>OW240912.1:0-38050 GCA_933207985.1 Pelobates cultripes
GAGAGGCCCATCCTTCTGGTAGGTGTACTACGGATTCGCAATAGAGCTATGGGCAAGAGAGCGTTCCACTTAAGTTGGGTTTCCTGACACATTTTAGCCAACTGATTCTTAATAGTTCTATTCATTCTCTCTACCTTACCAGAACTCTGGGGTCTATATGCCGTATGAAGCCTCCACTTTATACCAAGCATATGAGTCAATTGTTGTAGGCACTGATGAACAGAAGCTGGACCATTGTCCGATCCTATAGAGCAGGGTAGTCCATATCGGGGTATTATTTCTCGTAGCAGGAATCTCACGACTTCTCCTGCTTTCTCTGTACGAGTGGGACATGCTTCTACCCAGCCTGAATAGGTGCACACCACTACCAGCAGGTAGCGATGTCCACCCGATTTAGGCATCACTGTATAGTCAATTTGTAAATCGGACATGGGAAGTCCCCCCATAAACTGGACTCCTGGTGGCTTTACTGGTCCTTGTCTTGCATTATTTTTAGCGCACGTTACACATCTACGTACAATGGCCTGAGTCAAGTTGGACAATCTTGGTATGTAGAAATGTTTTCTGAGAGATTCTTCTGTACTGTCTCTCCCAGAATGTGTCCCGTTATGATAGTTTTTGACAATTTCTACCGCTAGTGATGCTGGAATAACTATTCTTCCATCTTCTAACTGATACCATTTGTTCTCCAAATACTTTCCAGGTTCAGTCCTTAACCACTCCTCTTCTTGAGCTGTATAAATTGGAGTCCATTGAGACAGTGGAGTTGGTATAAGAGCGGCTATATGCCCCACATATTCCTGTCTTCCTGATTCAGCAGCACGCTTAGCTGCACTATCTGCCATCCGATTCCCTTTGGTTACATCACCATCTCCTCTCAGATGCGCCCGACAATGTATAATACCGACTTCTTTAGGCTCCCACACTGCTTCCAATAGTTGTAGGATCTCAGCTGCGTATTTGATTTCTTTGCCTTCTGAATTCAATAGTCCTCTTTCTTTATACAAAGCTCCGTGGGCATGAGTGGTTAAAAACGCATACTTGGAGTCCGTGTAGATGTTCACTCTTAAACCTTCAGCCAATTGTAACGCTCGTGTCAGTGCTATCAATTCAGCCTTTTGTGCTGATGTTCCTTTTGCCAGTGGCTGAGCTTCTATCACCTTGTCTATCGTTGTTACTGCATATCCTGCATAGCGGATCCCTTCTTTTACATAACTACTGCCGTCGGTGTAATATTGAACATCAGGGTTCTGGATGGGAAAATCGCGAAGATCTGGTCTACTTGAAAATACTTCATCCATTACTTCCAAACAATCATGTTGACTTTCAGTAGGTTGTGGCAAAAGGGTAGCTGGATTTAAGGTATTTACAGTCTCTAAATGCACTCTTGGGTTTTCACACAACATTGCTTGATACTTGGTCATACGGCTGTTACTAAACCAATGATTTCCTTTGTAATCCAACAACGTCTGTACTGCATGTGGAACTCGTACATAAAGTTCTTGACCCAGAGTGAGTTTATCGGCTTCAGCTACTAGCAGGGCGGCTGCAGCTACAGCTCTTAGACAAGGTGGAAGTCCGCTGGCCACTGCATCCAGTTGCTTAGACATGTAGGCAACAGGTCTTTGCCATGATCCCAAGTACTGTGTCAATACTCCCACAGCCATTCTTCTTTGCTCATGTACATACAGGTAGAATGGCCGTGTGTGGTCAGGTAGACCTAATGCTGGGGCACTCATCAAAGCCCTCTTCACATCTTCGAATGCCGTTTGCTGTTCTTGAGTCCATAAGAAGGGGTCGTGCTCTGTACCTTTGATAGCTGCATACAGAGGTTTTGCCAGTATCGCGTAGCTGGGAATCCATATCCTACAGAAGCCTGCTGCCCCCAAGAATTCTCGCGCTTGTCTTCTATTCCTGGGTATCGGTATTTGGCACACAGCTTCTTTTCTCTCTGGCCCCATAATTCTTTGACCTTCAGAGATATGGAATCCCAGATATTTGACGGTTGGCAAACACAACTGAGCCTTCCTTCTTGACACCTTGTATCCTGCCTTCCAGAGAATGTGTAGTAGATCGTGCGTTGCTTGCTGACATACTTCCTTTGTAACTGCTGCTATCAACAAGTCATCTACATATTGTAATAATACACACTCTCCTGGGATAGACTCGAAATCTAGTAGATCTTGACTTAGAGCTGAACCAAATAGGGTAGGTGAATTTTTTAAACCCCTGGGGCAATCTTGTCCAGGTCATTTGGCGTTTCGAGCCCGTTACAGCATTTTCCCATTGGAAAGCGAAGATACATTGGCTTTCTGCGGCAATTCGGAGGCAAAAGAAGGCATCTTTGAGATCTAAGACTGTAAAGTAAGTAGCCCCGCCCGGAATTAAAGCAAGCAGGTTATATGGATTGGGCACGACTGGATGTATACTAACAACCGCATCATTGACTGCTCTCAAGTCCTGCACAGGTCGATACTCATCTGTACCGGGCTTTTGAACAGGCAGCAATGGGGTGTTCCAGGGGGAAGTACAGAATTTTAGGATACCATACCGTATGAACTTATCCAGATAAGATTGGATGTTCTTCTTAGCCTTCTGCGGAATATGATATTGTCTCAGGCTTACTGGATAAACCCCAAGTTTTAGTTCGATTTTAATAGGTGGAATATTGCGGGCCAGTCCTGGTGGGTTGTTCTCTGCCCAAACTCCTGGTATGTTAAATAAGGATTCATCACTCGGGTTTTGGCTAGTCAACACTGTATAAAGTCGCCACTCTTCTTCCTTTGGTACGGACAATGTCATAATACCTGAGGGTCCATTAAACTTTAAGGATGTTCCATTTGGTAGGAACGTAATCTGCGCTTGTAATTTGGATAGCATATCACGTCCCAGCAATTGGACTGGACACTCAGGCATATAAAGGAATTGATGTTTTACTACGTGGCCTCCCAATGTACAGAGTCGACTTTTAAGAACCGGGTTTTCAGCACTTCTTCCAGTTGCTCCTATTACAGTAATAGTTCTTCCAGATGGAGGAGCAACTTGATTAGTCACCACCGAATGTTCAGCACCAGTGTCGATCATAAACGCACTCCTTTTTCCCCCTATTGATACATCGACCATAGGCTCCGCTCGACCAAGGGGGATGGAGCCGGTCGGTATCAATAGTCCTCCATGACCGTGTCAGCCAATCCCACAAAGTCCCTACCTTCTCTATCGCGGGACCTTTGCGCTGCTGGATAGTACCTATCTTCCCTTACACTTCCTCTGTTCCCATTACTCCCTCTATTACCATTACTCCCTCCGGGCCTCCTCTACCTCTCGCTCTGCCTCTAAAGTTTCCGTAACCTGCCCTGGGTAAGTCTCTCTCATACTGCTCTCTTTGCGGACACTCGTTCCTCCAATGCCCTTCTTCCTTACAGTACGCGCACTGATTCCTACTCAAAGGCTCCCTATTCCATCTACCATCGCCTCTATCTGGGCCCCGTCTATCTACGCCTGCGATCGCTACCGCTAGCATATCTGCCTTTCTACGCATCTTGCGCTCTTCCTCTTTCTTACTTTCTGTTTCCCTATTCATATATACTTTGTTCGCTGCCTCCATTAGTTGGGTGATAGACATACCTGCAAACCCTTCTAATTTCTGTAGCTTGCGCTTAATATCTCCGTAAGCTTGGCTGACAAAGGCGGAGTTTACCATTCGGGAATTATCAGCGTCTTCAGGATTAAAGGGGGTATACAAGCGGTATGCCTCCAATAATCGGTCATAAAAGACACTGGGCGCTTCATCACTTTTCTGAATCACCTCAACTGTCTTCGACATGTTAATAGCTTTCTTCCCTCCGACTTTCATGCCAGCAATTATAGCGTCTCTATAGGCTTTAAGTTGAGCCATATCTGCGCCATTTACATTCCAGTCAGGATCGGTGTTAGGGTAATGTGTTGCGGCCCATGCTGCCGGATTGGCTTGATTTAAAGCACGGGCTCTCTCCTCTAGCGCCTTAATGGCAGCTTGGTTAATCCTTGTCCTTTCCTCATTATTGAACAATGTCATTAATAACTGCTGGCAATCAGCCCATGTCGGGTTATGTGTCTGAACTATCGAGGTGAACAGATCGGTCATAGCTTGTGGTTTCTCAGGGTACGAGGAATTGTGGGTCTTCCAATTCAAGAGATCGGTAGTCGTGAACGGGACATATACGAAGACTGGGTCAGCATGTGCCATTTGACCTGCGGCATCGATATAGGCTGACCCAGGATTCAGGCGAAGAGGCATCTGATAATGTTTTAATTGTTGGGTACCGGTCAGTTGTCGGGTTAGTATGGGGCTACGTGGAGGGGCGTCAGTTAAAGGTTCCGGTCGAGAGGTAATAGGGCGTGAGGATGTGGGAACTTGATTTTGGGAAAAGTTAGTGAATAGTATACTCCGAGCCGAGCTAGAAGAAGCTTGACCGGAAGTTTGAAGTGGCGCCAAATCAGGATATTCAAATCTAATGGGGGTTGGTCCTGGTTCCGGAAGGGGAGTTTTAATACGAGAGGGGGTGGATTCTGTACTGGAGGAGGAAGCGGAAGTGGATGGGGGCAATAGGGGAAGGGGTGCAGAGCTTCCTGCATTCGCGTCACTTCCTCTTAAAGGGAAGTAAGGAGGCGGCAAAGGGATCTCGGACTCAGGGGGCGTGTCCAAAATGGGCCTAACACCAGTCCTAGTGGACAAACAAGTCCTGGCCACCATGAGGCGACATTGCTCCTCGTGGCATATCCGGATCCATTTTGGCGAGTCGTTTACGGCCTGCCCCAACAATCAATGTATGGAAACTGTCCGTAAAGTTCAGGCCTACCTGATACAGCCACGTGTACACGCTGTACCAGGGTTGGATCCAAACTGCCACGCGGCGGCCATGCCGCAACCAAAATAGGCCACTCCCTAGTGCACAAAGTGACCAAACGTACAGGAGACATTTTAACCCCAAAATCACATGTTTTTGAATCCCTTTTTAAAATTCTTTACCATACAACCTAAGGGATCCGAAATCGTTGACTCTGACGCGCCCATACTTATCAATGGAACGTCGTTGACAACGAATACTATGCACGCGTTCTTATTCAACAGTCACACCCGTTTCCTCTGGCAACAGCACCGCGTGGTACAGTTACCGAGTGAAACGTACACAATAACACAATAATCACTCAGGGAATTCCTGTACACACACAGCTGTTACACCAGTCACTAAATAATCAATATTATGCCCTTTGGTGAAACTATACAGTCACCCACGCTATAATTCTCTATATATGAATTACCCGTCTATAACACACCCCAGTAACATCGTCTTTTACTAGTATCGGTTACAGTACGGTTAGCATAGGTCAAAGCACAATTTAAGGTCACAATACAATTATTAGTGGTTGCGGTGTTAAACATGCAATAGACGACAATGATTAGTACTTATATACAGTGTCAGTAAATATACAGGGTTATGGTACCGTGCACTATGATACAGCAACACACTAGTAACACTCTCGCTAGACGGCTGAGCTCGCGCTATCTAACAAGATATACACTTTACTAACAATCTTTAACACATTTACAATCCCAACTAAACTATTGGCCAGTACCTTGAATGGACTACCTAAAACTATATACACCCGTTTTGGTTAGCCACACTGCCCAAACACCACATATAGCGAACTGGAGGGCGAAATTTACAAAATTGCCCTTCTAGTCTATTTACTCTATCAAAAGTCTAGTGGGTTCCAAATTTACACGCCTTCCCACTTAGCCAAGATAGGTTGAGAGCTAGCGAACCGAATTTACACAGGCGCCGCTTAGTCTCCCGGTCCCTCCGACCTAGCGAACGTAATATACACCCTAGAGCGCTAGTCTAGACAAGACACCGGTGTCCGGCTAGGGCTATTTACACAGGACCCCGCCTGACTAACCAGATCAAACGGTCTTACTAAAGAGCGTTCGATCGAGCGGTGCGCCTTCGCTCCTTCCCTCCGACAGAGGGGGCAGATTCCATACACAGATTTAAACCCCTTTTGGGCCTACCGCACAATCGGTATACCCCTAGTGGGTCTGCCGCCTAAAACAGCAGTTGTCTTACCTCCTCGTTCCTGAACCTGAGTTCACACTCATCGACGGGGACACCCCAGCACTTCTTACGTAGAGGCCGATGATCTCCTTGACAACAGACCAGTGGCGCCGAGACGAAGGGAGGTCCACGCAGAAGTTCAGGGGTGCAGCCGTAGAGAACGTGGGCAAAGATAGACCGTCTCACGCCTCTGCCTCTCAGCTACCGTTGAACGATGAGCTTCCCGGCCAATGCACCAAATGATACCGGAGAAACTGACGGAAGCAAAGCACAGAGGGATGGACACAGGTTTCTTCAGGAAGGAAGAGATTCTTTATTGGATCACCGATCGGGACTCAGAGGGACTAATGTCACCAAAAATACAGCAAGTTCTGAGCCCTGAACAATAGTGCAGGCTCCCTATATAGGCACATAACTCCTCCCATATTAAGCTCCACCCGCACATTCTCTTGACCAATCATTACAAATAAGAATTAACTTCCTGCTTGACCGCATGGCTTGTCCAGCACAATGGAGGAGGGGAATACTACATCCTGTATTCTTGCACATGCTCCGTACACTACTGATCGTATCTTGCCTCGTGCAACCAACTGATCGATACGTCAGCATATGCACGTACACATGCCACGTGGTAATCTCGGCCTACTAAATTTATTTTTACCGAGATTCCACCTCACCACTAGCCTCAGTGCCTCTCTCCACAACACCACTAGCCTCAGTGCCTCTCTCCACAATACCACTAGTCTTAGTGCCTCTCTCCACAACACCACTAGCCTCAGTGCCTCTCTCCACAACACCACTAGCCTCAGTGCCTCTCTCCACAACACCAAAAACCTCAGTGCCTCTCTCCACAGCACCACTAGCTTCAGTGCCTCTCTCCACAACACCATTACACTCTGAAAGTGCAGAAAATGAATTATGAAGAGCAACAGACTGTGCAAAATGCCTTTTATCCACAACTCTAAGTCTACCAGATCCTACAGTAATTATTGTGGAGCTCTGTGATACACTCATACACACCATTCATTACTGAGATTTTTATTACTGTGGAGCTCTGTGATACACCCATACACACCATTCGTTACTGAGAGTTTTATTACTGTGGAGCTCTGTGATACACCCATACACACCATTCATTACTGAGAGTTTTATTACTGTGGAGCTCTGTGATACACCCATACACACCATTCATTACTGAGAGTTTTATTATTGTGGAGCTCTGTGATACACTCATACACAGCATTAATTATTGAGAGTTTTATTACTGTGGAGCTCTGTGATACACTCATACACAGCATTAATTACTGAGAGTTTTATTACTGTGGAGCTCTGTGGTATACCCATACACCGCATTCATTACTGAGAGTTTATTACTGTGGAGCTCTGTGATACACTCATACACACCATTCATTATTGAGAGTTACTACTAAACAAAAAAATGAGAAATTGATAGCCAAAGAAAGCAAAACCAACCTGTAACGGACCGTTTTGCCCACAAGAGGTTTAAAACCGTTTAGGCGATATTCCCCTTTCAGATGCACAGACAGCTACTGCAATCACCAATCTCCCGAACTGGAGACACACGAATACTGAAATCAGCTGAACAGGAAAAACCATATGCAAGGTTTACACTCCTGGCAGTCAGCATACCATCCAATTCCCCCAATAATGAGATGACACTTTGTTTGAGGGTTAAGCAGAATATATTTACTGGCACCAAACGAACCTTCTTTATGCAGGTTTCCCTTAGATAGGACCACCCACAGGGTTTTACAAAACAACCAATCATACACGTATATTACAGAAACACTCCCAGCAATTACATACAAAAATCCTCCCCTCTGCCTGTGATCTAATTATGTTACACAATGGTTTAACATAATTAACACAGGCAGTAAAAATACAGTTTTACACATATCCTGTAACTTTAAAACCACACATCCAATCTTCAGAATCAGCATACTCCAAATACAAACATATGTCAAAATCATCCAAATTGGTCCATTGGTTCAAAAGATAGATCGAAGTCCTTTGTGACCAAAGGAAGCATGGCTTTTCTGCCCAAAACCAGTTCCACAGAGTCTTCTCTCCTGGAGATAATTGGGAAGTGTAGCGGATGGCACTGGGCTGTCCTGAGAATTACATAAGTTTTGACTGCATTCGTGTAAATGGCAAAGTTATATGTGTTAAATGTATTGTATTCGTCAGATTGTTCGGTAGAATCATTCCAACAACTAAGGGAATGCAGAGAGTGACAAGAGAGTGACAAGGGAGGGAGGGGGAGAAAGAGAGTGACAAGGGAGGGAGGGGGGAGGATAAAGAGAGTGACAAGGGATGGAGAGAGATTGACATCCATCTCACACACACACACACACAATTGCACAATCATGCAAACCTTACACACACAGAAACACACAATGCATTCCTTACACACACTAAATGCACCCCGTACACACACTCAATGCACCTTGCAGCCCTTACACATACAAACACAGATTCACACAATGCATTCCTTACACACATATTAGGACATCCCCTACACACTCCACCCCCTGTGAACAAACTCATTGGTGGAACATGAAGGTGGACCCTGGGACCCAGACCTTGAGCTGTGTAAAGGGCCCCAAAAAAATGGAGCTGCTTCCCGTTCTCCCAGAACATTGATTTTTGTGACCACAGTTACAAACCTACTCCAGAGAGCCTGTTCTGCACCAGACCAGTGGAGCCAGACTGCAGCTAGAGCCCATCATCATCCTCATCTGGTTGTAAGTAGGCAATCTAGCATATTATTCGTGGCACTAATCTCTAATTTACATGGAAAGGGGTTCTAATATAAATGGAAGGGGTAGAGACGGGTAGTAAAATGTATGGAATGCATTTCTGAAAGTGTCACTGAATGGCAGTTAGGAAATGTGGTCACCCTAAGTCAGGGGCAGTATTACACAATCTGTATATGTATAAAAAAATATAAAAAGTAATCTGCAAAGTACAAAATGTTTGTGTCATATGTCGTGCTAAAAATTAAGCTAGGAATGTGCATATTTTTTTATTTTTTTTAAATAATTTTTAGAATAATGATACAGACATTTTATTTCTTACATTTGTGATGATTCTTTTTTCCTCTCTATATTCAAGGGACACTATAGTCACCAGAACCACAACAGCTAAACGTAGTAGTTCTGGTGTCTATAGTATGTCTTTGCAGGCTTTTTAATGTAAGCACAGCCATTTCGTAAAAAGGCAGTATTTACATTACTGATGAGGAATACCTCCAGTGGACACTCAGATGGCCACTAGAGGTGCTTCCTAGTCGAGACATGAATGCCGCCCTATGAAGTATCTGCGCATGTGCGGCAAAGCTGTGCATGCGCACCAGAGAGCAATGACGCTTCTGAATAGAAGCGTTTTATTTCTCCCTGCTCGCACCCTCCTATTTCGTTATTTTGACGAAATATAGGGCACAGCATCAGGAGGATCCCGGCGCTGTATCCAGGCAAGTAAAATCCCTTCCCTGTAGTGACCCTTTAAAGTTATTATTTAATCATTTATATAGCAACTGCAAATTCCATAGCACTGTGCAATGGGATAAACAACTCATAGTTTACGTAATAAGAATATACCCAGCAAGTAAAAATGCTATCCTCCCCAGATTTTTTGGGGTTCCTACGCCCATGTCTGTAGGTGATGATATAATTGAAATGAGATAAGAACAGTGACCACCTGGCCTGCCTAGAAGACAATCTTTTGGCTTCACTAAGGTAGGAAAGGTTTTTGTGATCCGTAAAAATGAGGATGGGGTCCTTAGTACCTTCTAAAAGATGTCTCCACTCCTTGAGTGCTAAAACAATAGCAAGGAGTTCTCGATTGCCTATGTCATAGTTCTTTTCGGGTTTGGACATCTGTTTGGAAAAGAAGCCACAAGGATGTAATGGCTTATCAGGTGATTCTCTTTGAGATAAGACAGCACCTACACCAATATCCGAAGCATCAACTTCAAGAATATAAGGCAAAGAAGGGACAGGATGCTGTAAACTAGGAGCAGAGGCAAACGCGGTTTTAAGAAATTCAAAGGCCTCAAGCGCCTCTGGGGACCAGACACGAGTATTGCCATCCTTTTTAGTCATGCGTGTTATAGGTGCTACAATAGAAGAAAAAGCTTTAATAAAGCGTCTATAATAGTTGGAAAAACCAAGAAAACGCTGAATGGCTTTCAGATCCTGAGGTAGAGGCCATTCTATGACAGCAGAAAGCTTCTGGGGATCCATACGAAACCCTTTAGCAGAAATTACATAACCTAAAAACTGTACTTCGGATTGGTCAAATAAACATTTTTCTAGTTTACAATAAAGACCATTAACAAGAAGGGTTTTCAAGACTGTTTTAACATGCATGTGATGAGTATGCAAATCTGTTGAATATATTAATATGTCGTCCAAGTACACTATCACAAATGAGTGAATGAACTCTCATAAGATGTCATTAATAAATTCTTGAAACACTGCTGGGGCGTTACAAAGACCGAATGGCATCACAGTGTACTCGTAATGACCACTCCTAGTATTGAATGCAGTTTTCCACTCATGGCCCTTTTTTATACGTATGAGATTGTATGCACCTCTAAGGTCCAATTTAGTAAACACAGTAGCTTGTTTGAGCCTGTCGAATAATTCCGTGATTAATGGTATAGGATAAGCATTTTTTATAGTGATTTTTTTTAGGCCCCTCTAATCAATACAAGGTCTTAAATCGCCCTCCTTCTTCGACACAAAGAAGAACCCAGCCCCTGCCGTAGAAGAGGATCTCCTTATAAACCCCTTTTGTAGAGATTCTTTAATATATTCCTCCAGGACACGATTTTCTTGCGGAGACAAAGGATACACCCTGCCTTTGGGAGGTATAGTGCCAGGCAATAAATCGATAGCACAATCGTAGGGTCTATGAGGCGGTAATTTCTCAGCCTCCCTCTTATCGAAGACAGACTTGAGAGATAAGTACTGAGGAGGTATAACAGTAGACAAAGGAGGAGTAGTAGGAACATTAATAGAATTCAAAGGGGTGATTTTAATTATACAAGACTCTTGGCAGGTTTCACTCCAAGATACCATTTGTCCTGACTCCCAGTCAAAATTGGGATTGTGAGAACGTAACCATGGGTACCCTAACACAATGTGAGAGGAAGGAGAGGTGATGACCTGAAACCAAATGGTTTCTGAGTGTAACATCCCTGTATACATATGCAACGGTTCAGTTTCATGTGTGATAACTGGGGAGCATAATGGTCTACCATCTATGGCCTCAACGGCCATGGGTGTCTCCTTCTCTCTAATGGGTATGTTGTTTTTCCTAACAAATCTAGAGTCTATGAAATTCTCAGCTGCCCCAGAATCAACCAGGGCTAGTATGTTTCTTGCTATGCAATTATTCTCCAGATGCAGAGAAACAGGGAGAAGTAGTCGATTAAGAGGCAATTTTGGGGACTTAGATATCACACCCAAGGCAAACTGGTAAACTGGTCATCTTGGGAATTCTGACCAGTCTGTGATTACGTAGCCCCACACGCAGCAAACTGCGAGGCACTTTGTGTTGTGACACCTTTCTATCATGGCCAACATTATGTTTTGGAGCAATTTGAGTGCAGTAGCTCTTCTATGTAATGCGACCAGACTGGCTAGTCTTTGCTACCTACAAGACTTAATGAGCCTAGGGCACCTATGACCCTGACACTGGTTCAGCAGTTGTCCTTCCTTGCACCGCTTTTGGTAGGTACTAACCACTTCATACAAGGAATACCTCACAAGACTAATATATCCCACGCTGACAGATGTCATTGTTCGTGAATTGTTGCATTATATTCTAAAGAAATTAGTATTTGGAAATCTTAATATAGTCAAGTATGAGAAGGGATATGGCAACTATAACCACTATATCTATAGTACAAATGATAAATACTAGACTCAGTGGAAATAGTAGATCTTGAATAAATAAAAATATAATAATGAATATTCAATTGTCTTAAAATGTACCTGCTGGCCAGATCTAAACCTCCTGTAGAAAAAGGTAGGTAGAGTACACTGGCTGTTCAAGGGTTAATATAGTAAAGATTCTATACTATAGAATCAGTACACAATGTACCAGAGTAATAAATGATATGTAAAAAATAATAAAAGTAATTGAAAATAAGTCTAATATATGTGAGGCAGACAAATAGTTAATGCAAAATGTATTGTCTATCCAACACACACCAATATAAAAGACTATAAGTTAAAAATAAAAACAGTCCCACATGAGAGAGATAGAATATACCGGGTCAGGTAAACTGAGGGTCCAAAGATGTAGATTACACTCTCTTGCCGGCCGGACAGAGGTAAAGGTGGACTTCCTCGTGCTGTGCTGATACCGTGTATTCGCCACGTGTGTTCCACTGCGGTTGCTGGATGCGTTCCACACACTCTCTCAAGAGCTGACTGTGCTGATGTAGAGATGCCGCCTTACGCGTTTCGTGATTCCAAATCACTTCATCAGAGGATGGCATCCAGGAGTCTTCAATCAATTATATACTCTTTTACTCAAATCCAATTAAAATTAACCCTCATTTAACCAAAATCCAACGGACAAATAAAAAAATAAATAAATATATAACTATAAAGCTGAGCTACAAATACATAAATACAGTATTGTAAAATTCATAAAACGTGTAGCAATGGTGTATATTAAATGTACTTATTTTCTACATGTAATCATCAATAAATAACAATAGATATCTCAATTAATTAGAGGAATGGATCATAAAGAAGAAGGTCTTGGCAGCAATGAGTGCATTAAAATGGAACATACAAAGTGCACATTGAATGTTACAAAGTAAAAATAATTCAATTCATCTGTTATGACATAAGATTGAACATTTGCAACAAAAAGAAACAAGTCACAGTACAAAGTTGATATAATGTGTTGATGCATATGATGTTCTTGTAACCTTCTAAAACATAAGATGAGACAGATAATATTAATGAAAAAGAATCGAGGACAATATAATAAAATATCATAATGGTAGAATAAAGTAGGTAAGGAGAGGGACAGGTTCTAACCAATACAAATGGTTAAACACAAGTTGGTTAAAAATTGAATAAAAAAGGAGGTTGTAAAAATGGTTATAAAAAATATATATTTATCAAAAGATTAAAAAATAGTTATAGAAGGTAAATAATGAACCTATCAATATGACTAAAAAAGGAGAATAAAAATGGAGAATAAAATAAATAAAAATAAAAAATAAAAATAGAAATAAAAAAAATTATAAAAAAATAATAAAAATAATAATAAAAATGGTTGTAAATTAATTCAAAATAATTAAAAATAATTATAAAAGATAAATCGTGGACCTATCAATATGGGAAGAGAAAAAAAAAAAAGAGTGAAACTAATAATTAAAGAAAAGCATTAAGCTCAAAGTCCACATTGAGACCAAGAGGTTCCAAGCTATTCAGTTGAAATATCCATTTAGCTTCATTTTTGTCGAGCATCTTTTCAAAATCTCCTCCCCTCCAATGTGGATTCACTTTTTCAATGGCGTAGAATTCAAGACCCTTGGATCAGTAGAATGGTGGCTAGTAAAATGTCTAGAAAGGTTGTGGGTGTTCAGTCCATTTTTGATGTTACAGATATGTTCTCCTAATCTTGTTTTGAATTTTCTTTTTGTTCTACCTACATATTGTTTCTTACAGGGACATATTAGGAGATAAATAACACCAATGGAGTTACAATTCATATTTGACTTAATTCTGAATTCTTCATCTCCTTTCATATCCCTGAATTTTTTCGTTAGGACTGGTTGTGTTGGATTATTCTTACAACCTAGACATTTATTGCATTTCTGAAAACCCACCATCTCTTGATTTACTCTTGATGGTCTGGTTTTTTAATTGTTGGGGCTAGTATAGTTTTCAAATTTGGAGCCCGAGGGTAGAAGATTCTAGGTTTATCATCCAACATAACTCCCAAAGTGTTAGCTTCTTTCAAAACTTTCCAATGTTTATTTAAAATATGTCTGATTCTTCCTGCTTGATCACTGAATTGGGTGATAAACGCAGGAGTATCTGTATCAGATTTGGATGGTTTCTTTCTACTTTCCAGAGTCTCTTCCCTTGATAATTTTAAAGCTTTGTTCATTGCATTATTCAACATGTCATGGTCATATCCTTTCTTCAAGAATTGGCCTTTCATTTCTTCCCCATTTCTTTTCAAATATCTAATTCTGTGCAATTTCTTCTTAGTCGTCTAAATTGACCATTCGAGCCAGGTTTTCTTGTGGTGACTATCTGAAGGAATAAAGCTGTTACAATCAACTTGTTTCCTGAATGTCTTAGTGTGGCTTTTGTCTTCTTTAATGTATATCTCCAAATCTAAATATTCTACCAGGGATTGATTAAAAGTAAATCTTAAAATCTTAAATTATACGGATTAAAATTAAGGTAATTTTAAAAATCAATTAGCGATGATAAATCTCCTTTCCAAATAAAAATACAGTCATCTATATAGCGCCGCCATAGGACCAGGTTTGCACTGTGTGGGGTATTGCTCCAGATGAATTCTTCTTCCCACTTGCCCATAAATAAGTTGGCATAACTTGGTGCAAACCTGGTCCCCATGGCGGTGCCTTCTATTTGAAGGTAAAATTTCTGTTGAGCCCAAAATGAATTATGACTCGAAATAAAAGCTATTGCTTGAACAAGGAAGCTGATCTGGTCATTTTTTAGATCCGAATACTTAGCAAAAGAATACTGGATAGCTTCACATCCTTGAAGATGTTCTATTATCGTATAAAGTGAAGTGACGTCAGCAGTCACTAAAAAATACCCTTCCTTCCATTTGATATTGGATAGAGCTTTAATGATTTGTGTAGTGTCGTTCAAATATGATGGTAATTTAGCCACCATAGGTTGTAGAAATTGATCCACATATTGGGAAAGATTGGATGTCAATGAGTTGATACCTGGAATAATGGGTCTTCCCGGAGGGTTAATAAGGTCTTTGTGGATCTTAGGTAAATAGTAAAATACTGCTGTTTTCGGATGTCGACACCAGATAAAATCATATTCTCTTCTATTTAAAATCCCTGTGTCTATTCCTTCATTTATTAGTTCCAGAAATTCTTCCATAAACATCTCATGAGGGTTATTCGTGAAGGGTAGATATGTATTTAGATCACTGAGTAGTCTAGTAGTCTCTGTCTCGTAGTCAACAACATTCATCACCACTACCCCTCCCCCTTTATCTGCAGATCTTATTATAATATCAGGATTATCCATAAGTGTTTTTAAAACTTTTCTTTCTTTGCTAGTTAGATTATCTTTCATCTTCCTTCCTTTATCCAATTTTCTTAAGTCTTTCTCCACTAGTCTTTCAAAAACTCGGATACTATCACTTTTAATTTGTTTAGGATAGAAAATAGATTGTGGATGAAGGTCTGTCTGTGTATAACCCTCCTCTTCAATATATTTGGTAAATTTATTTTCTAAAAAGTACTTCTTGACTGTAAGTTTCCTTATAAATTTATGGAGATCTATGAAAATGTTAAATTGTGAATTCTTTTTATTTGGAGCAAATTTAAGGCTTTTTTAAGTAAATTCATTTCATCATTATTTAGATTGTAACTTGATAAGTTAAACACACTTTCTATCTCATCTTTCTCTATTGGGTTATCTATATCAGGTTTATTTCTTCTTCTCTTCTTTGTCTTTTCCTTTGGATTGGGGATCGTGGTTGATCCCCCCTTTCTTTCCAAGATTTCTTCAGTGCCGTCCTCGACTCTTCTCTCTTCTCTAAAAAATCCCCTAAAAAATCTCTTTTATACGTTAGAGTAGTTTGGGGTTCTGGGTGTTGTTTCATCCTAGGAGACTTTACAGAGATTTCTATTTTATCTTTATATAACTTATCCTCTTTCAATGGAGTTCTACTTCTCCTTCTTTCATTTCCTCTATAGTTGTATTGGTTAGAACTTGTCCCTCTCCTTACCTACTTTATTCTACCATTATGATATTTTATTATATTGTCCTCGATTCTTTTTCATTAATATTATCTGTCTCATCTTATGTTTTAGAAGGTTACAAGAACATCATATGCATCAACACATTATATCAACTTTGTACTGTGACTTGTTTCTTTTTGTTGCAAATGTTCAATCTTATGTCATAACAGATGAATTGAATTATTTTTACTTTGTAACATTCAATGTGCACTTTGTATGTTCCATTTTAATGCACTCATTGCTGCCAAGACCTTCTTCTTTATGATCCATTCCTCTAATTAATTGAGATATCTATCGTTATTTATTGATGATTACATGTAGAAAATAATTACATTTAATATACACCATTGCTACACGTTTTATGAATTTTACAATACTGTATTTATGTATTTGTAGCTCATCTTTATAGTTATATATTTTTATTTTTATTTTTATTTGTCCGTTGGATTTTGGTTAAATGAGGGTTAATTTTAATTGGATTTGAGTAAAAGAGTATATAATTGATTGAAGACTCCTGGATGCCATCCTCTGATGAAGTGATTTGGAATCACGAAACGCGTAAGGCGGCATCTCTACATCAGCACAGTCAGCTCTTGAGAGAGTGTGTGGAACGCATCCAGCAACCGCAGTGGAACACACGTGGCGAATACACGGTATCAGCACAGCACGAGGAAGTCCACCTTTACCTCTGTCCGGCCGGCAAGAGAGTGTAATCTACATCTTTGGACCCTCAGTTTACCTGACCCGGTATATTCTATCTCTCTCATGTGGGACTGTTTTTATTTTTAACTTATAGTCTTTTATATTGGTGTGTGTTGGATAGACAATAAATTTTGTATTAACTATTTGTCTGCCTCACATATATTAGACTTATTTTCAATTACTTTTATTATTTTTTACATATCATTTATTACTCTGGTACATTGTGTACTGATTCTATAGTATAGAATCTTTACTATATTAACCCTTGAACAGCCAGTGTACTCTACCTACCTTTTTCTATAGGAGGATTAGATCTGGCCAGCAGGTACATTTTAAGACAATTGAATATTCATTATTATATTTTTATTTATTCAAGATCTACTATTTCCACTGAGTCTAGTATTTATCATTGATTTATTTCAATAAGCACCTTGCATTATATTCTGTTTGTTTCCCCAATATTTTCGTATAAATGTGCTGCTCCCTGTTCGGGAGGTCTTCCACGAAGGGAATGCATTCAGCTCCCGAATGGGGACCACCCAGACAACTCATTTAGAATGTTGGTTTAGAACGTTCGCACCCCATAAAAAAGGTGTCAAAACCACAAACCGCAAGGGAGGCCTCAGCATGTGCCTCCCCCGGGTGGCAGCCTGTTCACTAGATGAACGCCATCCAGGGGGAGCATTCGTGGATTGCTTCCCACCCTGTTCGGTTCCCGTACGAGATCCTCCCCAGTGCCCCTTAGAGTATTCACACCAATTAATTAGAACTTTGGCAACTTGCAACATAAGTGTAAAACCACAAAGGAAATAATTAATGAGTGTTTCCCTGGGTGGCCGCCGTTCGTATAGATGAGCGGCGGCCAGTTGGAGCATTCGTGTGCCGAACGGAGATGCTTCCCTTGCCTGGTTACACCCAAGGACCCCGCGAGCAGAGACTGTTCGTTTTAGGGGTCCCTGGGATTGGTGGGGACACTCTTTGGGGACAATGGCGGTTTGGTGGGCTTTCTGTAGGTATGAGTCAAAGAGGCAGGAAGCTTTCCTGCTCTGGTACTCCCAGGTACAGAGGCTCATGGTATGAAGACCCCTTGTCACTGGAGGTGGGAAACCCTTAGGATGGGTGGCGGCAACAGAGGACAAAGGGACTGGAGTTCCATTTCCATCCAGAGACCCCTGGGAGGGGGAGGACCCTGAGAAGGGACACGGAGTGGCGGGACCAAGGGATAAAGGGACTGGGGTTCTGGTTCCGTTATATGACCCCTGGGAGGGGGAGGACTCTGGAAGGGGACATTGTTTTGATGTGTGATTCACCCCTTGCATGGGGAAAGTATAAAGCCAAGTGTGGCCAATAAAGTTGTTGTTGTACCCCCAGGACTGTGTGTAGTCCAATTACTGGGTGAGAAATAAGTCTCTCTGCATTATATCTGATTCCCTTCCAGGGAAAGACGTGGCTGAGCGGGGGCAACAGGTTTTTAGGAGGCCCGCTTCAATTGTAATGATATAATGAATGTTATTCACTTCACCTGTCAGTGGGTTTAATGTTGTGGCTGATCGGTGTATGTGACTGTCCATCAGGACAGCAAAAGAGGCAATCGATGGCAACAGCAGCCCAATTAATGCCTCTCAGTCTCAATGAACAAAAAGCTAGTGACCAAGTGTCTTTACCCTCAACACAGAGCCTTGTCTCTTGTTTTTAGGGAACTGCTATACAAGTTATACCTGCTTCTCTTACTACTTGGATGACTACTTGGAATGCTGTAACACGACTCACACTTCGGGGAAAGGACATCTCTGGTGGTGGAAACCCCTTTGCTACAATCTTCTTTTTATCTTATTGATGATTGTAGCAGCACTTCCTGTGCCCCGGCTGGGTACTTCCGCCAAGGATCGCTTCCTAGCTGGAACCACGGAAAACCTCAGTGCTTCTGCCCCAGTCGCTGTGACTTGACTGGGGTCCTCCAGGAGTCCTGGAACAGGATAGGGGACTAGCTCTTCCAGGGACTGGATGACACACAGTCCTGGGAGCTCTAGTCCTTACAAGGACTTTCTCCACCGAATCCACCACAAGCTGGAACAAGATACTGAGCTGTGAATAGCCCTTTCCCTCCCAGTAACTAGACGACACATAGCTCTGGGAGTACAACTAATTTTAATGACACAAAATTGGCCTTTTATGCACAGACCCAAGCAGGGGGTCTCCACTGTATTCAACACAAGCCCCTCCCAGGAATCTCTGTGCCTGGGGGATAACTGCATTAAAGAGCGGTAAGTTAATTATCCCCCAGGAACAGAGAGGAAATGTAGCAGAATGGATGCTCTAGCTACACTTTTATTCCCTGTTGTTCGGCTGTCCGTACGGCTCCATTCATTTACCGAATCAACTCCTGTGGTGAAAGTGACCTCTCCACTGGTTTTTGGAGGGGCCTGTTTGCCAGTCTCCTGCCCTGTGGTGAACCGGGGGTTAAAGATACTATTTCTACCTCTTGGACTTCTAACTGGAACAGATTTGAACTTTCGAAGTGGCACTTCAGCTACAGTTGAAGTAGTCGAAGAGGCCGCCATTCGACATTCGAACACATGGCTGCAGCGATCTTATTTGGTTGAAATGTTCAGCGGTGTTTTGTCGTCGAGTTCATGGAACTCAAATCGGACATGCGACGGCACGAACACAGCACCTTCCAGGAAACTTCAACAATTCGAATGGGAGTTGAACGGTGTTCGGTGAGTCGAAGCACACGAACAAGGGACACACATTGACAATGCTCATTCACCATTCAGTTCGTTAATTCGAACGGTACTTCAACAGTTTGAAATAGAGTGGCCGCACCGGCTAATTCTCTGGAACTGTATTGGGCATGAAACCATGCGTGCGGTCGGTCAAAAAGAGACTTCCAGGAATTTCCTGAACCCCTGCTCTGATCTGGGTGATTTTTGGATATGTTGTTCACCCAGGCTACCAGGGGATGTGACCTTCATGGGGATATGTTGTGTTACGGTACTGTGACAGAACCGTCTGTTTGTGGATTGTGTTTATTCTCCCTCCGTTTGTCTGTTTGTTCGGTTATTTCCTTTCCCGTACAGTCCCCGAGTGTTCCCTTGTTATTTCCCGAAAGACGCACAAAGGTACGACCACCGGGAAGCTGGTGTGTGCCACCAATTGACCTCCCCATAGCTAGCGTGTGCCGTCAATTGACCACCCAGTAACTGCGGTTAACCGCAGCTTAATTGACTGTTACCGGGTGGTCGCAGTTACACGGTGGCGGCATTCTACAGCTCCCGGACAGCCAGTGCTGTTCAGCCCAACCTCAGTGAACTAAAAGCGGACACTTTCACTTGCGAACACCGCTGAGCCGCCAGCCTTCCCTGCTTCTAGCTCCGGACGTAGTGCCGAATGCCAGAGCAATCGGGACTTTGTATTTAGTGAATGTTGTACCCAGATAGCTATGCCATGGAGCCTATTCATGTAATAAAAGACTTTGGCTCCATGGCAATTGAACTGTATGTGTGTTGTCTGAGCACCATTCAGTAATAATGTGCGCTCAGACCTAAGCTATCTGGGGATGTGTTACATGTATATGTTTTATGTATCATTCGTGACATTGTGTATTTTATTGCATTTCCCTCTCCTGTTGTCACCTCGTGAGTAATGGTGATTTGCCTCTGTCCTGGGAGATAATTGAATTACTTCCCAATTATCCCCAGGACAGAGAGGCGGGAACGCAGTGTATCCTGGGAATGTTTTACCCCTTGTATGTCTGTCATTGATACGTGTCTGTCCCTTGTCACAGTCTCCCAACTGGTCCCCTAAGGGAGTGTCCACCAGACAGGAGACCTGCATAAATACTGGGCAGGTAGCCCTCAATAAATCAGAATCCTGTTTTAACCTCAATAAGCTTGGTCTCATGATTGGGGAGATTGCTACTGTGGAATATTCTTTTGCCTGTTCCAGGAGAGAAGGTTTTCATATGTTTCCCGTTCGGTGGGTTCGAGTGTTCGTGAGCTGCTGTTCCCTTGTAAAGGTGAATCCCTTAATCAGTATTAACCCTCACTACACCGGGTTATACCGTAACAGGTACACCCAGGTATAAGAGGGGTTAATACAGCTGAGGACATTCACCTTCCGAAGGGAGAGACAGCTAACGAAAGCTCCAATCAGCCGAACAGGAACCATACGAAATCCTTCATGTATCAAACAGCCGAACGAGTAAACCATACGAATCCAATACCCCCAAGTACGAGACCAAGCTCCGTATTGAGGGTTAATCAGTGATCTGATTTAATGTGGGCTACCTGCCAGGTATTTATGCAGGCTTTCCACCGGGTGGACACTCCCCTAGGGGACCTGGTGGAAAACAGTAGCCAATCACAGTGGCTCAGGCATAAACACTCTTTAGCTGAAACAACCCTCCTCCCTATCCTGGAGATAATTGGGGAAGTAATTAAATTATCTCTGAGGATAGAGGCAAATCGCCATTTTACATGTAACAGTAAAAAAACACAAAAATGTATAACAGGAGAAATACCGAATGCATCAGGAACGATTAAAGTATCCCCAGATAGCCTAGATCTGAGCACACATTATTACTGAATGGCGCTCAGATCACATACATACAGTTCAATCGCCATGGAGCCAAAGTCTTTCACATTGTCTTTCGTTATACGATAGGGCTCCATAGCATAGCTATCTGGGTTAAGATCATTCGTGCAGAAAAAGTACCGAACGGGCTGGCGTTCGTATGCGGGATGCTAGGAAGGAAGGTCATGGTTTCAGCGGTGTTCGTGAGAAATAGTGTCCGTTTTTAGTTCCAGGCGATCGTCGACGAACACCGCTGGTCATTCATGCGTCCAAGATGGCCGCCGCCTCGTGGTCAGCATACGAACGATGACCACCCAGCCTACCTTTGACGAGGTGTCTGCGGTTAACCACAATGTTCGAATGAGGCCAAGAGATTAGGCAGCAGCACACTTCCATGCTGGGTGGCCGGCCGTTCACCAGTTTATTCGGGAGTTAAAGAAATAAACGAACGGGGGGTACAGGCAACACAAAAACATAAAAATACTCCAAAACATCATAAAAACATACAGTGGCCCCTCAAATAATTCATCCCAAACTAGCCCTGATCTGAGTGCCCAAGTTCTCCAAATAGTGCTCAAATCCATGAGGTAAATGCCACCAAGTTCTGACCAGCCGCACATGTGGTCCTCTGCCCAAAATAGTTTGAGGGTGATTGGTGCTTTTGGGAGCTCCTGAGTCCGAAATATGGGGTGCTCCATCTGGCTTTTTGGTAGCGTTTGTTCACTTAGTCTGAGGCACCATCCCTGCAAAAAGCGCTCTCCTGGCGGGTTGCAAAGTGGTTCAAAACCCCGGACCAAGTTGTCCTGGAACCACATAACCTCATGCCGAAAACAGTTCCATAACATTCGGCTATGTACCGCTTAGGTGATCGGGGACCCACAATGCCAAAATTATGTCTTATGCCAAAATTAGTTCCACAGCAGTCGTGGCCAAGTATCACTGAGGACCATTCGTGGGTTTGGTTCATGCGAACGGCTGCCAGGGAGCCAGTTTTCAGTTCCATTCATGAAAAGTGCCAAATCAGGGGTACCCAGGGAAAGCTGCTAATGGCGGCTGGGCAGGGTAACTTCCAAACGGTGTCTCAGACCTGCACCATAGTTGGTGGGCAGGAAACCGGCTTCCACACTCTTCCAGGAGTCTGTGGCAAACGTTCGTGGGAAGAAGCGTGTGACGAGACCAATCTCGCCACATTACATTGGAGAAGCCTGGTTGCTCACCTGTTGCCTTTGGATTATGTCCCCATGTTAAAAGGCTTGATTTTCACCTGCAAAGACATGAAAGCCGGGTTATTTGGTGCTTGCCCTGTTTGAGCGGTGATACCCCAGATAGCTATGCCATGGAGCCCATTCGTATAATGAAAGACTATGGGAAAGACTTTGGCTCCATGGCAATTGAACTGTATGTGTGTGCTCTGAGCGTCATTCAGTAATAATGTGCGCTCAGATCTAAGCTATCTGGGGATATGTTGAATGTACCTGTTTTGTGCAATGGCTGCACAGTTATATGTTTTTATGTGTTTTATTGTCTTTTGCTGCCATTTGTTCAATTGAGTTTTGTGAATGTGATGCATACTTTTCAAGTTATGAATAATGTGGAAAAATTGTATTTCTCTGCTTGTTATAATTACATTACCCAATGTGTAAGGTAATTGAATCACAGGCAGAGGGGAGGATTTTGTGTGGGAGTGTCTGAGTGTATTGTATGTGTTTATTGGTTGTGTTCCAAAACCCTGTAGGTGGTACTAATGTGTATATGAGAACAATAAACCCACAGCTCTGTCTGTTCACTACTTGACCCTCAAAACAGAGCCTTGTCTCGTTCTTGGGGGGATTTATTGTATGCTGTTCCAGTTTGACTGCTAGGAGTGTAAACCTATTCGTATGGTTTTTCCTATTCGGCTGTTTATAGCATTCATATGGTTTCCTGTTCGGCGGATTGGTGTTCTGCAGTAGCTGTGCCTGTGCATCTGAAAGGGGAATATCGCCTAAACGGTTTTTAACCTCTTGTGGGCAAAACGGTCCGTTACAGAGCTTTTGTAACAATGACTTTCTACTAACATTTTCACAGATTGTCTGGATTTAAGTCCAGTAAGTATGGGTAAGACAGAGAGTTCCCCCTGTTAGGCTGGATATCACCACAGGGTCTGGAAACCGTTATGCTGCCATGGACTTATTCACCAACAAAGAAGTTTCTGCTTTCCTTTATCTCTATATGAGCTTTAAGGAATACTCAATGAAGTCACACCACTCAGATGTAATATCAATAAGCATAGTACATCGTATATATAAAAAACAGTTTGTCTAGGGGTGTTTACATCAGCGGTAACATTAACCAATCATGGAAGTCTCAGAACTGAAAGTATAACTTTTCATATAGCATTACATTTTGCTATTAGTTAGTCTACTGTTCATTGATGCAAGTGACAGACTTAGATTTAGGAACCAAATTAAAAATGGCAGGTGTTAGAAAGAGTGCTATTTTTTTCAAGTGCAGTATGTGTAGTAGGCCTGCTGACAACCCGTCTGGTTGTCCCTGTTCAGCCACATCTTGTCCTTGGAATGGAATCAGTTATAGTATGGAGAGACCCATTTCCCACCTAGTAACTAGACAACACGCAGTCCCGGAGGTACAACAACTAATTATTTGGCCACACTCGACTTTACACTTTCCCCATGCAAGGAGTGGATCTCATAAAATGACAATGTCCCCTCCCAGGGGTCTCCTGACAGAAACAGAACTGTGTCCCTTGTTCCCACCACCCATCCTCAGGGCACCACTCATCCCATGAGCCTCTGTACCTGGGAGTCCCAGCACGGGTAAGCTTCCTGCCTTTGTGACTCCCAGCCACAGAAAGCCCGCCAAACCGCCATTGTCCCCAAAATGGTGTCCCCACCAATCTCAAGGACCCCCAGAACGGTAACTGCCTCCGTTCGTGGGGTTCCTGGGTGAAACCAGGAGATGGAAGTGCCTTCTTTCGGGTACACAAATGCTCCCCCTGGCTGCCGCTCATCCATATGAACGGCGGCCACCCAGGGAAGCACTCATTAATTACTTTGCTTGTGGTTTCACACTTATGTTGCAAGTTGCCAACGTTCTAATTGATTGGTGTAAACACTCCAAGTGCACTGGGGAGGTCCCCGTTCTGGTACTGAATGGGGTGGAAAGCAATCCACAAATGCTCAAGTGGGCCGCCATGCACCGAGGCTTCCCTTGCGGTTTGTGGTTTCGACACCTCGTTACGAGGGAAACGTTCTAAGACAACATTCTAAATAAGGTTTTGTGGTGGTCCTTGTTCTGAAGGCGAACGGAACCCATTCACATTGACACCTCCCGAACGGGGAGCAGGTAAAACACATGACTACAAGACAATACAGGGGAAAACACAGGGAATATCTCATAGCAATTCACGAACAGGCAGCGGTCCTGCCACAGTATGTTTATAAAAAGATAGCGAAAGCTGGTGTCAGATGCAAGAACACAAGAACAGAAAGATATTGTATGTTTAAATACCGTGAGTTTAACTCTCAAAGCATGAGTCTTTCAAGCTGTATATACAATAATACTTTAATACTTTAGCTACGTACTAAGAAATACAGAAGTAGAAAGCAGGACATGAGACTGATGCCCTGTATCATAAAATGTATATATAGCTCTGTAAGTCTAGGGGAATATTCACTAAGCATTGCATAGGTAAAGAAAATTTTCCAACACCCATTATCCAATCCTTTTTAATTTATCACTTTACCTTCCTCTATTCTGATCCTCCCAGAACCATTTATTATCCTACTGTAGTATATATATCAAACCCTACAGCTTGTGGTATACTTGTGTGTATCAGTGAGTTTGTAGTGTGCTTGTATGTGTGTCAGTGGGCTTGTAGTGTGCTTGTATGTGTGTCAGTGGGCTTGTAGTGTGCTTGTGTGTTAGTGAGCTAGTAGTGTGCTTGTGTGTATCAGTGAGCTTGTAGTAAGCTTGTGTGTATCAGTGAACTTGTAGTGTGCTTGTGTGTATAAGTGAGCGTGTAGTGTGCTTGTGTGTATCAGTGAGCTTGTAGTGTGCTTGTGTGTGTCGGTGGGCTTGTAGTGTTCTTGTGTATATCAGTGAGCTTGTAGTGTGCTTGTATGTGTGTCAGTGAGCTTATAGTAAGCTTGTGTGTATCAGTGAACTTGTAGTGTGCTTGTGTGTGTCGGTGGGCTTGTGTACTTTTGTGTATTAGTGAGCTTGTAGTGTGCTTGTGTGTGTGTCAGTGAGCTAGTAGTGTGCTTGTGTGTATCAGTGAGCTTGTAGTGAGCTTGTGTGTATCAGTGAGCTTGTAGTGTGCTTGTGTGTATCGGTGAGCTAGTAGTGTGCTTGTGTGTGTCAGTGAGCTAGCAGTGTACTTTTGTGTATTAGTGAGCTTATAGTGTGCTTGTGTGTGTGTCAGTGAACTTGTAGTAAGCTTGTGTGTATCAGTGAATTTGCAGTGAGCTTGTGTGTATCAGTGAGATTGTAGTGTGCTTGTGTGCAGGGCCGCCATCAGGCGGTGACAACCATGACGGTTGTCACAGGCCCGGCAGCCCTGGGGAGCCTGGTCGCCCGGGCCCCACGTGTAGCGGCGGAATTGACGCCGGTGTAGTTGCACCAGGGCCCGCATGCTGATGGGGCCCATCAGGTGGCCCATGCACCTAGGGCCATCCGATGGGCTTTATATCTTCAGGGGCACGGTCAGCGCTGTGGCCGCAATATAGTCTATCAGTATGTATATATCTATCTATATGTCTATCAGTATGTATATAGGTCTGTATGTCTGTCACTATTTATGTCTGTATGTATTCCAGTATCAATGTATGTCTGTATGTCATTATGAATGTATGTCTGTATGCATGTATGTCAGTATGCATGAATGTATGTCAGTATGTATGCATGCCAGTATCAATGTATGTCTGTATGTCATTATGAATGTATGTCTGTGTGTGTATATGTCTGTTTGTATGCGTGTATGTCAATATGCATGTCTGTCTGTTTGAATGTATGTCTGTCTATCAGTATATACAGTTGCAATAAAAAGTATGTGAACCCTTTGGAATGATATGGATTTCTGCACAAATTGGTCATAAAATGTGATCTGATCATCATCTAAGTCACAACAATAGACAATCACAGTCTGCTTAAACTAATAACACACAAAGAATGAAATGTTGCCATGTTTTTATTGAACACACCATGTAAACATTCACAGTGCAGGTGGAAAAAGTATGTGAACCCTTGGATTTAATAACTGGTTGAACCTCCTTTGGCAGCAATAACTTCAACCAAACGTTTCCTGTAGTTGCAGATCAGACGTGCACAACGGTCAGGAGTAATTCTTGACCATTCCTCTTTACAGAACTGTTTCAGTTCAGCAATATTCTTGGGATGTCTGGTGTGAATCGCTTTCTTGAGGTCATGCCACAGCATCTCAATCGGGTTGAGGTCAGGACTCTGACTGGGCCACTTCAGAAGGTGTATTTTCTTCTGTTTAAGCCATTCTGTTGTTGATTTACTTCTATGCTTTGGGTCATTGTCCTGTTGCAACACCCATCTTCTGTTGAGCTTCAGCTGGTTGACAGGTGGCCTTAAGATCTCCTGTAAAATGTCTTGATAAACTTGGGAATTCATTTTTCCTTCGATGATAGCAATCTGTCCAGGCCCTTACGCAGCAAAGCAGCCCCAAACCATGATGCCCCCACCACTATACTTCACATTTGGGATGAGGTTTTGATGTTTGTGTGCTGTGCCTTTTTTCGCCACACATAGTGTTGTGTGTTTCTTCCAAACAACTCAACTTTGGTTTTATCTGTCCACAGAATATTTTGCCAGTACTGCTGTGGAACACCCAGGTGCTCTTGTGCAAACTGTAAACGTGCAGCAATGTTTTGTTTGGACAGCAGTGGCTTCCTCTGTGGTATCCTCCCATGAAATCCATTCCTGTTTAGTGTTTTACCTATTGTAGATTCGCTAACATGGCTGTTAGCATTTGCCAGTGACTTTTGTAAGTCTAGGATTCTTCTTCACCTCATTTCACCTCATTGAGCAGTCTGTGCTGTGCTCTTGCAGTCATCTTTACAGGACGGCCACTCCTAGGGAGAGTAGCAGCAGTGCTGAACTTTCTCCATTTATAGACAATTTGTCTTACTGTGGACTGATGAACAGCAAGGCTTTTGGAGATACTTTTATAACCCTTTCCAGCTTTATGCAAGTCAACAATTCTTAATCATAGGTCTTCTGAGAGCTCTTTTGTGCGAGTCATCATTCACATCAGGCAATGCTTCTTGTAAAAAGCAAACCCAGAACTGGTGTGTGTTTTTTTTTTATAGGACAGGGCAGCTGTAACCAACACCTCCAATCTCATCTCATTGATTGGACTCCAGTTGGCTGACATCTCACTCCAATTAACTCTTGGAGATGTCATTAGTCTAGGGGTTCACATACGTTTTCCACCTGCGCTGTGAATGTTTACATGGTGTGTTCAATAAAAACATGGCACTATTTCATTCTTTGTGTGTTATTAGTTTAAGCAGACTGTGATTGTCTATTGTTGTGACTTAGTTGATGATCAGGTCACATTTTATGAGCAATTTGTGCAGAAATCCATATCATTCCAAAGGGTTCACATACTTTTTCTTGCAACTGTATATATGTCTGTATGTCTGTCACTATGTATGTATGTATTCCAGTATCAATGTCTGTATGTCTTTATGAATGTATGTCAGTATGCATGAATGCATGTCAGTATGTATGTATGTCTGTATGCCATTATGAATGTATGTTTGTGTGCATGTCAGTATGCATGCATATATATATATGTATGTCTGTATGTCAATATGAATGTATGTCTGTGTGTGTATGTCAGTATGAATGTATGTATGTATGTCTGTCAGTCAGTATGTATATCTGTCTGTCACTATGTATGTATGTATTCCATTGTAAAAATGTATGTCTGTATGTCATTATAAATGTATGCATGTATGTATGCCAGTATAAATGTATGTGTGTGTGTGTGTGTGTGTGTGTGTATGTCAGTATGCATGAATGTATGTCAGTATGTCTGTATGTATGTATATATGTATGTCTGTATGTCAGTATGAATGTATGTCTGTATGTATGTCTGCTTGTCATTATGAATGTATGTATGTATGTATGTGTGTATGGATGTCAGTGTATGTATGTCAGTATGAATGTATGTCTGTATGCCATTATGAATGTATGTATGTATGTGTGTATGGATGTCAGTGTATGTATGTCAGTATGAAGAAGACAACAAGTAGAAGGGCTGCTCTCCGGATTTAAAACAAAAAATTTATTTAAACATATTTAAAAACCTACGACCAACGTTTCGGTCCCCGCTCGGGACCTTCCTCAGGGTCAAAAGATAGAACAACAGAACAGTACAGTAAAGTGCAATCATGGACAATAAATACCTAAATCTATAATGAAAGTACTCACTCAAGTGTGTTCCCCCGCGTTCCCGCCGACACCCTGTGCTCTTCCGGGTATGCGCGCGCATGTTAATGCGTCACGCCCCCTCACAAGGAGCAAGGTCAGAGGTGAAGATCTTACAGGAATAGGAGAGGGCGCAAGGGCAAAAGTAGCGTTGAGGGGAAAGCCCCCACATCGCAAGTAACCCCAGTATTTAATCTTTCCCACAGACAGCTCAGTGAACAAGAAAATAATATTCTTAGCAAAGGTCTTTCTTTTGTTCCCACGAGTTATGCTAATTCCTTTAAGTGGAGCACGGAGCTGTTTAAGATGGGTAGAAACATGAGACTTAAAGAATTTTTTCATACTACCCATAAGGAAAAAGTACAGAATATGCCTATAGGGTATGGGAAATTTAGAGTGAAATCTACTTTTGACCCGCCATCCACCAGAGCATCCATTAAGACTTTTCTGACGACTACATCTAATATGGCACAAGACATCTTCTCTAAAACTGACAATAAGGCACACAATATTTCTAAAGGTGAACGTTTAATACTTAAAAATCTTGCACAGGACCACTCTATAGTTATTCGTCAAGCGGACAAAGGAGGGGGCATTGTTCTTATGAATTACACAGATTATGCCGAAGATTTGAAACGACAACTCCAGATGTGAGTACATATCGTCCCCTAGTGGGAGATCCTACTTTGGAGATCCAAAGGAAAATTGTGGATGTATTAGAGATGGGCCTTAGAGCGGATTTTATCAGTTTGGAATTATATAGATTTTTACACAAACTATCTCCTTGTACTCCAATTATTTACAGCATTCCCAAGATCCATAAGGATATCAATAAACCCCCTGGTCGGCCTATTGTCTCAGCCATCGATGGTATTTTGGAACCTATAGCCCAATGGCTTGATTTTGTTTTTAAGGGGCCGGTTGAACAACTACATACTTGCATTAAAGACACGCAAACATTGCTACACAGAATTAAAGAGTTGGATTTCAATAATACAGCTCCAATTTTTATCACCATGGATGTAAAAAGTCTATATACTGTGATCCCCCATATAGGGGGCATTGAAGCAATGAGACAAGTATTGAGTGAGTCCTCCATTTATCAAGGACCACCTACTGAGTTTGTGTTGGAGTTGCTGTCTCTTATACTTCATAACAACTATTTTCGGTTTGAAAACCTATGGTATTTACAGGTGGCCGGTACATCAATGGGGTCGGCGATGGCTCCTATGTACGCCAATGCGTACATGTATGTATATGAATCTACACACATTTTAATCCCTTATCAGGATCGAATCATCGGGTACTATCGCTATATAGATGATTTGCTGATCATTTGGCGGGGTACATATATGGAAGCAGCCACTATGGTGGAAGAGTTGAACTCATTACCGCAACCTATAAAGTTTACAGCTAACATTAGTGCTGATTGTGTCCAATTTTTGGATTTAGAACTTTCTTATGGCAATAATAGTGTCCAGTATACTTTGTTTTCGAAGCCTACGGACCGTAACACGTTATTGCACGCTAGAAGTGCACACCCTCCTGCCCTGAAAAAATCAATTCCAAAGGCTCAGTTCCAGAGGGTGATCCGGAACAATTCGGATAAAGATAAGGCTGAAGTACAGCTTAAGGCTATGACCCAGAAATTTTTGGAAAGAGGATATGATACTCATGTGTTGGATGATGCTCTGTTGAAAGCCCGTTTGGCTCCGGTACACCCAAGAAAGACACGTGAACCAAATTTGGTTTTTCCAATGACCTTCCATAATTCGTCTGGCCATTTATCAGCTATTGTTAAGGACAATTGGAAGATGATTTCAGCGGACGATACATTGCCAAAGGTCTTTAAGGAAAGACCTCTCATCTGTTACAAAAAGAACAAGAGCCTTAGAGACATATTGGTTCATACCGATTCAGTGGAGAGCTATACTGAGTTGGTGAAACACAACATACGAGGAAGTGTACGCTGTCTTGGGTGTGTGACGTGTGGACATATGACTCCGGCGAAGAAGTTTAACCATCCACACACGAATAGGATTTTTGATATAAAACATACTATCACTTGTAAGACTCAATTTGTTGTATACAAGTTAGTCTGCCCGTGTGGGCTTTATTACGTGGGTAAAACGGAGACACAGTTGTGTGAAAGGATCAGAGGCCACCGGTCTAGCATTAGATTAGCCTATAGGGACGGGTCATCGGACAAACCAGTGGCTCAGCATTTCCTTGACCAAAAACACCCATTGGCATCACTGAAGTTTGTAGGCATAGATCATATCCCTCCCCCCCGTAGAGGTGGTGATAGGGGAAAGATGCTACTTCAAAGAGAAGCCTTTTGGATCCACCAACTAAATACAGTGGCTCCTATGGGGTTAAATGAAAGTAACACATATCATTCTTTTATATGAAGGTTCACAGCTAGTTAAGTTTTAATTTTTATATTCATGCCTATTATTTTTTTGTTTAGTATTTTGTGATTTTAATGTATGGAAAGTGATTATAATTGTTGTTATATATAATTATGTTATGTATATATAGATGGCAAAGCATACCATGATCTGTTAAGCACTTTATACAGTAGCACTTTATTTGCACTATTAGCACTTTTTTCGCTCTTTTTTGACACTATTAACACTTTAGACTATTATATTTGCACTGGATCACCTTCTGGCGTAGTGTTGCTTTAAATACCCAGGATGGGTTAATTCATAAGTTATTTAGGCATTTAGTGAGTCACATTTATGTCTCTATAATGTTTAATGATATATATAGCTATTTAATAGCCTACCATACACTCTAATCACTTTCTTACACTTAACACTCTTTATACTTTTAGATCTCCAGGTTTATATTAACTGTGTTATTTATCATTCAGTCTGTCGCACTGGTTTGTATGAACACAAAGATTTGTTTACATGGTTGCTGTGGCAACGGTAGTATCCGATACGTAGGCACGCAACGTGAGGGGGCGTGACGCATTAACATGCGCGCGCATACCCGGAAGAGTACAGGGTGTCGGCGGGAACACGGGGCAACACACCTGAGTGAGTACTTCCATTATAGATTTAGGTATTTATTGTCCATGATTGCACTTTACTGTATTGTTCTGTTGTTCTATTTTTTGACCCTGAGGAAGGTCCCGAGCGGGGACCGAAACGTTGGTCGTGGTTTTTAAATATGTTTAAATAAATTTTTTGTTTTAAATCCGGAGAGCAGCCTTTCTACTTGTTGTCTTCTACATACTTTGGAGCTCTGGTGGTGCGCCCGGTATTGGACCATGTTGTAAGCGTGAGTGCAGGGGACATTTCGATTTTTATATATATATATATATATATATATATGAAACAAGAGGGGGTTGGCTGCACTCACCTGAACATGCATAAAAGGGGGTGCTGCTGGGGGCCAAATAATACAATACACAAGATCCAGCGCACTCACCTATCCACTAAACAGCAACTTCAATGTTGAAAGATTTTATTAGTTTTTTTAAAAACACCTAATCTAGGCAGAAATAATGGGGGTTTAGTTACATTATATGATCATACATTGCATAAGCCTGCCACAACGTCAATGTACCCCATCTTTGGCAGGTCCTACACTAACAGCCTAATGTCTGCTCTTATGAGATTAACCTACTTGGGGAAAAAATTCCATCTGGGGCTCTCTGCAGTACAAGGCTAAATAGGGCCCTGGGATGAGGCACCTGTGACAGGGAGGGGTGCAAAACCAAGGAGTTGGTTAGACTCCCAAATAAAATATATATATATATATATATATATATATGAAACTAATAAAATCTTTCAAAATTGAAGTTGCTGTTAAGTGGATAGGTGAGTGCGCTGGATCTTGTGTATTGTATTATTTGACCCCCAGCAGCACCCCCATTTATGCATGTTCAGGTGAGTGCAGCCAACCCCCTCTTGTTATATATATATATATATATATATATGGGAGTCTAGCCAACTCCTTGGTTTTGCACCCCTCCCTATCACAGGTGCCTCATCCCAGGGCCCTATTTAGCCTTGTACTGCAGAGAGCCCCAGATGGAATTTTTTTCCCCAAGTAAGAGCAGACATTAGGCTGTTAGTGTAGGACCTGCCAAAGATGGGGTACATTGACGTTGTGGCAGGCTTATGCAATGTATGATCATGTATAATGTAACTAAACCCCCATTATTTTTGCCTAGATTAGGTGTTTTTAAGAAAACTAATAAAATCTTTCAACATTGAAGTTGCTGTTTAGTGGATAGGTGAGTGCGCTGGATCTTGTGTTATATACATATATAGATATATATCTATATATATATATATTTTTTTTTTATTTTTATATTTTGGACGTTCCTTGCCCACCACGAAATGGGCACAAGAACTATCACAGGACGTCATTTGGAAGCAAAGATGCAGTATGGAAGAGGAGCTGGACCATTCTATATTGATCCGGCGAAACCGGAAATGATGCGACGAATTGAAGTAACTAGTCAACACGTCACAGGAAGTGACGTCGCGGACTGATACAGCAGATATTTTTTTAAACAGCAGAGACACCAACGGGCTATTCATCACGTTGTTGCTGTCTCTGCTGATAATAACAATTTCTCCTTCTATCTTTTAGTCTAAATATGTTGTTTATATCCTCTGGTCCTGCTAATATATATGTGTCCGGGCCCACTAAGATGGCACCCGGGGTTATCCGGACCGGATGTGTGGCCATATTGGAGATGGCAACACACATCCGGTTAGGACCATATCAGGTGGGGGATGGGTTTTATGTTTCATGTGTAAGTAATTATGTATTGATGCCATTACCTATATAAATGGCTTTGTATGCATTTGAATGCTTATCAGCACCTGAGGAAGACCATATGTTTATGGTTGAAACACGTTGTGCACTTTATTTTGTTTTTAAAAAGCAAGTTTATTTTAAATACATCTTCAACTCCTGGCTACTGATTTGAACTTCCACTATCCTGGGTAGTTATCAACTGGAGAATCCATTTAAAGGAGAAGATCATCTATGTCCTTGGGAAAGGCATATAAGCTGTATAAGTCCAGAGCCTACTTTTAACTGGCTCAGAAAATGGTGAGTGGTTTCAGCGTAAACATCCACTTTACTTTATCTTATATACAGGTTACACTAAGTTTTGTTGTTTGCTTACATTTTTGTATAGGTAACCTGTATCCCTTGCATATGTATATAGGAAAAAAAACTACTATCAGTTACCATAATTGTACATATGTTCCAGGTAACATTTAATGTATATTTTGTGTGCGCTTGTACCTTTCATCTTTACACTATATCTTGGTTTTTGAGTATATGTGGTGACGATATACTCGGGTAATTTAGCAGCACCGTGTACTTGTTTCCTTAAGCACCACCTATATAATTTGTATCCCTACTAAATTACTATTTGTTTTTGAATTTTAATTTAACACCACCCAGCCTCTGTGGGAAAACTGGAGTGGATTCCTCACCTGGGTCCAGTGGGGCTGCTTGTGCTTCTGGACAGGCAGGCAGGGGGCGAACTGGCAGAGTAGGCGCTTAGTGATGCCGGGAGCCGGTGTGACGTCATATTCCGGCTCCCGGCATTACTCGCAAGCTCACAATAGAAGCTGCTGCCCGCCTCGTGGGGGGCCCCCAAAGGTGACCAGCCGGCCAGCTCTTGGGCCCTCCAGGACACAAGGCTAAAAAGGCAGTGCCGCCCAGGCAAATGCCTCGTTAGCTTTGCGGTGAATACACCGTTGGGCACCCTACCGGCAACCTACAGCTGCGTGCTCACAGAGAGGGCTCAGTGTGCCAGCTGTGGCACGTGTGCCATGCGTTCGCTATCACTGGTTTTGGGTGTAAGATTAGGAACAGATACTCTGCAAAGGTATACAGAGGGGGTATTGTTCTACTCAGGAGAGATTCCAGAGTACCAAGTAGAGAATTTTATTGCAGCGGCACAAATAATATTTAAAAAACTAAATAGCAAAAACACAGTGTTAATGTAAAGATGAAAAAAAAAAAATACCACAATCTTTTTTTTTAAAGTGGTTAAAAAATAGCACGTCATAAAGCTCAACTTATATCATACAAGAGTCCCCATGGTGTCCGCATTTGCAAATTGTATGTGTTTATGGTGTTTATGGTATGTGAGTTAGTAAAATGCACTATAGACCCATCTTCAATTTAACCCTAAAAAAAATTAAGATTTAACTGATTTTGTTCCCTAGCAAGCTTCTGAAGGATACCTATACCGTGTGTTGATCACTTAATGCAACACAACAAGCACCATAACCACTTCAAGACTGTGCAGGACCTTCTTCTGAAGAGCTAATGGAAGCTTCTAGCACTCCTGGCACCATAACAACTACAGTGCATGCAGGTTATTTTTTTCCCCATTTGTTTGTTTGTTTTATAACACTGAATACTATCTACCTATCTAACTTTTTCTTAAGTTCCAAGATGACTTTTCTCTTTCCTGTACAATGAAGCTGGTATTTATTCACAAACTTACAATTTAGATTTGTAGCATCAGAACTTTAGTTTAGCCTTGTATCAGTAGCCATCAGTCAGTGTATGAAAATGTAGTAATATGTAAATCTTTATTCGATTTTACCCATAGTGTATGAAAATGTTGGTAATATGGCAAGATGGCTACCTTCACTTTGAAAAACTGTCAAGCAATTGCAAATAAAATGATAAGAGCTTAGATGCACATGGTACTAATCTTTTGGGGCCTGTTTTTATCTGATCTATTTAAAAGCAGTAATTTTACACAGGGTGCCATTTATATATATACACTTCTACATAGACAGAGTTCTAAAACAGACAGAATGGTCTAGGACGGCTAGGACGTTGGCAAAAAGATGCAGAATTGAGAAACGTAAAACAGGTAATCAATCTGGCAAGGCATTTATGAAAGGCAGTGGTTTAGATTTTACAGGTCCACTCCCACTGTCCAAGGGTGGGGTCTTCGATCTGGTTTGGTTATTGTGGACACATTCTCAAAATGGCTCAATGTGATTCTTCCTTTTTTCCTATTCTTCAAGATTCTTCCAAGAGTACCAGCAAGGTTGAAGTTCACAGTCTTCCTTCTCATTGGGATTCTGCTGAAGCAACAAATTATATGCCACCAGTAGCTTCTATTCTGAACTAATTTCATCTTCCTCTGCCAAATACCATGAGGTTAATTATATAACAGATACGCAAGGAAATAGTTCCCATAATAAAAACACTGATACAAACACAACTAGGATCCCCAGATGGAACTATGAGGAAGAAATATCAGGATGGACACGGGTTTGAAGGAAGGACAACTTACGTGTGGCATGCTTAGACATATTGTTGGATATTGGGTGGGTAATGGAAATGTTTGCAAAAAAGAAAGATGACTACATCAAGGGATCCCGAAGAGACATTAAGGTCAATGAGAAGAATTTATAATGCAAATGGCCTGGTTGGGGGAAATGGACTGTACATGGAAGGGGGAAAGATGCATATGCAGTCAAATTAAATTAATCCTATTTATGCCTTGCATGTGAAGTCGAGGGAACTTCAAATAACTCAGGTTATGGTCAGGATGTTCTTACCAAAAGTAAAGTAGGAGGTAGTGGGATATAAGAAGGATGGGAAAAGTAAGAGTGTGTATAGGTGGAGAGATTGTCTAACAGTACTACCATGGCTTCTGCCTTCATCCATACACATTTCACTCCTTCCCTCGTGTGTGATGGAAACAAAACTGAATATAAAACGGAAAAAGAATAGTCTCCAGCAACCCTTTTCAAAGAAGCACACTGAGCTTCTCTTATAGTAAGAAAAGCTACAGTTTAATACTTGGCAGGTAGAATTGCCAGACTGGTTAGATTCCACAAACATTCAGAGCTGTTGTAGGGTAGTGTTTCTCAACCTTTTATGGAGAAGTACATACACACATAGGACACTAACACACACATTTACACACAAAGGACATTGACAAATAAACAAACAGACATGTACACTCTGATTTGACACACATTATCAGACACACTCACTGACAGACAGATACATACACATTCTCTCACACACTCTCAAAAATTATTTTTATTTTAAAGAGCTGTAGTGGATCCTTTCCTTGTGGTCCAGTGTGTGACTTTGTGCTCTTCCAATACTGATCCCTTGCACTCTGTTTAGTGATGCCAGGGCAGAAACAGAAAGTGACGGCAGATAAGAACCATTCGGCCCATCGAGTCTGCCAAATTTTCTAAATACTTTAATTAGTCCCTGGCCTTATCTTAAGTCTAGGATAGGCTTATGCCTATCCCATGCAAGCTTAAACTCCCTCAGTGTGTTAACCTCTACCAGTTCAGCTAGAAGGCTATTTCATGCATCCACTACCCTCTCAGTAAAGTAATACACCCTGATATTTTTAAACCTTTGCCCCTCTGATTTAAGACTATGTCCTCTTGTTGGAGTAGGGGGCAGTGCTGGAAGATCATGAAGAATACAGCTCCCTTGCCTCCATTCATCCCCAAGCAGCCGCCTCCTGGGGGGCACTAAGGTGGGCAGTCGGCCACTTCTTGGCATACCCCCTGCCTTTGGTGCACTTACCCTTTAGGGTCGGCGTCCTACGGGTTGAGAAACTATGTCCTAGGGCAGGGGAAGGCAACCTTTTAGTAGCACTGTGCCAGTATAGGATTGTGATGTCCCATAGCGTGCCGATCCTATTTTTTTAAATTGAGGTGTGTATGCTGCCGTATTTTGCTTGTGTTATTTTTACTGTAATTGCTTTGTATTGTTGTATTTGTCCGTATAGGAGCTATTATATTGTATATGTTCATTAGTAGTTTATGGTATCGTGTATGATACATATGAATGTGGGCTGTGTATGAGGGCTGCTTGTGGAATTGTGTGTGGATGGATATGTCACATTGTGTGTGTGGTAGTGTGTGGGGGTTGTTTGGGGTATTGCATGTGGGATTGTTAGCGGGTTACGTTTGTGTATATGTTTGTGTGTGGGCTGTTCGTATTATTTGTATGAGGGGAGGGTTATTCTGCAGGTCTGTGTATATCTAGCAGTGTGAGTGGCTTCCCTGGGTTCCAGTGGGGACCAGGCTGGCCAGGTACAGCTCAAGGACAGGAGCTGCAACAGCAGCTGCAGGCTGCTCTACTACAGTGTTGATTCCCATTCACAAGTGCTGGGAGGAAGTGATCTGAGGTTCTGCAATGCATA
>OW240912.1:38150-68658 GCA_933207985.1 Pelobates cultripes
CCTGATAGGCCAGAGCCTGTTTGGCTCTAGCAGCCTTGAGTGCCGTGGAAAGACACCTCGAGTGCCGTGCATGGCACTAGTGCCGTAGGTTGCCTACCCCTGTCCTAGGGTAATCTCAACTATGGAAAAAGCATTAGTAAAATGGGCAATTAGAAGCATGGTTAGCAATAGGAGGGATATTTTGGGAGGTGTAGGTACTGATTTTGGAGTGGTGAGTTCTACTGACATATCCAGCATGACTTCAACATTACAATCCAAAGGCATACTGAATTTCAAAGGTTTCACACTAGGTGACAAATTAGGCCAAGGTAAATATGCTGTGGGACAGTCCTAATACATACATTCTATTTGATTAGCACATTGTAGAAAAAGTGTAATGGCTAGTTACACTGAGGTCAGAATTACAAGAATGTAGTTTTATGTAAAACCCTATAAAGAGGCAACTGGTAAGTCTTGTTGTGGCGATGCCAACTGGAACACACTACCCCCGGTACACTGGAGGAAACAAGTTGGTCTTAAGCAATATCATATGAGATGGAATAGACAGCGTATAAATCAAATTGAGGATTCAGAGACTATCTTTGTAAAAGACCTTCTCGCTCTCTTATATTGTAACCTGTAACACATGGAGCTCGGAGCGGTCTTTTTGAGACTTCAATCAAAGAGATTCATCTACAATCCAGCTGAGCCGGAAAAGTGTCCAGCAGCCTGCCTGCCACCCTGCAATTGCAAGCTGTTTTAGTGAGTTACGGCGTAAGCCTGTTAAACTCACCACCTTATCTAGTAAGGGGCTAACCACTGTCTGAACCTTTTTTTACTACTTTTTCTGTATTTATGTAATGATTTTTTTTTTTTTTAAACATTCTTTATTTAGTTTCATTTTTTCAGAAGCATATTGCAACTGTGGTGTATACATTTGTCTTATGATATAACATGTTTGACATTGTTATGTGACTGGACCTTTTGTCTAGCTGGCTTCCAGCTTTGCTGTTGCATTAGTTGGATGTTGATAGGTCGCAAAGTGGTAAATCCATAATATACCACGAAACTTATACACCGACATTAAAACATACAAAAGTACAAAAATACAAAAATACAAAAATATACAGTCAAGTATAAATATAGTCAACCTTTGGTCTCAGTGGTTGGGTGTTATGCTCGCGGGAAGTTGTAGTGTTCCTGTGCTATAGTTTCGGGTGTCTGTTGGAGTCTGTTGTGGGTTGGCCTCCCTTAGTTACGGTTGTGGGCCCCTGTAGGTTCTCCCCTGTTTGTTTTGCTTTTGGGTTTCGCCCCCTGATCTCCCCACCCCGTTATGCCTCTGTTGGCCGTTGCTGGGCCCACGGCGTTGCCAGGTTCGGCTACATCAGCGCCGGTTCGCCCAGCCACGGGTCCCAAATTTAGTGAAAGTGGCGTGACGTTTCGTGGACTAGGGCTGAGATTCTGTCCATTTCAATGGCTTCCCTGGTTTTGCGGATGATTGTGGCTAGAGTGGGGACCTCCGGGGAGCCCCAGAGTTCCGCTATTGCCCTCCTTGTAGCCAGAGCTGTTCTGTTTGCTAATTTGTTTTGGGCTCTGGTTAAAGGTTCCCAGGGTTTGGACAGAAGCCAGATCCATGGGTCTAAGGGTATATCTGTGTGGAGTAAATTGGAGACCAGGCGGGCCACCTCTGCCCATAGCGGTGCTAGTTTTGGGCATTGCCACCATTGGTGTATGTATGTTCCCCTTTGCCCACAACGTTTCCAGCAGAGGTCCGAGTCGGTCTTACCCATTCGGTATAGTCTTGCGGGGGTTAGGTACCATCTAAGTAAAGTTTTGTAGGCCTGCTCTTTGTGGTTGACACAGATAGAGATAGATGCTGTGGCCTCCCATATGTCCTGCCAGTCAGTCGGGTCCCCTGGTGGCCCCAGGTCCCTCTCCCAAGCCGCCACATATGCCATCACTCCTGGGGCATGAGTAGAAATGAGCAGGCTATAGTTGTCAGTGATCTGGCCCTTACGGGCTGGGTTGTGTATACATGCTCGTTCGAATGTTGTGCATCTGGTGGTGGCTGCTATCCTATTATCAGGGAGTTCCAGAAAGCTCTTTAGTTGTATGTATCTAAAAAAGTCATGTGTGTTGTATGGTGAGTGTTGTTGGGGAAGGTCTTTGTATTGCATTAGTTTTCCTCCCTCAAAGAAGTGGCATAGTCTATAAAGGTCGTTGTGTTCATAGTGTGCGAAATCCTTTGGGTTCATTCCTGGGTTAAATGCTTTATTGCGCAGTATGGGTGTCAGTGGTGATGGGTTGTTGATGATAGGGAATTTTCGGGTAATCTTATCCCAGGTGCTGATAGAATTAGCTAATGTCGGGGGTATGGGCGGTGGTATGGGCCGGGAGTTCCGTGGGACCCATATGTACAATGAGGGGAGGTCGTAGCCAAATATGTCGTGTTCTAAGTCCACCCAGCGCTTCACCCCGGTGGAGTGTGTAGATGTTGTATCTGTGTGGCTTGCGTCGCGTGGTAATAGTGTTGTAAGTGGGGTAGGCCCAGGCCTCCCGTCTTGTTGGGGATGTACATGGTCGCCCTTTTCACTCTCGGTCGTTTATTCGACCAGATGAATTTGTCGATGTGCGACTGTAAGTATTTGAAGTCCGAAGTGGGTATGGGGATGGGGAGGGTTTGAAAAAGATAGAGCAGTCTTGGGAGAAGATTCATCTTTACCGAGGCTAGGCGTCCCAGCCACGACAAAGACAAGTCCCTCGATCTCTGCAGGTCTTCCGTGATTTTCTGGATCAGCGGTGAGTAGTTTAGTGCGTATGTGCGCTGTAGTTCCGCTGGTAGTGTGATCCCTAGGTACGAGATGTGTGAGGTCTTATAATTGAAAGCATATGTGTTCCGTAGTGTCTGTCTTTGATTGTCTGGTATTGTCAGCATGAGTGCTTCAGTTTTATCGAAATTTAATTTGTATCCAGATACCTCTGAGTAGTCGTCTATGAGTTTGAGGAGAGGTGGGAGTGTGTTCTGCGGGTCTGTGAGTGACAGCATCAGGTCATCGGCGTATGCCGCCGCCTTGTATGCTTGTGTGCGGATTTTGATGCCTGTGATCTGGGGAGTGGTGCGGATAAGATGCAGTAGCGGTTCAAGTGAGAGGGCAAACAGGATGGGGGATAGGGGACAGCCCTGCCTCGTGCCATTATAGATGGAGAACGAGGGGGGGTTCGTGTTTGGTATGAGTAGGTTGGCAGTAGGATTAGAGTAGATCATTCGCAGGGCGTCTTGGAATGGTTTGGGGAATCTGAGTTTCTCCAGAGTGGCGAAGAGAAATGGCCATAGTAACCTATCAAACGCCTTTTCGGCGTCCAGGGATAGGAGTAGCGTTGGAATGGAGCGCTGGGTGGCCACCCAGATCAGGTCTAGCATCCTCCTGGTATTGTCACTAGCTTGGCGAGTGGGGATGAAGCCCACCTGGTCCGGATGAATTAATGATGTGATATGTGGTAGCAGCCTATTGGAGAGTATTTTCGTGAACAGTTTGATATCTACATTCAATAGGGATATTGGCCGATAGTGGCCTGGGTCTGAGAGGGGTTTGTTGGGTTTGGGTAGAAGGCAAATGTTGGCTTGCAGCATGTCTTTGGGGAGCGGGTTTCCCTGCAGCAGGGTGTTGTATAGTTGTACTAGGTGGGGCAGGAGAGTGTCCCGGAATGTTTTGTAATAGATGCCCGGATATCCGTCCGGTCCTGGGCTTTTGTTGGGTTTGGTGGCCCCTATCACCGTCGCTACTTCCTGTTCAGTGATCTCCATGGAGAGTTGAGTGACCGCGCTATCTGATAGTGTGGGCAGGTGGGTTCGGTCCAAAAAGGTTTGGATACGGTCCTGTAGGGTGGCGGTCCGTTGCCTATGGTGGGGGGAGTGGTCATATAGGTCTGCAAAGTAGTGTTGGAATACCTCCGCGATTTTGGTAGGTGCCTCTGTGTCATGGCCCGATGGTGTGCGTATACGTGTTATCTGCTTGGCCTGGATGCGCTTGCGCAGCCTGCAGGCCAGGAGTGTATCGGCTTTATTGGACTTTTCGTAGAACTTTTGTTTTGTCCATTGTAGAGCCTTGGTGGCGTCCATCGCCATTGCATTGTGGAGGGCCTGTCGTTGGTGTTGGAGTTGTGTAGTGAGGTCCGGGGTGGGGGTGGCTTTATGTAGGGATTCAAGGTCCCTGATGGTCGCTAGTATTTTCTCTATGTGGGCGAGGCGTCTTTTTTTGTGTGCTGTGGCTAAGCTAATAAGGGTACCCCTGATCACCGTTTTGTGAGCAGCCCATATGATTGCGTTGGATTGTACTGTATCCTTATTTGTGTCGAAGTAATGTTTGAGTTCTGTTGTGATTTGTTGTACCGTTTGTGGGTCGTTGAGTAGTATCGGGTTAAGTCTCCAGGACCAGGGTCTGGAGATTCGTGGGGGCTGGAACGTGATCGCTACCTCAGCGTGGTCGGACCACGTTATATTGCCTATGGAGGTCGTTGTTATGAGCGGAAGCAGCGACGGGGAAATCAAGAAGTAGTCTATACGTGAGTAGGTTTGATGTGGGTGGGAATAAAAGGTGTAGTCTAGTGTGGAGGGATGTTGCAGTCTCCATACATCTATCAGTTTGGTAGTGGAAATGAAGTCTGCCATGAGTTTGTCATTTCTGGTCAGTGCTGGGGTCTGTGGTGGTCGTTTGAGTCTATCTACCTGTGGCTCGATCGCGGCGCCTATAATCTGGTGGTAGTTGGGGTGTAAGCTGAGATGTGCTTGTAGAGTAGGCCAGAATCCCGGGTCTGGGGTTGTGGGGCCATAGACAGAGGTGATCACATATTTGGTCGGGCCTATTGTGCCCGCCACCGTAAGGAAGCGGCCGTTGGGGTCCCTGTGTGTGGTGGCAATCTGGAGGGGGCAGGTTTTCCTTAGGAGAATCGCCACTCCATTGTGTTTGCCTGAGTTGGAGTTGGCGAAGTAGCAAGCCGGAAGTGGCGGCTCAGGAGAGGGAAAGGGCGTGTGTCTGCATAGTGTGTCTCCTGTAGTAGGAGTATATCCGCTTTGCTGCGATTTGCCCATCTCATGAGTCGGTGTCGTTTGGCGGGGTTATTCAGCCCTTTGCAGTTGATTGAGATGCATGTCAGGCTAGCTGTCATGGTTGTGTGGTGGAGCGTGTTTCGCTATTATCTCCCCCCAGTGGTAGACGGTGTCCCGTGTGTCTAAATGTTGAGTCCGTCATGTTTCTTCCTGCTGAGACCAATTTAAACCATTGAACTAAGATTAACATATAAAACCATATAATACAGAAAAAACTGAAAAAATAAATGCCTGGTCTTATGGTTTGCGCCAGGCCAAATGGAGTGGGGTGTGTGGGGTCTTCCCCACCTGGGTGGGTCTCGTGACCCCTGTACTGTGCTGAGTGGTGCATTGCACAGTGCGGTCTCTGTGTGCTTCCCGCTCTGGGCATAGACGGGCTGTGCTCAGTGCCCCGGGGTGGGTTCACTCTGGGCCTTCTCTATCGGGTCTAGTGGGTATGTGCTGATGGCCCAACACGGCTGTGTTGGGTTTGGCGATTCCTGGGGGAACCACTAGGGCTTCCTGTCTCATGTAGTAAGAATCGCCAGTGGTACGTACCTCCCCCTTGCCTCCCCCCCGTCTTTCCCATCCCTTGTAGTCCTCCTCTCCTTTCCCCCTTTTTGTCTGCAGATGCTCTAGTCCCTTGCCCCCCCCCCTTTTCCCCCCGCTTTAGGCCCTTTTCAGCGCCCTGTAGTGGTGTCCCCGTATCTGTTTTGTGTCCCCTTAGACCTTAGTACCCCCTGGCTAAAGTAGCGCCATAAAACTCAGTGTAAAAGGATATGGTGGTGTGCGTTCCCGCACTCAGAAGTAGATCATAAAGTCTGGAAGTCCCTTCAAGTCTCTTGGGATAGTCTCTGCATGTGAGTGGTTGAGTCCATGGTGGACTGGTTCCACGCCATTCAGGTGTCCCGGTCGCGAGTCTGCAACGATGTCTGCTGCTGGCGCTTGGGTGGTCGGTTCCGGGGTGTCCGAAGTTTTTCCCAGAGTGGCGTCCTTTGTGGTCTGGCGTTGTCCCCTGGCTTTCTTGATTGCGCTCGTGCTTCGGGTAGGCTGATGCCCAGTGCGGGAGCGAAGGGCGCCATTTTTTAGGTATCTTGCAGGACATGGGTGCTATCATGTTGGCGGACTAGTAGCTTGAAGGGGTGTCCCCATCGGTACGGTATGTTGGCTTGTGCCAGTGCACTGGTTAGGGGTTTGAGCTCTCTGCGTTTCATTAATGTGGTAGGTGAGACATCTTGGTAAAACTGGAGAGTGATGGCGTCAAATTTTGGCGGAGTTTTTCGTGTGGCCGCCATGATGGCTTCTTTAAAAGTAAAGTAGTGAAGGCGTACTATTACGTCTCGGGGCGCCATTTGGTTTTGGCTAGGGGGTTTGAGGGCTCTGTGCGCCCGGTCTATGGCGAGGTCTTGTGGCGTTGCCTCAGGAAGGATTGTAAGAAACAATTCACGCAGCGTGGAGAGCAGCATATCAGGCGTGACTGTTTCGGGGAGGCCCCTAATCCTTATGTTGTTACGCCTAGAGCGATTATTTAGGTCTTCCATACCTGTCTCTAATTCTTCCACTTTGTTCCTCAGTGTAGTGAGCTCAGCTTGGTGCATATTGAGGTTTTCAAGGAGTTCATCTGCCCTCTGCTCCACCTGTCCTGTCCTCTCCCCCAGGTCAGCCAGGTCAGCCTTCAGGAGTTGTAGCTGTTTTCCAAGTTCAGCTGCCATATGTGTCTTTATATCTGCTGCAGCTTCTTGCAGCAGTAGTTGCAGGTCCCTCTTGGTGATCGGTGTGGAGGCTGAGCCTGCTGCCTCACTGCGGTCTGAGTCGGATAAGACACAAAAAATATAGAGGAAGGGCTGCGCTTAAAAAATAAATAAATATATATATAAAAGTCCAGATGAAATAAATAAATAGATAAATAAATGAAGAGGTCTTATCTTGCAGTGTCCATAGTGCTTAGTCAGAGGTAATAATCTTGTTTTCTGTCTTGCTTTCTGTCTTTCTTGTGGATCGTCTCTTATGTAAGATATAAAAACAAATACAAAACCACAATGGTGCAGTATATCTATATGGGTGAGGAGTAAAATATAAAAGGCTTGATTGCAAACTCACATATCCAAGAGCTAGAACCTGCTCTGGTATAGAAGGCGTACAGCGGTTTAGATCCCCGCTTATGGGATATAGGATTGTTGTCCTCCACGTGTTTCCTCCTTCCGTGATTTAAAAGATGCTCAAAATAAAAAGAGACAGCCAATAGTGTTCTCTGCGTAAAATTAAACTCCAATATAAAATAAAATAAAAAATGGATACTCACAAGACAGGAGCAGGTCAACTGCTCCTGATATTTCGCACTGGTGGAATAATCCCCACCTAGGATTGCTTGGAGTCCAACGAATGATGCCAGGTAGTAATAATAATTATATGTGTATTAAAAGATAAGTAGTACAATAAAAGATTATAAAATATACTTTAATTGTAACATTACACAATATAAAAAAACCATAAACGCGTTTCGCCAATCGGCGTTATCAATATGGGTAAAGGACCTGATACCTGGCAGAAGAACATTTAAATAGCATACTCAATTGGCTCAAAAATTGGCGCCAAAATTTGGACAGCCAATCAGATTGCAGTAGCAAATTACATACAGTATAACACTAGTAAAACATAAACAATAGTATGTATTAAAGTAAAGCTAAAATAGACATTATAAGTTATGTGATTAGACTTTAAAAACGATCAGTGGTTATTTAAAAAAAAGAGAAAAGATTCTAAAGTGCACGGTCACATGACCGGCATCACAGCCGCAAGGGGTTATGGGGTATGTAGTTTGACGCCGGCCGGCACTGCGCAGCCGCCGGCGTCACGAGAGAGAACTGGTGGCTGGCGTCTGTTCGCATAACAGATGCGTCCAGACGCCAGTAGGAGGAGCGAGGGGCGGGTGTGCTGGTGACGGCGGCACGTACAAGACAGTGGCCGCCGTCATCAGAAAGAAAATAGACGACGGCTCACACAACGCTGTGGCCGTCGTCATGGAGATGCTGCAAGCTATATAAGGCTGGAGAAGAAAAGAAACAAATAATATTAAGGCCATATATAAGTGGAATAAAATAAAATAAAACAAATAGAGCTAACAGATATAAGGAAAAATAGAATAAAAATAAATATAAATAAAAAAAATATATATAAATAAAAATATAAAGTAAAAACATAATGGGAAGAGAAGCAGGCAGGTAAAGGGCAGCATAATATCTGCTCTACTGGATAATAAGGGTGGGCATTGTGAAATAATATAAAAACATATGGTTAAAAAAAAAATGGATTATAAAAAATTAAATAAATCAAAATCAGCATTCAGACCATAAGGTGCAAGGGTTTGGAGTGTATAAACCCACTCCATCTCTTTTTTGCCTAGGATATTTTTAATATTTCCACCCCTCCATGGGACCATACATTTACCTATAGCAATGCATTTAAGCATTTTAGGATCTTTATTATGTATAATAAAATGTTTGGATACTGAGTGATTTAGGTATCCATTCTTAATATTTCTGCAGTGTTCGCTCAGACGTATTTTTAGACACCTTGTGGTCATTCCAACATATTGGAGGCCGCAAGGGCATTCAAGCAGATATATTACATTTTTCGTGGAGCAGTTAATAAAATCATTTATTTTGTAAACCTTGTTTGTCCTTTTCGATGTAAATTCCGTTACTTTGGATGGAACATCAGGATTGGTGGATTTACACACAATGCACATTTTACACTTACAAAAACCTTTTATTTGTGGAAAAAAGGATATAGGGGGATTTTTTTTAGGATTTTTTCCTCTTGTAAAATTGTTGGTCAGAATAGATTTAAAATTTTGGGCACCCCTAAATATAATATTGGGGCGTTCAGGTATAATTTTGTTTAGTATTTCGTCTTGTTTGAGAAGGTGCCAATGTTTTTTAACGATTTTTTTGACATAATTACTTTTATTATTAAAATTAAAAATAATTGGTAAGGGCATTTCTGTGTCAGTAGTTTTGGGTTTGTATTTTAGGAGTTCATTCCTATCTTTCCCTTGGATCTCCTTAATTGTAGTTTCTAATTCTGATTTTGGATAGTTTTTTTCAACAAATTTATCTTTTAAAAGATTCGCTTGTATCTCAAAGTCTTTAAGTTCTGAACAATTTCTTCTCAGTCTAAGAATTTGGCTTTTAGGGGCGCTGTCTAACCATGGTTGGTAATGACAGCTATTTTTGTCAATAGCAGTATTAACACAAACCTTTTTAAAGAAAGTTTTTGTATGTACCATACCATTTTTTATAAAAATATCGAGGTCTAAAAAATTGATTTGTTCTCTACTGTATTCGCAGGTGAGTATTATACCTCTATTATTCAAGTTGAGGTTAGTGATAAAAGAATTTAGAGCTTCTTCGGTACCATTCCAAATAAAAAACAGATCGTCAATATATCTGAAGAAGGAAACCAGGTTTGCTCTCCACGCATGGTTACCAAAAATGGCTTGTGACTCCCAGTCGGCCATAAACAAGTTTGCATAGCTGGGAGCAAACCTGGTCCCCATGGCAGTACCTCTTTTTTGCAGATAAAAGGAGTCTAAAAACCAAAAATAGTTATTGTTTAAAATAATATTAATACCTTCTAAAATGAACTCTATTTGTTGGTTGGCAATTCTTCCTTCTTTGGTTAAAATATCTTTTACAGCTTGACAGCCTATATCATGAGGTATGATCGTATATAGTGACTGAACATCGCATGTCACCAATAAAAAACTAGATTTCCATGTAAAATTATTTAAAAAATTTAAAAGAACCATGGAATCTTGAAGGTATGATCTCATGAGTTTGACTGAGGGTTGTAAAAGGATATCTATATATTGTGACAGATTGCATAAAAGGGAACCTATGCCTGATACAATAGGTCTTCCAGGAGGGAGGGTTTCACTTTTGTGGATTTTCGGGAGGAAATAAATTACAGGTGTTATGGGGTGTTGGTTATTTAAAAAGTTAAATTCATGTTTGTTTAAAATACCTTGCTCTACACCTTTATTTAAAAATTCGATAAAAACATTTTGGATTTGTTTTATGGGGTCTGCTGTGAGTTTTTCGTATACATTAACGTCATTTAATTGTCTGAGGGCCTCATTTATGTACATATGAGAAGATTGGATAACTATTCCTCCACCTTTATCTGCTGGTTTGATGACAATGTTTTCATCATTTTGGAGTTCTTTCAAAGCTATCTTTTCTAAATGCGTTAAATTGTGGGGGTCATATTTGTTGTTTTTGATTTTTTCTAAATCTTTTATGACAAGTTTTTCAAACATAGTAATAGGAGCAGACTTATAGTGGGCAGGATAGAAAGTAGATTTCTTTCTAAGGGAGGTATTAATAATATCATTATTACATGAAGATATAGAAGGAGTTAAAGTGACATTTGGTTCGGGTTTTTCCATGAAAAATCTTTTTAAAGTTGCTTTCCGAACAAATTTATTCACATCAATAAAAGCTTCAAAAGGTTTAAAAGTATTAGTAGGGGCAAACTTAAGACCTTTAGTTAAAACCGCTAGGTGTGTACTGTTTAAAATCTTTTGTGACAGATTAAAAATGCCTCCGTTAGTTACGTTAAGAGAAGGTGCTATCTTTCTAGTCTTTCTCTTTTGTTCGCGTCTACCACTTCTTCTTCCTCTGAATTTAAAATCCTTTTTTTGGGGCGTGAGGGGTGAGGTGTTTGGGCTAGTGTGGTGCGATTGGTTCGGATCTCTAAAAAATGGTCTTCATTTTCAAATTCAGAGTCTAATGACAGTAGTTGGAATCTATTGGGATGATTCGGAATTGTAGGTGATTTGGAATAATTCGCATATTCTTTATGATCGTTAATATATTTCGATCTTTGTGGTTTGGGAGACAAGTGTTTATATTGAGATCCCGATTTATTGTGATATGATGGTGGGGTATTGTGATAATTATGGGGATTGTTTCGATTGCGTTGTTGAAAAGGATGATATTGGTGGGTGTTATAGTGATTGGCTCGTTGTGGTGGACCACGAGAGTGGTTATTGGGTGCCCTATAAGTGTACATATTTTGTGATTGGTGTGATGGTTTACTTGTACTCTGGTATTGATGGGACTGGTATTTGGAGTGTTGTCTTTCTGGATTTTCATATATTCTTTGTTCGTGATAGGAATTGGTTTTTAGAAAACCACTTTTTTGTACAGGGTGTTGGGAGGTGTATCTCTTGTTCAAGTGGTAGGTTCGGACTTGTTTGTTAGAGTAGTCTGTTTTATCTCTAATATATTTCTTGATTTTAATGTGTTTTGTTTCGATTTCGACCTTTTCAATTTTACTTTGAATTAGAATAGAGTTTTGTTTGTATGCCTGTGTGTCAGTAAATGGCAACAGTTTGTCTCGAATATCATTAATTTCTGCATCTAGAATTGACAGTTTTTTACTCTTTTTTATTATCAGAGTTTCCATAAGCCCTAGAGTGCAGAGTTCTAACTTATTGTTCCACTCTTCCATAAATTCCAAGTCATCTTGGTCTGAGGTGGGCAACTTAAGTAGTCGTAGACCTCGGGGAGTAATTTGTTCATCAATATATTTTTTTAGAGTGGCTATCTCCCATTTTAGTTTAATCTCTTTGCTTAAAATATTTTCTAATTTAATAAACAACTCTTCTTGGCTTATTTTAGGGTAATTCATATGCATAGGACTAATAGTTTCTGTATCGAAGACATTTTCTATATCAATAATAAAATTATTCCTAAAATCAAATATAGACATGATAGGGTAACACAGCTGCTAACTCGAGAGGGAATTAAAACAAAATGAAATAAAAACAGGTGAGTAAGCGCTAAATAACACAAATGAGCAGCAACCCTAAGAAGGGAATCCCTCAAGAACCCTTAAGGATAAGACACAAAAAATATAGAGGAAGGGCTGCGCTTAAAAAATAAATAAATATATATATAAAAGTCCAGATGAAATAAATAAATAGATAAATAAATGAAGAGGTCTTATCTTGCAGTGTCCATAGTGCTTAGTCAGAGGTAATAATCTTGTTTTCTGTCTTGCTTTCTGTCTTTCTTGTGGATCGTCTCTTATGTAAGATATAAAAACAAATACAAAACCACAATGGTGCAGTATATCTATATGGGTGAGGAGTAAAATATAAAAGGCTTGATTGCAAACTCACATATCCAAGAGCTAGAACCTGCTCTGGTATAGAAGGCGTACAGCGGTTTAGATCCCCGCTTATGGGATATAGGATTGTTGTCCTCCACGTGTTTCCTCCTTCCGTGATTTAAAAGATGCTCAAAATAAAAAGAGACAGCCAATAGTGTTCTCTGCGTAAAATTAAACTCCAATATAAAATAAAATAAAAAATGGATACTCACAAGACAGGAGCAGGTCAACTGCTCCTGATATTTCGCACTGGTGGAATAATCCCCACCTAGGATTGCTTGGAGTCCAGCGAATGATGCCAGGTAGTAATAATAATTATATGTGTATTAAAAGATAAGTAGTACAATAAAAGATTATAAAATATACTTTAATTGTAACATTACACAATATAAAAAAACCATAAACGCGTTTCGCCAATCGGCGTTATCAATATGGGTAAAGGACCTGATACCTGGCAGAAGAACATTTAAATAGCATACTCAATTGACTCAAAAATTGGCGCCAAAATTTGGACAGCCAATCAGATTGCAGTAGCAAATTACATACAGTATAACACTAGTAAAACATAAACAATAGTATGTATTAAAGTAAAGCTAAAATAGACATTATAAGTTATGTGATTAGACTTTAAAAACGATCAGTGGTTATTTAAAAAAAAGGGAAAAGATTCTAAAGTGCACGGTCACATGACCGGCATCACAGCCGCAAGGGGTTATGGGGTATGTAGTTTGACGCCGGCCGGCACTGCGCAGCCGCCGGCGTCACGAGAGAGAACTGGTGGCTGGCGTCTGTTCGCATAACAGATGCGTCCAGACGCCAGTAGGAGGAGCGAGGGGCGGGTGTGCTGGTGACGGCGGCACGTACAAGACAGTGGCCGCCGTCATCAGAAAGAAAATAGACGACGGCTCACACAACGCTGTGGCCGTCGTCATGGAGATGCTGCAAGCTATATAAGGCTGGAGAAGAAAAGAAACAAATAATATTAAGGCCATATATAAGTGGAATAAAATAAAATAAAACAAATAGAGCTAACAGATATAAGGAAAAATAGAATAAAAATAAATATAAATAAAAAAAATATATATAAATAAAAATATAAAGTAAAAACATAATGGGAAGAGAAGCAGGCAGGTAAAGGGCAGCATAATATCTGCTCTACTGGATAATAAGGGTGGGCATTGTGAAATAATATAAAAACATATGGTTAAAAAAAAAATGGATTATAAAAAATTAAATAAATCAAAATCAGCATTCAGACCATAAGGTGCAAGGGTTTGGAGTGTATAAACCCACTCCATCTCTTTTTTGCCTAGGATATTTTTAATATTTCCACCCCTCCATGGGACCATACATTTACCTATAGCAATGCATTTAAGCATTTTAGGATCTTTATTATGTATAATAAAATGTTTGGATACTGAGTGATTTAGGTATCCATTCTTAATATTTCTGCAGTGTTCGCTCAGACGTATTTTTAGACACCTTGTGGTCATTCCAACATATTGGAGGCCGCAAGGGCATTCAAGCAGATATATTACATTTTTCGTGGAGCAGTTAATAAAATCATTTATTTTGTAAACCTTGTTTGTCCTTTTCGATGTAAATTCCGTTACTTTGGATGGAACATCAGGATTGGTGGATTTACACACAATGCACATTTTACACTTACAAAAACCTTTTATTTGTGGAAAAAAGGATATAGGGGGATTTTTTTTAGGATTTTTTCCTCTTGTAAAATTGTTGGTCAGAATAGATTTAAAATTTTGGGCACCCCTAAATATAATATTGGGGCGTTCAGGTATAATTTTGTTTAGTATTTCGTCTTGTTTGAGAAGGTGCCAATGTTTTTTAACGATTTTTTTGACATAATTACTTTTATTATTAAAATTAAAAATAATTGGTAAGGGCATTTCTGTGTCAGTAGTTTTGGGTTTGTATTTTAGGAGTTCATTCCTATCTTTCCCTTGGATCTCCTTAATTGTAGTTTCTAATTCTGATTTTGGATAGTTTTTTTCAACAAATTTATCTTTTAAAAGATTCGCTTGTATCTCAAAGTCTTTAAGTTCTGAACAATTTCTTCTCAGTCTAAGAATTTGGCTTTTAGGGGCGCTGTCTAACCATGGTTGGTAATGACAGCTATTTTTGTCAATAGCAGTATTAACACAAACCTTTTTAAAGAAAGTTTTTGTATGTACCATACCATTTTTTATAAAAATATCGAGGTCTAAAAAATTGATTTGTTCTCTACTGTATTCGCAGGTGAGTATTATACCTCTATTATTCAAGTTGAGGTTAGTGATAAAAGAATTTAGAGCTTCTTCGGTACCATTCCAAATAAAAAACAGATCGTCAATATATCTGAAGAAGGAAACCAGGTTTGCTCTCCACGCATGGTTACCAAAAATGGCTTGTGACTCCCAGTCGGCCATAAACAAGTTTGCATAGCTGGGAGCAAACCTGGTCCCCATGGCAGTACCTCTTTTTTGCAGATAAAAGGAGTCTAAAAACCAAAAATAGTTATTGTTTAAAATAATATTAATACCTTCTAAAATGAACTCTATTTGTTGGTTGGCAATTCTTCCTTCTTTGGTTAAAATATCTTTTACAGCTTGACAGCCTATATCATGAGGTATGATCGTATATAGTGACTGAACATCGCATGTCACCAATAAAAAACTAGATTTCCATGTAAAATTATTTAAAAAATTTAAAAGAACCATGGAATCTTGAAGGTATGATCTCATGAGTTTGACTGAGGGTTGTAAAAGGATATCTATATATTGTGACAGATTGCATAAAAGGGAACCTATGCCTGATACAATAGGTCTTCCAGGAGGGAGGGTTTCACTTTTGTGGATTTTCGGGAGGAAATAAATTACAGGTGTTATGGGGTGTTGGTTATTTAAAAAGTTAAATTCATGTTTGTTTAAAATACCTTGCTCTACACCTTTATTTAAAAATTCGATAAAAACATTTTGGATTTGTTTTATGGGGTCTGCTGTGAGTTTTTCGTATACATTAACGTCATTTAATTGTCTGAGGGCCTCATTTATGTACATATGAGAAGATTGGATAACTATTCCTCCACCTTTATCTGCTGGTTTGATGACAATGTTTTCATCATTTTGGAGTTCTTTCAAAGCTATCTTTTCTAAATGCGTTAAATTGTGGGGGTCATATTTGTTGTTTTTGATTTTTTCTAAATCTTTTATGACAAGTTTTTCAAACATAGTAATAGGAGCAGACTTATAGTGGGCAGGATAGAAAGTAGATTTCTTTCTAAGGGAGGTATTAATAATATCATTATTACATGAAGATATAGAAGGAGTTAAAGTGACATTTGGTTCGGGTTTTTCCATGAAAAATCTTTTTAAAGTTGCTTTCCGAACAAATTTATTCACATCAATAAAAGCTTCAAAAGGTTTAAAAGTATTAGTAGGGGCAAACTTAAGACCTTTAGTTAAAACCGCTAGGTGTGTACTGTTTAAAATCTTTTGTGACAGATTAAAAATGCCTCCGTTAGTTACGTTAAGAGAAGGTGCTATCTTTCTAGTCTTTCTCTTTTGTTCGCGTCTACCACTTCTTCTTCCTCTGAATTTAAAATCCTTTTTTTGGGGCGTGAGGGGTGAGGTGTTTGGGCTAGTGTGGTGCGATTGGTTCGGATCTCTAAAAAATGGTCTTCATTTTCAAATTCAGAGTCTAATGACAGTAGTTGGAATCTGTTGGGATGATTCGGAATTGTAGGTGATTTGGAATAATTCGCATATTCTTTATGATCGTTAATATATTTCGATCTTTGTGGTTTGGGAGACAAGTGTTTATATTGAGATCCCGATTTATTGTGATATGATGGTGGGGTATTGTGATAATTATGGGGATTGTTTCGATTGCGTTGTTGAAAAGGATGATATTGGTGGGTGTTATAGTGATTGGCTCGTTGTGGTGGACCACGAGAGTGGTTATTGGGTGCCCTATAAGTGTACATATTTTGTGATTGGTGTGATGGTTTACTTGTACTCTGGTATTGATGGGACTGGTATTTGGAGTGTTGTCTTTCTGGATTTTCATATATTCTTTGTTCGTGATAGGAATTGGTTTTTAGAAAACCACTTTTTTGTACAGGGTGTTGGGAGGTGTATCTCTTGTTCAAGTGGTAGGTTCGGACTTGTTTGTTAGAGTAGTCTGTTTTATCTCTAATATATTTCTTGATTTTAATGTGTTTTGTTTCGATTTCGACCTTTTCAATTTTACTTTGAATTAGAATAGAGTTTTGTTTGTATGCCTGTGTGTCAGTAAATGGCAACAGTTTGTCTCGAATATCATTAATTTCTGCATCTAGAATTGACAGTTTTTTACTCTTTTTTATTATCAGAGTTTCCATAAGCCCTAGAGTGCAGAGTTCTAACTTATTGTTCCACTCTTCCATAAATTCCAAGTCATCTTGGTCTGAGGTGGGCAACTTAAGTAGTCGTAGACCTCGGGGAGTAATTTGTTCATCAATATATTTTTTTAGAGTGGCTATCTCCCATTTTAGTTTAATCTCTTTGCTTAAAATATTTTCTAATTTAATAAACAACTCTTCTTGGCTTATTTTAGGGTAATTCATATGCATAGGACTAATAGTTTCTGTATCGAAGACATTTTCTATATCAATAATAAAATTATTCCTAAAATCAAATATAGACATGATAGGGTAACACAGCTGCTAACTCGAGAGGGAATTAAAACAAAATGAAATAAAAACAGGTGAGTAAGCGCTAAATAACACAAATGAGCAGCAACCCTAAGAAGGGAATCCCTCAAGAACCCTTAAGGATAAGACACAAAAAATATAGAGGAAGGGCTGCGCTTAAAAAATAAATAAATATATATATAAAAGTCCAGATGAAATAAATAAATAGATAAATAAATGAAGAGGTCTTATCTTGCAGTGTCCATAGTGCTTAGTCAGAGGTAATAATCTTGTTTTCTGTCTTGCTTTCTGTCTTTCTTGTGGATCGTCTCTTATGTAAGATATAAAAACAAATACAAAACCACAATGGTGCAGTATATCTATATGGGTGAGGAGTAAAATATAAAAGGCTTGATTGCAAACTCACATATCCAAGAGCTAGAACCTGCTCTGGTATAGAAGGCGTACAGCGGTTTAGATCCCCGCTTATGGGATATAGGATTGTTGTCCTCCACGTGTTTCCTCCTTCCGTGATTTAAAAGATGCTCAAAATAAAAAGAGACAGCCAATAGTGTTCTCTGCGTAAAATTAAACTCCAATATAAAATAAAATAAAAAATGGATACTCACAAGACAGGAGCAGGTCAACTGCTCCTGATATTTCGCACTGGTGGAATAATCCCCACCTAGGATTGCTTGGAGTCCAACGAATGATGCCAGGTAGTAATAATAATTATATGTGTATTAAAAGATAAGTAGTACAATAAAAGATTATAAAATATACTTTAATTGTAACATTACACAATATAAAAAAACCATAAACGCGTTTCGCCAATCGGCGTTATCAATATGGGTAAAGGACCTGATACCTGGCAGAAGAACATTTAAATAGCATACTCAATTGACTCAAAAATTGGCGCCAAAATTTGGACAGCCAATCAGATTGCAGTAGCAAATTACATACAGTATAACACTAGTAAAACATAAACAATAGTATGTATTAAAGTAAAGCTAAAATAGACATTATAAGTTATGTGATTAGACTTTAAAAACGATCAGTGGTTATTTAAAAAAAAGAGAAAAGATTCTAAAGTGCACGGTCACATGACCGGCATCACAGCCGCAAGGGGTTATGGGGTATGTAGTTTGACGCCCCTAAAAGCCAAATTCTTAGACTGAGAAGAAATTGTTCAGAACTTAAAGACTTTGAGATACAAGCGAATCTTTTAAAAGATAAATTTGTTGAAAAAAACTATCCAAAATCAGAATTAGAAACTACAATTAAGGAGATCCAAGGGAAAGATAGGAATGAACTCCTAAAATACAAACCCAAAACTACTGACACAGAAATGCCCTTACCAATTATTTTTAATTTTAATAATAAAAGTAATTATGTCAAAAAAATCGTTAAAAAACATTGGCACCTTCTCAAACAAGACGAAATACTAAACAAAATTATACCTGAACGCCCCAATATTATATTTAGGGGTGCCCAAAATTTTAAATCTATTCTGACCAACAATTTTACAAGAGGAAAAAATCCTAAAAAAAATCCCCCTATATCCTTTTTTCCACAAATAAAAGGTTTTTGTAAGTGTAAAATGTGCATTGTGTGTAAATCCACCAATCCTGATGTTCCATCCAAAGTAACGGAATTTACATCGAAAAGGACAAACAAGGTTTACAAAATAAATGATTTTATTAACTGCTCCACGAAAAATGTAATATATCTGCTTGAATGCCCTTGCGGCCTCCAATATGTTGGAATGACCACAAGGTGTCTAAAAATACGTCTGAGCGAACACTGCAGAAATATTAAGAATGGATACCTAAATCACTCAGTATCCAAACATTTTATTATACATAATAAAGATCCTAAAATGCTTAAATGCATTGCTATAGGTAAATGTATGGTCCCATGGAGGGGTGGAAATATTAAAAATATCCTAGGCAAAAAAGAGATGGAGTGGGTTTATACACTCCAAACCCTTGCACCTTATGGTCTGAATGCTGATTTTGATTTATTTAATTTTTTATAATCCATTTTTTTTTTAACCATATGTTTTTATATTATTTCACAATGCCCACCCTTATTATCCAGTAGAGCAGATATTATGCTGCCCTTTACCTGCCTGCTTCTCTTCCCATTATGTTTTTACTTTATATTTTTATTTATATATATTTTTTTTATTTATATTTATTTTTATTCTATTTTTCCTTATATCTGTTAGCTCTATTTGTTTTATTTTATTTTATTCCACTTATATATGGCCTTAATATTATTTGTTTCTTTTCTTCTCCAGCCTTATATAGCTTGCAGCATCTCCATGACGACGGCCACAGCGTTGTGTGAGCCGTCGTCTATTTTCTTTCTGATGACGGCGGCCACTGTCTTGTACGTGCCGCCGTCACCAGCACACCCGCCCCTCGCTCCTCCTACTGGCGTCTGGACGCATCTGTTATGCGAACAGACGCCAGCCACCAGTTCTCTCTCGTGACGCCGGCGGCTGCGCAGTGCCGGCCGGCGTCAAACTACATACCCCATAACCCCTTGCGGCTGTGATGCCGGTCATGTGACCGTGCACTTTAGAATCTTTTCTCTTTTTTTTAAATAACCACTGATCGTTTTTAAAGTCTAATCACATAACTTATAATGTCTATTTTAGCTTTACTTTAATACATACTATTGTTTATGTTTTACTAGTGTTATACTGTATGTAATTTGCTACTGCAATCTGATTGGCTGTCCAAATTTTGGCGCCAATTTTTGAGCCAATTGAGTATGCTATTTAAATGTTCTTCTGCCAGGTATCAGGTCCTTTACCCATATTGATAACGCCGATTGGCGAAACGCGTTTATGGTTTTTTTATATTGTGTAATGTTACAATTAAAGTATATTTTATAATCTTTTATTGTACTACTTATCTTTTAATACACATATAATTATTATTACTACCTGGCATCATTCGCTGGACTCCAAGCAATCCTAGGTGGGGATTATTCCACCAGTGCGAAATATCAGGAGCAGTTGACCTGCTCCTGTCTTGTGAGTATCCATTTTTTATTTTATTTTATATTGGAGTTTAATTTTACGCAGAGAACACTATTGGCTGTCTCTTTTTATTTTGAGCATCTTTTAAATCACGGAAGGAGGAAACACGTGGAGGACAACAATCCTATATCCCATAAGCGGGGATCTAAACCGCTGTACGCCTTCTATACCAGAGCAGGTTCTAGCTCTTGGATATGTGAGTTTGCAATCAAGCCTTTTATATTTTACTCCTCACCCATATAGATATACTGCACCATTGTGGTTTTGTATTTGTTTTTATATCTTACATAAGAGACGATCCACAAGAAAGACAGAAAGCAAGACAGAAAACAAGATTATTACCTCTGACTAAGCACTATGGACACTGCAAGATAAGACCTCTTCATTTATTTATCTATTTATTTATTTCATCTGGACTTTTATATATATATTTATTTATTTTTTAAGCGCAGCCCTTCCTCTATATTTTTTGTGTCTTATCCGACTCAGACCGCAGTGAGGCAGCAGGCTCAGCCTCCACACCGATCACCAAGAGGGACCTGCAACTACTGCTGCAAGAAGCTGCAGCAGATATAAAGACACATATGGCAGCTGAACTTGGAAAACAGCTACAACTCCTGAAGGCTGACCTGGCTGACCTGGGGGAGAGGACAGGACAGGTGGAGCAGAGGGCAGATGAACTCCTTGAAAACCTCAATATGCACCAAGCTGAGCTCACTACACTGAGGAACAAAGTGGAAGAATTAGAGACAGGTATGGAAGACCTAAATAATCGCTCTAGGCGTAACAACATAAGGATTAGGGGCCTCCCCGAAACAGTCACGCCTGATATGCTGCTCTCCACGCTGCGTGAATTGTTTCTTACAATCCTTCCTGAGGCAACGCCACAAGACCTCGCCATAGACCGGGCGCACAGAGCCCTCAAACCCCCTAGCCAAAACCAAATGGCGCGCCGAGACGTAATAGTACGCCTTCACTACTTTACTTTTAAAGAAGCCATCATGGCGGCCACACGAAAAACTCCGCCAAAATTTGACGCCATCACTCTCCAGTTTTACCAAGATGTCTCACCTACCACATTAATGAAACGCAGAGAGCTCAAACCCCTAACCAGTGCACTGGCACAAGCCAACATACCGTACCGATGGGGACACCCCTTCAAGCTACTAGTCCGCCAACATGATAGCACCCATGTCCTGCAAGATACCTAAAAAATGGCGCCCTTCGCTCCCGCACTGGGCATCAGCCTACCCGAAGCACGAGCGCAATCAAGAAAGCCAGGGGACAACGCCAGACCACAAAGGACGCCACTCTGGGAAAAACTTCGGACACCCCGGAACCGACCACCCAAGCGCCAGCAGCAGACATCGTTGCAGACTCGCGACCGGGACACCTGAATGGCGTGGAACCAGTCCACCATGGACTCAACCACTCACATGCAGAGACTATCCCAAGAGACTTGAAGGGACTTCCAGACTTTATGATCTACTTCTGAGTGCGGGAACGCACACCACCATATCCTTTTACACTGAGTTTTATGGCGCTACTTTAGCCAGGGGGTACTAAGGTCTAAGGGGACACAAAACAGATACGGGGACACCACTACAGGGCGCTGAAAAGGGCCTAAAGCGGGGGGAAAAGGGGGGGGGGCAAGGGACTAGAGCATCTGCAGACAAAAAGGGGGAAAGGAGAGGAGGACTACAAGGGATGGGAAAGACGGGGGGGAGGCAAGGGGGAGGTACGTACCACTGGCGATTCTTACTACATGAGACAGGAAGCCCTAGTGGTTCCCCCAGGAATCGCCAAACCCAACACAGCCGTGTTGGGCCATCAGCACATACCCACTAGACCCGATAGAGAAGGCCCAGAGTGAACCCACCCCGGGGCACTGAGCACAGCCCGTCTATGCCCAGAGCGGGAAGCACACAGAGACCGCACTGTGCAATGCACCACTCAGCACAGTACAGGGGTCACGAGACCCACCCAGGTGGGGAAGACCCCACACACCCCACTCCATTTGGCCTGGCGCAAACCATAAGACCAGGCATTTATTTTTTCAGTTTTTTCTGTATTATATGGTTTTATATGTTAATCTTAGTTCAATGGTTTAAATTGGTCTCAGCAGGAAGAAACATGACGGACTCAACATTTAGACACACGGGACACCGTCTACCACTGGGGGGAGATAATAGCGAAACACGCTCCACCACACAACCATGACAGCTAGCCTGACATGCATCTCAATCAACTGCAAAGGGCTGAATAACCCCGCCAAACGACACCGACTCATGAGATGGGCAAATCGCAGCAAAGCGGATATACTCCTACTACAGGAGACACACTATGCAGACACACGCCCTTTCCCTCTCCTGAGCCGCCACTTCCGGCTTGCTACTTCGCCAACTCCAACTCAGGCAAACACAATGGAGTGGCGATTCTCCTAAGGAAAACCTGCCCCCTCCAGATTGCCACCACACACAGGGACCCCAACGGCCGCTTCCTTACGGTGGCGGGCACAATAGGCCCGACCAAATATGTGATCACCTCTGTCTATGGCCCCACAACCCCAGACCCGGGATTCTGGCCTACTCTACAAGCACATCTCAGCTTACACCCCAACTACCACCAGATTATAGGCGCCGCGATCGAGCCACAGGTAGATAGACTCAAACGACCACCACAGACCCCAGCACTGACCAGAAATGACAAACTCATGGCAGACTTCATTTCCACTACCAAACTGATAGATGTATGGAGACTGCAACATCCCTCCACACTAGACTACACCTTTTATTCCCACCCACATCAAACCTACTCACGTATAGACTACTTCTTGATTTCCCCGTCGCTGCTTCCGCTCATAACAACGACCTCCATAGGCAATATAACGTGGTCCGACCACGCTGAGGTAGCGATCACGTTCCAGCCCCCACGAATCTCCAGACCCTGGTCCTGGAGACTTAACCCGATACTACTCAACGACCCACAAACGGTACAACAAATCACAACAGAACTCAAACATTACTTCGACACAAATAAGGATACAGTACAATCCAACGCAATCATATGGGCTGCTCACAAAACGGTGATCAGGGGTACCCTTATTAGCTTAGCCACAGCACACAAAAAAAGACGCCTCGCCCACATAGAGAAAATACTAGCGACCATCAGGGACCTTGAATCCCTACATAAAGCCACCCCCACCCCGGACCTCACTACACAACTCCAACACCAACGACAGGCCCTCCACAATGCAATGGCGATGGACGCCACCAAGGCTCTACAATGGACAAAACAAAAGTTCTACGAAAAGTCCAATAAAGCCGATACACTCCTGGCCTGCAGGCTGCGCAAGCGCATCCAGGCCAAGCAGATAACACGTATACGCACACCATCGGGCCATGACACAGAGGCACCTACCAAAATCGCGGAGGTATTCCAACACTACTTTGCAGACCTATATGACCACTCCCCCCACCATAGGCAACGGACCGCCACCCTACAGGACCGTATCCAAACCTTTTTGGACCGAACCCACCTGCCCACACTATCAGATAGCGCGGTCACTCAACTCTCCATGGAGATCACTGAACAGGAAGTAGCGACGGTGATAGGGGCCACCAAACCCAACAAAAGCCCAGGACCGGACGGATATCCGGGCATCTATTACAAAACATTCCGGGACACTCTCCTGCCCCACCTAGTACAACTATACAACACCCTGCTGCAGGGAAACCCGCTCCCCAAAGACATGCTGCAAGCCAACATTTGCCTTCTACCCAAACCCAACAAACCCCTCTCAGACCCAGGCCACTATCGGCCAATATCCCTATTGAATGTAGATATCAAACTGTTCACGAAAATACTCTCCAATAGGCTGCTACCACATATCACATCATTAATTCATCCGGACCAGGTGGGCTTCATCCCCACTCGCCAAGCTAGTGACAATACCAGGAGGATGCTAGACCTGATCTGGGTGGCCACCCAGCGCTCCATTCCAACGCTACTCCTATCCCTGGACGCCGAAAAGGCGTTTGATAGGTTACTATGGCCATTTCTCTTCGCCACTCTGGAGAAACTCAGATTCCCCAAACCATTCCAAGACGCCCTGCGAATGATCTACTCTAATCCTACTGCCAACCTACTCATACCAAACACGAACCCCCCCTCGTTCTCCATCTATAATGGCACGTGGCAGGGCTGTCCCCTATCCCCCATCCTGTTTGCCCTCTCACTTGAACCGCTACTGCATCTTATCCGCACCACTCCCCAGATCACAGGCATCAAAATCCGCACACAAGCATACAAGGCGGCGGCATACGCCGATGACCTGATGCTGTCACTCACAGACCCGCAGAACACACTCCCACCTCTCCTCAAACTCATAGACGACTACTCAGAGGTATCTGGATACAAATTAAATTTCGATAAAACTGAAGCACTCATGCTGACAATACCAGACAATCAAAGACAGACACTACGGAACACATATGCTTTCAATTATAAGACCTCACACATCTCGTACCTAGGGATCACACTACCAGCGGAACTACAGCGCACATACGCACTAAACTACTCACCGCTGATCCAGAAAATCACGGAAGACCTGCAGAGATCGAGGGACTTGTCTTTGTCGTGGCTGGGACGCCTAGCCTCGGTAAAGATGAATCTTCTCCCAAGACTGCTCTATCTTTTTCAAACCCTCCCCATCCCCATACCCACTTCGGACTTCAAATACTTACAGTCGCACATCGACAAATTCATCTGGTCGAATAAACGACCGAGAGTGAAAAGGGCGACCATGTACATCCCCAACAGGACGGGAGGCCTGGGCCTACCCCACTTACAACACTATTACCACGCGACGCAAGCCACACAGATACAACATCTACACACTCCACCGGGGATGAAGCGCTGGGTGGACTTAGAACACGACATATTTGGCTACGACCTCCCCTCATTGTACATATGGGTCCCACGGAACTCCCGGCCCATACCACCGCCCATACCCCCGACATTAGCTAATTCTATCAGCACCTGGGATAAGATTACCCGAAAATTCCCTATCATCAACAACCCATCACCACTGACACCCATACTGCGCAATAAAGCATTTAGCCCAGGAATGAACCCAAAAGATTTCGCACACTATGAACACAACGACCTTTATAGACTATGCCACTTCTTTGAGGGAGGAAAACTAATGCAATACAAAGACCTTCCCCAACAACACTCACCATACAACACACATGACTTTTTTAGATACATACAACTAAAGAGCTTTCTGGAACTCCCTGATAATAGGATAGCAGCCACCACCAGATGCACAACATTCGAACGAGCATGTATACACAACCCAGCCCGTAAGGGCCAGATCACTGACAACTATAGCCTGCTCATTTCTACTCATGCCCCAGGAGTGATGGCATATGTGGCGGCTTGGGAGAGGGACCTGGGGCCACCAGGGGACCCGACTGACTGGCAGGACATATGGGATGCCACAGCATCTATCTCTATCTGTGTCAACCACAAAGAGCAGGCCTACAAAACTTTACTTAGATGGTACCTAACCCCCGCAAGACTATACCGAATGGGTAAGACCGACTCGGACCTCTGCTGGAAACGTTGTGGGCAAAGGGGAACATACATACACCAATGGTGGCAATGCCCAAAACTAGCACCGCTATGGGCAGAGGTGGCCCGCCTGGTCTCCAATTTACTCCACACAGATATACCCTTAGACCCATGGATCTGGCTTCTGTCCAAACCCTGGGAACCTTTAACCAGAGCCCAAAACAAATTAGCAAACAGAACAGCTCTGGCTACAAGGAGGGCAATAGCGGAACTCTGGGGCTCCCCGGAGGTCCCCACTCTAGCCACAATCATCCGCAAAACCAGGGAAGCCATTGAAATGGACAGAATCTCAGCCCTAGTCCACGAAACGTCACGCCACTTTCACTAAATTTGGGACCCGTGGCTGGGCGAACCGGCGCTGATGTAGCCGAACCTGGCAACGCCGTGGGCCCAGCAACGGCCAACAGAGGCATAACGGGGTGGGGAGATCAGGGGGCGAAACCCAAAAGCAAAACAAACAGGGGAGAACCTACAGGGGCCCACAACCGTAACTAAGGGAGGCCAACCCACAACAGACTCCAACAGACACCCGAAACTATAGCACAGGAACACTACAACTTCCCGCGAGCATAACACCCAACCACTGAGACCAAAGGTTGACTATATTTATACTTGACTGTATATTTTTGTATTTTTGTATTTTTGTACTTTTGTATGTTTTAATGTCGGTGTATAAGTTTCGTGGTATATTATGGATTTACCACTTTGCGACCTATCAACATCCAACTAATGCAACAGCAAAGCTGGAAGCCAGCTAGACAAAAGGTCCAGTCACATAACAATGTCAAACATGTTATATCATAAGACAAATGTATACACCACAGTTGCAATATGCTTCTGAAAAAATGAAACTAAATAAAGAATGTTAAAAAAAAAAAAAAATCATTACATAAATACAGAAAAAGTAGTAAAAAAAGGTTCAGACAGTGGTTAGCCCCTTACTAGATAAGGTGGTGAGTTTAACAGGCTTACGCCGTAACTCACTAAAACAGCTTGCAATTGCAGGGTGGCAGGCAGGCTGCTGGACACTTTTCCGGCTCAGCTGGATTGTAGATGAATCTCTTTGATTGAAGTCTCAAAAAGACCGCTCCGAGCTCCATGTGTTACAGGTTACAATATAAGAGAGCGAGAAGGTCTTTTACAAAGATAGTCTCTGAATCCTCAATTTGATTTATACGCTGTCTATTCCATCTCATATGATATTGCTTAAGACCAACTTGTTTCCTCCAGTGTACCGGGGGTAGTGTGTTCCAGTTGGCATCGCCACAACAAGACTTACCAGTTGCCTCTTTATAGGGTTTTACATAAAACTACATTCTTGTAATTCTGACCTCAGTGTAACTAGCCATTACACTTTTTCTACAATGTGCTAATCAAATAGAATGTATGTATTAGGACTGTCCCACAGCATATTTACCTTGGCCTAATTTGTCACCTAGTGTGAAACCTTTGAAATTCAGTATGCCTTTGGATTGTAATGTTGAAGTCATGCTGGATATGTCAGTAGAACTCACCACTCCAAAATCAGTACCTACACCTCCCAAAATATCCCTCCTATTGCTAACCATGCTTCTAATTGCCCATTTTACTAATGCTTTTTCCATAGTTGAGATTACCCTAGGACAGGGGTAGGCAACCTACGGCACTAGTGCCATGCACGGCACTCGAGGTGTCTTTCCACGGCACTCAAGGCTGCTAGAGCCAAACAGGCTCTGGCCTATCAGGCGTCTCAGTGAAACTTCAGATATCTGCTAATACGAAGAGGTAGTGAAGGAAAATCCTCAATTTATGCATTGCAGAACCTCAGATCACTTCCTCCCAGCACTTGTGAATGGGAATCAACACTGTAGTAGAGCAGCCTGCAGCTGCTGTTGCAGCTCCTGTCCTTGAGCTGTACCTGGCCAGCCTGGTCCCCACTGGAACCCAGGGAAGCCACTCACACTGCTAGATATACACAGACCTGCAGAATAACCCTCCCCTCATACAAATAATACGAACAGCCCACACACAAACATATACACAAACGTAACCCGCTAACAATCCCACATGCAATACCCCAAACAACCCCCACACACTACCACACACACAATGTGACATATCCATCCACACACAATTCCACAAGCAGCCCTCATACACAGCCCACATTCATATGTATCATACACGATACCATAAACTACTAATGAACATATACAATATAATAGCTCCTATACGGACAAATACAACAATACAAAGCAATTACAGTAAAAATAACACAAGCAAAATACGGCAGCATACACACCTCAATTTAAAAAAATAGGATCGGCACGCTATGGGACATCACAATCCTATACTGGCACAGTGCTACTAAAAGGTTGCCTTCCCCTGCCCTAGGACATAGTTTCTCAACCCGTAGGACGCCGACCCTAAAGGGTAAGTGCACCAAAGGCAGGGGGTATGCCAAGAAGTGGCCGACTGCCCACCTTAGTGCCCCCCAGGAGGCGGCTGCTTGGGGATGAATGGAGGCAAGGGAGCTGTATTCTTCATGATCTTCCAGCACTGCCCCCTACTCCAACAAGAGGACATAGTCTTAAATCAGAGGGGCAAAGGTTTAAAAATATCAGGGTGTATTACTTTACTGAGAGGGTAGTGGATGCATGAAATAGCCTTCTAGCTGAACTGGTAGAGGTTAACACACTGAGGGAGTTTAAGCTTGCATGGGATAGGCATAAGCCTATCCTAGACTTAAGATAAGGCCAGGGACTAATTAAAGTATTTAGAAAATTTGGCAGACTCGATGGGCCGAATGGTTCTTATCTGCCGTCACTTTCTGTTTCTGCCCTGGCATCACTAAACAGAGTGCAAGGGATCAGTATTGGAAGAGCACAAAGTCACACACTGGACCACAAGGAAAGGATCCACTACAGCTCTTTAAAATAAAAATAATTTTTGAGAGTGTGTGAGAGAATGTGTATGTATCTGTCTGTCAGTGAGTGTGTCTGATAATGTGTGTCAAATCAGAGTGTACATGTCTGTTTGTTTATTTGTCAATGTCCTTTGTGTGTAAATGTGTGTGTTAGTGTCCTATGTGTGTATGTACTTCTCCATAAAAGGTTGAGAAACACTACCCTACAACAGCTCTGAATGTTTGTGGAATCTAACCAGTCTGGCAATTCTACCTGCCAAGTATTAAACTGTAGCTTTTCTTACTATAAGAGAAGCTCAGTGTGCTTCTTTGAAAAGGGTTGCTGGAGACTATTCTTTTTCCGTTTTATATTCAGTTTTGTTTCCATCACACACGAGGGAAGGAGTGAAATGTGTATGGATGAAGGCAGAAGCCATGGTAGTACTGTTAGACAATCTCTCCACCTATACACACTCTTACTTTTCCCATCCTTCTTATATCCCACTACCTCCTACTTTACTTTTGGTAAGAACATCCTGACCATAACCTGAGTTATTTGAAGTTCCCTCGACTTCACATGCAAGGCATAAATAGGATTAATTTAATTTGACTGCATATGCATCTTTCCCCCTTCCATGTACAGTCCATTTCCCCCAACCAGGCCATTTGCATTATAAATTCTTCTCATTGACCTTAATGTCTCTTCGGGATCCCTTGATGTAGTCATCTTTCTTTTTTGCAAACATTTCCATTACCCACCCAATATCCAACAATATGTCTAAGCATGCCACACGTAAGTTGTCCTTCCTTCAAACCCGTGTCCATCCTGATATTTCTTCCTCATAGTTCCATCTGGGGATCCTAGTTGTGTTTGTATCAGTGTTTTTATTATGGGAACTATTTCCTTGCGTATCTGTTATATAATTAACCTCATGGTATTTGGCAGAGGAAGATGAAATTAGTTCAGAATAGAAGCTACTGGTGGCATATAATTTGTTGCTTCAGCAGAATCCCAATGAGAAGGAAGACTGTGAACTTCAACCTTGCTGGTACTCTTGGAAGAATCTTGAAGAATAGGAAAAAAGGAAGAATCACATTGAGCCATTTTGAGAATGTGTCCACAATAACCAAACCAGATCGAAGACCCCACCCTTGGACAGTGGGAGTGGACCTGTAAAATCTAAACCACTGCCTTTCATAAATGCCTTGCCAGATTGATTACCTGTTTTACGTTTCTCAATTCTGCATCTTTTTGCCAACGTCCTAGCCGTCCTAGACCATTCTGTCTGTTTTAGAACTCTGTCTATGTAGAAGTGTATATATATAAATGGCACCCTGTGTAAAATTACTGCTTTTAAATAGATCAGATAAAAACAGGCCCCAAAAGATTAGTACCATGTGCATCTAAGCTCTTATCATTTTATTTGCAATTGCTTGACAGTTTTTCAAAGTGAAGGTAGCCATCTTGCCATATTACCAACATTTTCATACACTATGGGTAAAATCGAATAAAGATTTACATATTACTACATTTTCATACACTGACTGATGGCTACTGATACAAGGCTAAACTAAAGTTCTGATGCTACAAATCTAAATTGTAAGTTTGTGAATAAATACCAGCTTCATTGTACAGGAAAGAGAAAAGTCATCTTGGAACTTAAGAAAAAGTTAGATAGGTAGATAGTATTCAGTGTTATAAAACAAACAAACAAATGGGGAAAAAAATAACCTGCATGCACTGTAGTTGTTATGGTGCCAGGAGTGCTAGAAGCTTCCATTAGCTCTTCAGAAGAAGGTCCTGCACAGTCTTGAAGTGGTTATGGTGCTTGTTGTGTTGCATTAAGTGATCAACACACGGTATAGGTATCCTTCAGAAGCTTGCTAGGGAACAAAATCAGTTAAATCTTAATTTTTTTTAGGGTTAAATTAAAGATGGGTCTATAGTGCATTTTACTAACTCACATACCATAAACACCATAAACACATACCATTTGCAAATGCGGACACCATGGGGACTCT
>OW240912.1:71784-102335 GCA_933207985.1 Pelobates cultripes
GGTACAGAAAAATCAAACATCTCCCATAAACAGAGATTGGGAGGCCTGGGGGACAGGAAAATCAACACCTCGTATGCCTATACATTGCTGCCCACAGACAGGACTCCCGGCCAATGCATTGCTGCACCCTATACTCAGAGAGAGGACCCAAAGCCCGTACATTGCTTCCCCCATACCCATAGAGACAAACTCCACCCATGCATTGCTGCCCCTGCATACCCAGGACCCCCAGTGAATGCATTAATGACCCCCCACCATCATACAATGCTGCCCACCCCCCCAACCCTTCCCAGAGACAGGAGCCCCAAGCCCATGCATTGCTTACCTCCATACCAAGTATCCCCAGCCTATGCATTGCTTACTCCCCAATTCACAGAGACAGGGTCCCCCCAAGTGCATACATTGCTGCACCACCATTACCAAGCCTCCCCAGCCCATGCATTGCTTCCCCCCCAATCATTGCTGCCCCCCATTGCCAGAGAAAGGACCACCCAGCCCATGCATTGCTGCCCCCCATTGCCAGAGAAAGGACCACCCAGCACATGCATTGCTGGCCCCCCATTTAACAAACAAGACCCCCATTCCCAGCTATTGGGTGCAGCTCCCATCCCCTGCCTCCCCCTGGGTGTGCTTCCCAAGGCTGGGGGGGGGCCGCTATACAGAGGCACGCACAATATGCAGACAATGCACCATGCATGGATAGAGAGGTGGAATGGCTCTATACAGATTATTATTAGTAGTATAATTCCCATTTAATATCATTATACAGGTATATATTATGGGGGGGGATAAAGCCAGAATGAGAGCTTAGGTTATATAATCAGATTCACGGTAGGTCGGTCTGCTTTGGGGGAGTCCGGGGACCCCCATACTGTTAGGGGTGCTGCATGCACAGCTCGGGGAGGCAGCCTGAGTGTGCTGGGTGCAGGCTGGGGGTGATATGGGTGAGTGATGATGAGGTGAGGGGTGCAGGCTGAGAGTGATGATATGCCTGAGAGTAATGATGTGGCTGAGGGCAGGCTGGGATTGATGGTGAGGGTGATGATATGGCTGAGGGGGTGCAGGCTGAGAGTGAGGAGGTGGCTCAGGTTTGCAGGCTGGGAGTGATGGTGTGGCTGGGAGTGATGGTGTGGCTGGGAGTGATGGTGTTGCAGGCTGGGAGTGATGGTATGGCTGAGGGTGATGTGGCTGAGAGTGATGGTGTTGCAGGCTGAGAGTGATGGTGTTGCAGGCTGGGAGTGATGGTATGGCTGAGGGTTGCAGGCTGGGAGTGATGGTATGGCTGAGGGTGATGTGGCTGAGAGTGATGGTGTTGCAGGCTGAGAGTGATGGTATGGCTGAGGGTTGCAGGCTGGGAGTGATGGTGTTGCAGGCTGGGAGTGATGGTATGGCTGAGGGTTGCAGGCTGGGAGTGATGGTGTTGCAGGCTGGGAGTGATGGTATGGCTGAGAGTGATGGTATGGCTGAGAGTGATGGTGAGTGCAGGTGGTGTCAGATCCCGGGGTGACTTACCTGCACCCAGAAAGTTACCAGCAGCCATCCCAGCGCGGGGAGCCGGGCGGCGGACATGGAGGAGATGGAGGAGATGGCGGGCGGTGTGACGGTAGCCCGGGCCGGGAGCTGGTAGCCGTGCATGGAGTAAGCCATAGAGCGGGGCAGAGCTGGGCTAGCTGTGGCAGAGCTGGGGCTAGCGGGGCGAGCTGGGTCCGGAGCCGCCGCGATCAGACATGGGATGTCAGGACAGCTCCCAGCAACTACTCACAGCGCTGCCCTCAGCAGGCAGGCAACATGTACGGCGACAGACTGACAGCCGCCACAGCCAATCACCGCCCGCACTGCCTCATTCATATTCATGGAAGGCCGGCTCGGGGGCGGGGCCAGCGCGGCAACACTGGGAGGGGAGGGGAGGGGAGGGAGAGAGAGAGAGAGACAGAGCGCAGCCAGAGCGGAGGGAGGGAGGGGCTCACTGATATATATATTATATTAATATTATTACATATACTGTATATATAATATGTACATTATTATTATTATCACATATACTGTATATATAATATGTACATTATTATTATTATTACATATACTGTATATATATAATGTACATTATTATTATTATTATTATTAAAAAATACTGTATATATAATATGTACATTATTATTATTATCACATATACTGTATATATAATATGTACATTATTATTATTATTACATATACTGTATATATATAATGTACATTATTATTATTATTATTATTATTAAAAAATACTGTATATATAATATGTACATTATTATTATTACATATACTGTATATACTGTATATTGATTGACATTATTATTATTACATATACTGTATATAATATGTACATTATTATTATTATTACACATACTGTATATATATAATGTACATTATTATTATTATTAAAAAATACTGTATATATAATATGTACATTATTATTATTACATATACTGTATATATATAATGTACATTATTATTATTACATATACTGTATATATATATAATGTACATTATTATTATTATTATTACATATACTGTATATATATATATATATATATATATATATATATAATATGTACATTATCATCATCATAGTATAATTTATACATTATTATTATTATAATATATAATATGTACATTATTATTACATATACTGTGTATATATATATATGTACATTATTATTACATATACTGTATATACTGTATATTGATTGACATTATTATTACATATACTGTATATATATATATAATATGTACATTATTATTATTACATATACTGTATATACTGTATATTGATAGACATTATTATTACATATACTGTATATATATATATATAATATGTACATTATTATTATTACATATACTGTATGTATATATATAATATGTACATTATTATTATTACATATACTGTATATACTGTATATTGATTGACATTATTATTACATATACTGTATATATATATATATAATATGTAAATTATTATTATTACATATACTGTATGTATATATATAATATGTACATTATTATTATCATCATAGTATAATATATACATTATTATTATATATATAATATGTACATTAATATCATAGTATAATATATACATTATTATTATTATAATATATAATATGTACATTATTATTATCAAATTACAATATATGCAATATTATTATCATTATAGTATAATATATACATTATTATATATAATATGTACATTATTATCATAGTATAATATATACATTATTATTATAATATATAATATGTACATTATTATTATTATTATCAAATTACAATATATGCAATATTATTATCATCATAGTATAATATATACATTATTATTATTATTATTATTATATATAATATGTACATTATTATCATCATAGTATAATATATACATTATTATTACATATATAATATGTACATTGTTATCATCATAGTATAATATATACATTATTATTATTATTATTATTATTATTATTATTATTATTATATGTACATTATTACGTTGCTCACTTGGTAAATTCCCTGACTACAAAAATGCAAAGTCACAGTTTCAAATCCTGGCTGGGTCAACTCAGCCCTTCATCCTTCCGAGGTCGATTAAATGAGTACCATCAATTGGGTAATAATAACCTCTATTATTATTCAGTTGCCGACTTGGTAATTCCAAGAGCATGCGCTGAAAAACACTTTGAGTCCCACTGGGAGAAAGGCTCTATATAAATACTAATTATTATATTATCAAATTACAATATATACATTATCATATATATACATTATTACTATCATATTATAATAAATACATTATCATATATATATATATATATATATACATTATCATATTATAATATGTACATTATTATCATCATATAATATATACATTATTAATATTCATATATATATAACATATACATTATTATAATATTATTATTATTATATGTACTTTATCATTACCATCATATCATAATATATACAGTATTATTATCATATTATAATACATACATTATCATATATATATATATATATATATCCATTATTACTATCAAACATATTATAATATACATTATTATCACATCATATGATAATATATACAGTATTATTATCATCATATTATATCTACATTATTATTATCATATTATAATACATACATTATCATATATATATATATATTTTTACTATCAAACATATTATAATATGTACATTATTATGATCATCAAATTACAATATATACATTATCATCACATTATGATATGTAATATATACATTATGATTATTCTGATATGTACCACATCACCAAGCACTGTGATAGGTATTGTAATAACACCAAGCTCTCTGATAACATTATTATTATTATCACCAAGCTCTGTGATAGGTATTGTAATAACACCAAGCTCTCTGATAACATTATTATTATTATCACCAAGCTCTGTGATAGGTATCATGTGTGTCTGTGTGTATATATCTCTACTGGAATAATATGGCTAATCCAGTCTACACTATTTACATATATACATATATTTACATTTTATAACATACACCTTATCTAGGCACCATACCCACTGCATGCTGCTGTGGTGGTTATGGTGCCATTAGTCTGCAGGTGCCATCCACTGATTGTTGGTAAAACCGTTATTAGGCAGGGGGTGTCAATAGCCCACTCACTGGAATTGATCATGTGTAAACTGTATTTCCCAGAACTGGATAGTCAGTTTTAATTATCAACATGTAGGTCATGGTGCAAAGACTGTCCCTTGAAATTAATATATGAATGTATGATATAATATTATTTATAATATATTTAATAAACTGTGAATTGTGGTGAATTGAAAACCAAAATTCAAGATTAGAATTTTTCGAAACCTAGTATTATATGGGTTTCTTTTTTGTCTAAATCTATTTATTTTCAGTTTCTCTACAATTCATTGGGAACTATTTGCGACTATCAAATTTGCTATCGCAAAATTCAGTTGAGCTCCCGTCACACTCTTTGTTTACTGAATTGAAATGACATTGAACCAAATGGGGATTTGTGGTCAACTTATAATTACAGAGTAAGTGTATGAGGGTCATTATGGTGACTGATTTAGGGGGCATAAAGTTATGGGTGCTTGATGGGTCAAATGTTATGGGTTTTATGAGTGCACTATCCACCCGTCAGTAGGCAGAGGGAGAAATTATCCAATTTCATAATTCTTGGGATATTTATATTATGAATTATTATGATGTCTCCAGAACCCTTTGATTATATAATTCTAACATAATACATGGTTTACAGTCTTCTTTCATATATCATGTTCTAAAATCCTGCAAGACACATTGTGTTCTCACACAGTGCAATAAAACTATACTGCATTGTGTGTCTTAAATCACTGCATCTGCATCCGATTCATTGTAGGGCAGCACAGGGGCATACATGTGTCAGATTGCCTGGAACTGATGAGAGTGGCTCTTCAAGGCAGCATACACTGTTAACAGTGATCATCGCAAATTCTGTTGTCTCTCTAACGTCAGTTAATGTACATCATTATGAAACATCGCCATCCCATGACGCAGAGTACTAAATGACAATTCTAGAGGTTTTGCAGCAGTTCAGTCTCTAAGTTGCCTTTTCTGCAGTAGGCAAAGGACCTCTTAACCTCGCTGTAAATGCAAAAATTCCATCACAGCAACAAAAAACACGTAAAAAATATAAAATATGCAACATCATGCAATCTATTTAAATGCTTGAAAGTGTATTTTCTTTATAGCATACTTATTTGCATTGGACTTGGTGGTAATAGCTGATTCATTAAACTCTCGAGTGACTTAGAAACGTTTGGTTGAAACTTGGCAGAGAAGAGTTAATTTTTATGAATTTTCTACATAAGAGATGAAATTTTGCAAATATGTTTTGCATTTTCAATCCATTGAGCTCCCCCTTCTGCTTAAACAATGCAGAGCATTGAAGGGAGCAGAATATACCACTCATTCCATTTTATATCATACACTTCACCGTTGGCTGACACAATGTATACCTGCCTAGACAGAATTCAATGGTCAAATAATAAGGGGATCCCTAACCGAACATCGTACTTGATTTAAGTGCAGATATACAGAAAAAAATATACCCGAGCACTATGTAATAAAGCAAAGTGTAATTAATCATTAAGGTCCCCATCAAATGTACATTTAATTACAGGGAATGCAGTACTAAGGACCATCTGTGGTTTAAAGCTACAGATTATCAGGTTTAATTAGTTTTGATTTTGTGTCTCAGATAACATTTCGAATTCAGTTTCATGTTTGATAGCTCGGCCTCCTCAGATGATTTCACCTCTTTAATATCCTTAATGAAACATTGAATTAGGACTAATATGCATTAATACTAAAACACATAATTAAATACAAGAACCGTCCATATCTTTTGCTCCTGCAGAACGCTCTGTATGTCTGTAAAATAAATTATATTAGATCTGTAAAATAAATTATATAAAGCCTCCCCTGCACTCCCCAGATGTTGTAAGTAGCCCTTATTTTAGAAACACTTTGCTTAATCAAAGGCAGGATACATCAATGCAACTACAGCTTCCGTGGAATTAGAATTCCTATCAATCTTATGAATTTGGGAGTGTTTTCGTCCAACAAAGTACATGCCGGTCATGATTCTAGATACAATAACTATTTGAATTAGGAGGATTTGGGTCATTGGTGCCTAGAAACAAGTACTTCAGGGAACACAAAAAATAAGTACAGTACAGTACAGCAAATATCACCATCATTCCCTCTTAGTTATTGGAGACGATAAATTGAGAATTAGATCTTTGAGAACCAATGGACTTCATTTTCATAATGGATTGAACTCAGAAATGTTGGAAGGGAATATGGTCAATGTAAAAGGCTTTCATCTCAGCAAGAAGGAGGCCCACATTAAGTTGTGTGAGATGTTTAGAGTAGTTAATATGGTGCACACGTGGTTAGATGTGTGATTTAAAAAAGTGAATATGATGGGATGTTTCTGTAGTCGATGGACCTGTCTTACAGAAGTCTCAATGTCACTTGAGTCTGGATCTTTATTCCACCATCATCTGCAGCTTAACTCTTTGGGTTATGGAAGCAATAAGGCAGTACTACCCAGAACATGCATTATTTAAAGGAACAATTCTACAGCGTTAGGAATACAAACCTAATGTTATAGTGTTCTCCTCTGCATTTATTTTAAAATAACCCCAGGTGCAGTGATCCAGTCACTGCAGTTGCTCGATCCCCCTCCCGTGACATCATGCCGACTCTTCTCTTTTGTCCAATCCAATGGTCCTCATAGAGGAGCATATTGACAAAAAGCGGCTGCACGTCCAGCTTTGCTCTCTGTCAATCAGGTGATTACCGCAAGATTACTTGTGAGAACCGAGTTCCACTGGGTTCTCACAGCAAATAACGCTTCTTGTGGCCTTCGGAAAGACCCTGTCATGCATACATTACCAAATCAACTAAACAGCAATGTGTTACATTGCTGGGTTAAAACTAAACGATCACGGCACGCAGACCACGTCATTGAGATAAAGTGGTCTGGTTGCCTTTAGTGATCCTTCAATAGGAGTACTCCTGAAATGACCCTATTTTATTGGGAAAACACAAACAGAGATCAGCACAAACAACATAGAATATTCCAAATCCTTCAAGGCTACTTGAAATCACACTTTATGGTCATACAGTGTAAAGTCCACCACTACTTCTAGGTACCCCAATGGCATGTACATTGATGTGATCCATGAATGTCGCATAGATATGCACCTTCAACATAATGCAGTGAGGAGTTATGGACTGTTTTGTTGCATGTTTAAAAAAGATACATACAGTAAAAATGGCTAATCCTTCTATTATTCTTGCAGTGGGAAAATCAGCCTTAAATCGAGTGTCAGATAAGTTGTTGGCAGGGAAAACCATCACACAAAAAGATGCATGACATCCACATTAACGTCGGTCAACAAGAGAATGAGGTATTCGAGTTTGTTTAGTGCGAAAGCATGATAACGCTAAACTAATTACATTTCTGTTCTAGTTTGTGTACTCGTAATGATACTTAAAGCGGCACTGTCACTGTTTGGGGACTTTGAACAATTTGCAAAGACCTCCGATGGTGACATGGCCGCTGGGTGTCCAGTGGTCGGGAGGGCAGGCAAAGGTGAGTTTAACTTATCCAAGCCTGTACCTCTCGAGCGTAATGGGAACACCCCACTAGACTTGCTGTTTTCGAGATGCTCTAACCCAGTCGTCAAGCCACCACTATTTGGTCCTTGCTAAAGTCACTCAGATCTTTTTTCTGCTTCCAACAAATGAAATTCAATAAATGACTTGTTTACTTGCTGCCTAATATATCCGACCTCTTGACAGGTGCCATTGTAATGATATAATCAATGTTATTAATTTCACCTGTCAGTGGTTTTAATGTTGTGACTAAAGAGTGGAAATCAGGCTAAAGAAATGTATAGTGTGTTAAATGATTTGGAGTTGACTGTCAGTTGGTTGAGCAGATTGCCGGTCGTGTGCATGCATAGAAGCATCAAATGTCCTTCAGGGTGGTCATCGAGAGTCATCAGAATGGGCAGCATTTGGATTACTGCCGGTGATAAGTACGGAGTTTGCCCTGATAGTAATTAACTCCCTCCACCATTTTAAGTCTGAATCATCAAAAACATTTCTGGAATTTTGTTTATAAATCTCAGAATAGATTTGTGTTGTGACAACCTTAACACATCTTTTTGAAAATATTCGCAATTATATAAGAATTTAATAAAAAATGGTTTCTTAATGGAGGCACTTGATGCATCCATGAAGAAAACAACATGGACTTCATACATTATATATATATATATATATATTTTTTTTTTTTTATTGTTTTTATTTTTTTTTGACACTGTTATGGTGAAAATGTTGCTGAGTATATGCAACATTACACAGACATACAGAATTTTCTGGACAGCAGAAGTGCAGCAGGGGATATCCAGACGCAACAGGTCACCTAATATGGCCATGCTGGCATTGTTTATATAAGACAATTTACAACTTTTGTCTTAGGAATACAGAAGAAAGAGTGAGGGCTATTTATGTTCCTAAAGCACTTATTTGAACAATTTCTATAAAGATCTGTAACCGCCTGCATCTTTTTTACTCCAACGAGAGCTGCCGGGAAATTATAAATAAATGTATAAAATAAGTGGGTACTTCTTTCTCCACACACTGCGGCGGTCCAAAGCGGTGTTTATATTTGTTTAAATGTCCACCAGCTATAAGGTTTAATAACAGACATTTACTTCCTGCTGATATTTGTTTAGGATAGTAGTAACAGACTTCATGTCAAAAAGACATATTTTATTGATTTCCATAAAGTGTTTATGTGTTTCTACAAGTATAGCAGATACAGTTTCCTTAGTGGTTTAAATATTAACCTTTAAGTAATAAAGTGTTACCATACCTCCCAAGTGGCCTAATTTAGGAGGGACAGTACCTGTTTTGGGCCTTAATCCCTCTGTCCCTCTTTTCTGTCCTAATGTCCCTCTTTTTAAAAAGCTCCATATTCCTGATGTGTCTGAGTGTATAACAGAGCTCCACAGCAATAATACTTCCAGTAATGTGTCTGAGTGTATAACAGAGCTCCACAGCAATAATACTCCCAGTAATGTGTCTGAGTGTATAACAGAGCTCCACAGCAATAATACTCCCAGTAATGTGTCTGAGTGTATAACAGAGCTCCACAGCAATAATACTCCCAGTAATGTGTGAGTGTATAACAGAGCTCCACAGCAATAATACTCCCAGTAATGTGTCTGAGTGTATAACAGAGCTCCACAGCAATAATACTCCCAGTAAGTGTCTGAGTGTATAACAGAGCTCCACAGCAATAATACTCCCAGTAATGTGTCTGAGTGTATAACAGAGCTCCACAGCAATAATACTCCCAGTAATGTGTCTGAGTGTATAACAGAGCTCCACAGCAATAATACTCCCAGTAATGTGTCTGAGTGTATAACAGAGCTCCACAGCAATAATACTCCCAGCAATGTGTCTTTAAACTACAATAAATGTGTTTAGAAATCAGTCTGTATAGATACATACATTGTTCTTGTTCTAAATTACATTTTAGTTGTATAAATTATTAGTAAGTCATCTAAAATTTCTCGGAACAGACCCGCTCCTGGCTACACTGTCACTCACACCCCTAAATCTGAATGATCCCGCTGTCCATTTGAAATATTGGGAGGTATGTGTTACTGACTAACTTGCACCATTCTTGAGTTGGAATATACGGCCAAGTCAGAGTGTTGGGATTTATAGTTGTCAATTCACCACAACTGACATTGACTAAATACTGAATTGTGGTGAATTGTATCCTAGACTTAAGATAAGGCCAGGGACTAACGAAGGTTTTTAGATAATTGGCAGGCTAGATGGTCCAAACGGTTCTTATCTGCTGTCACATTCTATGTTACTATGTTTCTAGAACGGGAATAGAACTGGCTTGTCTAAGAAGCAGTAGGTGGCTTCCAGAGGGCATAAGCCTGGGGCCAGTTTAACCTAGGGTATCAGGAAACTATGAGCCAACATTGCTTTCATAGTTGGTTTATTATTGATAGTGAAGGATGGAAGACTAGGATTTATCTGGTTAAACATAATATAGAGTATGCACAGCTATTTTAAAGGGCACTCATTTTCTCTCCATTCACAATGCACAGCTATAGCACTAAAAGGTAATGACAGACCTCATTCCGCAAAATATTAAATTTCTGACTGTGTGTTATCCTTTGTATCCTCGAAAACCTCAATCCACATCTGTGTGTTAAAAATTGATAATGCCATAGATGAATCCACACAACGAAGAAAGAAAATATAAAGCCAGGATCTTAGCAAGTCAAGCGTAAAAATATTAGATGTACAAACGCAGTAAGAGTTAAAGTGCATTATTTAAAAGTGTGAGTCAGGGAGGTCAAGTGGATTTGGAGTCAGTATTGTAGACATAAATAATGTACGGGCAACCTGCATTTAAGAGAGGTAGGCTGAATTTAATTACGAACATAGAAAAAGCCATTTCTACGAAAATATGGAGCAGAATACAGATCCATAGCCGATAAGAAATGTATTAAAATGTTAGTGCGCAGTCTACTGAAATAAAGTAATTAATAACGCTTTATACCTGAGCAATGTAAGAAAGATACTGATGCACAAAGGATGAGAACGGAGATACATGTGGATTTGCTCAATAAACTAGCAAACGTCGAAGGAAATAGCCAAACTGGGGAATTTCTTGGGATCTGCAAATTTTACAGCTTTTGTTGTTTTGACAGTAAATTTCCAATTTCTTTGTGAATTCTTAAATAATATTGTTTTAGGTAATAAAGAAAAAAAAAGAAAAAAGGAAACACTACAATTTATATGTTTGTAAGTGATTTCATCGACTTGTTTTACACCGCAGATAAATAGAGGACACAATCTGTTCTAGATGCATGTATAAAAGCATGGTTCATGCTGTCTATGGGCTGTTTAAGGTCTGAGACCGATAGATGCACTAGAGCTGATTTGCACGCAAGACATTTTATGCATTGCTAGATCACTAACTTCCCTTCCAAAGCAAGTTCTTGACTTATGACAAGCCAAATGCACTAAGAATTATGTGTGGAAGGTATGTCCGTTCTCTGAGTGCCTTGCATACCAGTGAGTAGATTTGTAAAACTGCAAGCCGTACTCATGGGTTTTATATCTTGAGGTCGGCCTCGCTGCCTTTGAAATCAGTCAGATAATTTTTAAAGGACCAACTGCAGTGGTGTCTAAGCATAATGCCTAAACATTTTATAACTGAGATATTACACCCGTACCAAGAAGTAATCAGACGTGCAACACACAACTGTATGTTACATTTCTATTTCCAGGTTAAGGTCTTATAAAGAGTGCCATTAGGTATAAGGATTGTCGTTCGGTACATTTGGGTAAACGTAGCTCTTTGCTGTACATGAAAAATCATTAGCACAGAAACATGACATTAACATTGTCTATTGGCATTCATGTGTTTTTACAGCCAAAATGCTGGCAAAGCATCAGGGGAGACGTAGTCAACAGCATCTGGTGTGCCGAAGGTTGCCTCCCCCTAGCTTAGACCAAACAGAATAATAATCACATTTATATCATCGTGAGACTTTCTTTTCTTACATAGTAAACTTGATAACTCTGAGTTACACTTTCTCTAGTAAGACTGCGGACTCTACAAACTCTGCAAAAGACTTGAAAAACAACTAATATATATATATTTTTAGTGCATAGTTCACCCAGCCCCTTGATACGTAATTCTTTACACAAGAAACTATCACACATGCAAATTTGCTAAAACATACGTGTGATTATATATGTACAAATATAAATGTGAATAGACTTTCATTTTTTTATAGTATATTTTTTATATATACCATATTTGTGCGTGTGTCATTTCCAATGAGGGGGGGCATACTGTGATTTACTCTCTGAAACTCTGTAGCACTAACAAAGAAAGATTAAGGAACACTGTCTTGCTGTAATTCACATTTCTGACGTTTGTTCTTGTTTCCTTGAAATATATACAAATGTCCTGATAATTGTTAAAGTAATAGGAGCTGCAGTTCCTCCACATTTTTACAAGAATAGAAACACTTTGCCTTTTATGGGGCCTTAGAAACATCTTGCACTTGTATATGTGATTTTTAACTGAAGCAGGGTATATTTTACAGCCTTCTACCTGCTTATAGCTTCTGGGAGGGCAAGCACAAATATGGGTTTCAATAACTAAACATCTTCTTTAGATCCACTGTATGTTCTGTTATTAGAAAAATGCATTTTTTTTTTATTGTAAACAAACAGTTTGTAGGCTAACAACATGTATTTTGAATTTTGAAAAACGCAAACAAAACAACTTAAAGTGACAATTTTGGCACCATAACTACTACAATTTATTTTAGTGGCTACAGTGCAATGTAGGGTATCATCCAGCCATTTTTTTTTTGTCAAAACATTTTCAATCAGAGCAGGACCCTCCCAGCGACCAACCTTGGCCTTTATGCTGTACTGGAATAATACAGGTAATGTCAGGGAGATACAAATGTATCCCTAAACGATTTATTTATGAAAGAGTTAATAGTGGTAAATTAAAATCCAAACTGCAACATTTAAGCTAAAAGCTATTTTAACATTTGTAATGTCCTTCATGGGTTATCCAGACTCACCTCTACTTACAGTAGCCTTGGGAGAGAAGATGGAGTCCAGGGTAGGCAATCAAATCCCTACACCAGCGTTAGCTTCTGACAAGTAATACAAATTCAAGAAATGTCTTCTGTCTACCTTATATATTTTTAAGCTTTTTCGGCAGTAACCTCGTCTAAAATATGTCATCTCAGGCTGTGGTGATCACCTCTTTCTGCCATACAAACTAAGTTGTGTATTTTCATCTTCCGCAGTGGCTTGTTTTAGAATCAAGGCTGATGGTTATGTTTAACACTGAGCATGTCCAGAAAAGTCAAAGTTTGCCAAGGTCAGAGCCAAGTACTTAACACCTAGACTTCAACTTCTATCTGGCTTGTTTTATCATTTGCGTCAAGACTATCAAAGTACATTCATCATCGTTCACCCATATTATAAAAATATAGCAAGATTCATCAGTTATCCAAACCACACTTTGTATGTCACAGACCACACACACGACCACCCGGCCCAAACTACACTATTATAACCACATAGGGTCCAAATTATTTATACAGATGTCACCATTAACGTCTACAGGAATTTTAGTAGATAAATCATTTGAAAGGTTTTTCTATCAGTACTGGATCATTTGAAAAGCTTATTAAATCAAGGGCATAGTTCGTCAAATAACCAACTAGCACCATGAGAATTTCAGACCTCAAGAAACACAAGCATCTAGCACTTATCCCATTTTAGAAGGTGACTTGATATACTTCGCACTTTAAATTTAAGAGCGAAAAACCTGAATTGAAAATATTCTCTAATTCAGCTACTTTGACCTTAAATCTGATGCTTTAGTGACTAGGCTTGTTACATAGTTACATAGCTGAAAAGAGACTTGCGTCCATCAGGTCCAGCCTTCCTCACATGTTTCTGCTGTTGATCCAAAAGAAGGCAAAAAACCCCAGTCCAATTTTACAACAAACTAGTAGGAAAAATTCCTTCTTGACCCCAAAATAGCAGTCAGATATCTCCTTGGATCAAGCAGCTATTACCCCACTAATTAGGAATTATATCCCTGTATGTTATGTTTTTGCAAGTATTTATCCAATTTCAGTTTAAACATCTGTAATGACTCTGACAAAACCACCTCTTCAGGCAGAGAATTCCATATCCTTATTGCTCTTACTGTAAAAAAACATTTTCTTTGCCTTAGATGAAATCTCCTTTCTTCCAGCCTAAATGTGTGACCTCGTGTCTTATGTATAGCCCTGCTTGTTAATGTAAAGCTTTTGTAACCTGCAACCCAGCTCTGTCTTATGCATATTGCTGATTTAAAATCATTTCATATATGAGTTTGCTACTTTGGTGGTTTGACAGACTTAATTTGTAAGAAGGGCAGCCCTGACTTCTACATAAGATTATTTTGTAAAATATTGATGGCAATATTGACAAGGAAACATTTTGTACCCCAAATATGTCAATCCATTTTTGTAAAAATTTGATTAAATCATAGAATGTAAGAAAAAATAATACAAAGTGTGGCATTTAAAAGTAAAGTGACTTTTTATGTTTTTATTTTTAATCACATAAAATAAGACTGTCTTAACCCCAATTTATTTACTGTCCTTTTTTTACTGTCGAGCGATCGCATGTAGAGTTAGCTTCCACAACACACGTGGATTACTTTAAATAATATTTGCATTTTTATTGTTCCTGCCTTGGAAATCCTATCGCGTATGTCACAGGTCGCTAAAGAAAGAACAGTGTGCGATCTCCCGTTTCACATTTGAGCAACTGTTAATTCTATGAGATCAAACGAAGGGAGCGTTGTTTTTCCACCTGCAAGTCAGTATCACTTGGTTTTTAAAAGAAAAGGCCAGTTTCTCGGTTCCCACTGAAACTTGCTTTACAGAATATCAAACTGAATATATGGTTTCAATTACTGACATTTTTCTGGACAGGGGTGGAAGTAATGCAGTGGGGAGAAGTAAGCATTTCTTAGAAATTGTACTGTGCCTTTGTTTAAAGGCAAAGTGCTAACATCAGGATACGAAGATCAAGTCATATATTCAATGATATAACATGTTTCAAAAACATATTCCAGACTTGCGTTGATTCACAACTTATTGAGTTGTCCAAATAATACATTAGGATAAAAATATATCTTTGATCATCCTGCATTTGCTGCAAACCCCCAAAATTTGCAGCATCTTCCAGCAAATCCTTACAAGACCTGATAATAACAAAGGTTTTCCCATGGTATAACTAATAAACATGCGTTTACGTTAATGCACGATATGGGTTTATGTTAATGTAATTCGGCATTCCATAGTAGTTCCATTCATTAAACAATGAATAAAAGGTTTTCATGTAAGGAGCTCTAGATGTAAGTGAGTATGGGTGAAGCTTCATCAGACCTGCTTGACGTTATCCCATACTATTTGCGTACATTGTAAAATATATGCAGGAGAAAGTATTGATAAACAAAATTATCGAAAACAAAAGACATTATCCAATATAAGATAACTTAGATGGGATAGAAAGCTGAACTGGAGACTTTGTATTACAATCTCGCTGTTTTGACATAAAATGTTTAATTGTATGTTCATAATTCCCATATATTGGAATAGTCATGGACAAATTGTACATCTGTATGTCAGATTTCTCATCAATGAGCTGCTGGACCAGTGTATGGCCATCGTCTGTTTCTACCCCATGACGTCATGCCCAGGCCCTTAATAATACATATAGTCAATAAAATGAATTTTAATAATTTAAGTATTTTCAGGCTCATTAGACAACGCTATCATTATGCATTAGCTATTTAAATGTGTAGCATTACAAGTGATCATCTTCATGTCATAAGGGTTTCAGCTATAAGAATACACAAAAATGTAGAATCCCTGTGCTCTGTGGGCGACACAACCAAAATTATATTTACTATTAAGGGGACACTCCAAGAATCTACACATTTTATGTGCAATAAGTAGGTTTGGTTACACAAATTCATGACTTTATTAGATTAGTAATATAGATGTTTTTATACAGATGTAAGCCTTGCTTTACCAATGAAGCAGTGCTTGTGAGATATACATTTATCATCCTCAACAATAAAACCACCTGCATAATATCCAGTAGGTCCCCCCTTAGGCTGCAACAACAGGTCTGATGCATCGAGGAATGGACTCTACAAGACCTCTGAACGTGTCGTGTGGTATCTGGCACCAGGATATTAGCAGCATATCTTCTAAGTTCTGCAAGTTGCGAGGTGGGGCCTTCATGGAATCGGGTTTGTTGTTCCAGCACATCCCACGGATGCTCAATTGGATTGAGGTCTGGGGAATTTGGAGGCCAGGGCAACACCTTGAACTCTTTATCATGTTCCTCAAACCATTCCTAAAAAAATGTTGCAGTGTGGCAGGGTGCATTATCTTGCTAAAAGAGACCACTGCCATCAAGGATGTATGTGGTCTCTAGGTAGGTGGTATCTAACATGAATGCCAGAACCTAAGGTTTCCAGGTGTACATTGCCCAGAGCATTACTTAATTTATTAAGTTTTTTTCTTAACAATGTTGGTAGAAAATAGTTAATAGATTTGGAAGAAGCACATTGTGTGTATGCTTACTTGTACTATTAACATTTATAACCACCACGCACAGGAACAGACTGACAGTATCCTGGGCCCTGAACAAAATTAGGGCCTGGGCCCCTGCAGGCCAACATACATGTTATAGAAGGGATAGTCCAGGCTGGTGAACACGTACCATGTATTTGATTGTATGTGTGTGTAAAGTGAATGTAAATATCTGTGTGTATAGTCACTGTGAGGCCTGATGTAAGTGCTTACATGTATGTTTATGTGTGTATTGTCAGGATGTGTGGATTCAGAGTACATTTAAATACATGTTATTTTGGGAGGAATTTTTATTTCATATATTTGTGTAGCATGGCAGTATGTATAAGGGGGTATGTGTGAACCGTCACAATGTGTTTGTATGAGTATGTAGGGCTCGACATTTTGTGTCTTAAATTACCAACCAGGTGTTAAAAGTTATGTGTGTGCATGTTTTTGTGCATGAATGTAGTATACAAATACTATGATAATGAACACCCAGGACTACATAAAAGAGGGGGACAGGCAATTGTCAGATGACAAATACTAGAAAACTAAATTAAGACCCCACCAAGGAATTTACATTACAATTTAGGGAGCTAAATCCTTCCCTGAGAATTTGCATTATTTGCATCTAGAACTGCAATCACTCATACCAACTAGTCCCTGAATGGGCACTTTCTATATGCTTCCCGAAATCCACAAAGCACGTCATCCTGGAAGACCCATAATTACAGGAATGGGAACGCTCACAGAACAGATCTCAGGACTGGAAGAAAATACCCTAAAACCTCTAGTCACCAACACCAACAGCTTCATAAAAGACACAACCGACTTCCTCAACAAACTCAGCCAAATCACCAATCTCCCTGCTAACACCATCCTTGTAACCATGGATGTGGAATCTCTGTACAGCAACATTCCACATACAGATGGCATCAATGCTTGCTTCCGTTTCCTCTCTTCCCTCGCCGACAACCAAAAACACAGCCCCCTGAATTATCACAGAACTGGCACTATTTATCCTCACACATACCTATTTCAGTTTCAACAATGAGGTTTACCTACAAACCATGGGCAGTGCTATGGGCACTAAGATGGCACCCCAATATGCTAATCTTCTTATGGAAGATCTAGAACAGAGATTCCTAAAAATACAGCACACCAAACAATACAAATATTATCGCTATATCGATGATATCTTCATAATTTGGACTGAAGAAAAACTGATACAGTTCCATGACTCTTTTTTTTTTTCAATTTGACAATTTTTATTTTCACCGATAGTAAAACTTTATGGGGGGTACAGAAGAGAAAGGGGGTACGGGGATACAATGTCTTGGTACAGTGGAATTAGAAGCGGTGATAGAGCACAGTTGACTTTATACAGTGGTATTTGGTTACAATTCCATTTGTTATGGTTAACAATTCTGTGACATCTTTGGTACATAATGCTATAGGTAAGATGTACTACCGTCTCCCCTCCTTGTTCCCTCCTTTACGGTTGTATAAAAGTCATCTAACAACTGTAGATTTGTAACATATCTACGAGAACCTTCTTTATAAGAGGGGGGGGGTGGGGGGGGTAAGGGGGGGATGAGGATTAGGGGAAAAGGGTTACTCTCTTCTGTGTGTTATCTGTGCTGATATCAGGAGCGCGTTGAATAAGGCTATAGAGTCCCTTATAACTGAGTCGGCTCTGGTTGTTTTCTACTCTTAGGTTCAGTACCACGGTACCTTATAGAGGGCTTTCCTTCAAGGTTGCCTGTTTTCTCTTTCTCTAGTTCCCTCTCTAAACTGTTCCCACCCAAGCCATGTGAGCGATTTTTGTTTTCCCTGTCCCTCAGATGCTGCGTATGACAGTTCATATGTCTTGTTTCTCTCCACTGTTGCGAGTACTTCTGCGATCGAGGGGGGTCTTGTCTGTTTCCAGTGTCTCGCAATAAGATATAGGGTGGCTAAGAGGATGTGGGTTATAACCACCTTGCTGTCCCATGCTATTTGGGAGGGTATGTGTAGCAGCAGTAGATTTATAGGTTTTTTAGGGATAATTGCCTTTGCGACGTTTCCCACTATGTCGTGTATCCCAGACCACAATGGCCGAAGGAGCGGGCACGTCCACCATATGTGGATCATCGTACCCCTTTGTTTCTCACATCTCCAACATGTAGGAGAGCTGCCCGGGAAAATGTGCGCCAGTCTGGCAGGGACCATGTACCACCTTAGTAAAATTTTTCTATGTAATTCTATATGTGCAGCGCAGTTTGTGACTCCTTTCAGTGCCCCCAGGATCTCAGTCCAATGTACGTCTGAGATGGGCTCCCCACAATCTTTAGACCATTCTATCGCATATTTACAGTTGCCGAAGGGTAGGTTCTGGTTTAGTGCCCTATAACATGTGGACAGTTGTCCCCGTGGTGGCGTGATCCCCACACACATCTTTTCAAATCGGGACATGGTTGTGCCCCGGTCTTCTTGTCGTCTAGGTTCCCTCTGAGAATCTAAAAAATGTGCAATCCTGAGGTATGCGTACTGCATGGTCTGGGGTAAGTCATATTTGGTCGCTAGCTGTTGGAAGGATAATCGTTTGTCCCTGTCGTAGAAGCTGGATATGTGGTGGATCCCTGCGCGCTGCCAAGCAGCCACACCGAGGTCAGGGATTCTATGCGGTAATACAGATATCGGGGTGGCTTTAGGGATCACTTGTGTCTGTACCAGAAGGTGTTTGTGTTTGTCCCATGTCTGTATCATATGCCGTGTGATAGATAGTAAGTCAGGTGTTTTAGGCCTATTGTCTTGGGGTGTCCAACATATTGTTGCTAATGGTGCGTCTAAGAAGCTTTCCTCTATTGAGACCCACTGTGGGCGGTCTCTTGTCGTGTCTACCTGTGTCAGTGGTGCTAGCACAGCCGCCTTGTGGTATAAGAGGAGGTCAGGAACTCCCAGGCCACCTTCAATGTAGCTTCTATTTAAGTGTTTCATGGCCACCCTGGGTTTTTTCCCTGCCCACACAAATCTCGTCAGTTCATTCTGTGCTTTTTTGAAGGAGGTTGGCGCTGCTATCGGTAATAGGCGGAAGATATATTGTAATTTAGGTAGCAGCATCATTTTGAAGGCAGCTACCCTGCCTACCCACGATACGTATTTGTCTTTCCATTCCCTCATAGTGTGTTCTATTTCTTTCCAGACTCTCACATAGTTGTCCCCAAAAAGATTCTGGGGGTTGCGTGATAGCCACAGTCCTAAGAATTTTATGTGTGAGTCTGACCATTCAAACCTATATTGTGATTGAAGGTTTTGGGCAGTCGCCTCTGTTAGATTTATTCCCATTGCCTGGGATTTAGATTCGTTGAGTTTGTAATGTGATACAACTCCATATTCCATTAAGATTTTGTGGACTGCTGGAACTGATGTTAGTGGTTGGGTCATTGTGATCAGAACGTCATAGGCGAAGAGGCTAAGCTTGTGTTCTCCACCTCTGATAGTAACGCCGTGGACGTCGGGTGTGGATCTGATCAGTTCTGCGAGCGGTTCGAGCGCCAATATGTACAAAATCGGCGACAGTGGGCAACCCTGTCTTGTGCCGTTTGTGATTTGGAATCTGGCAGATGTATAGCCGCCTGTGGACACCACCGCTGTTGGTCTATTGTAAAGGGCCATTATTTGGGATATAAAACCCCGTGGGATGCCAAACCTGTCCAGGGCCGCGACCAAGAACCCCCAGCCCAGCCGGTCAAACGCTTTTTCCGCGTCCAGCGAGAGCAGTAGGCCCTCGGTCCCGGCCTTTCTCATGTGGCTCACCAAGTCCGCCACCCTCCGGGAGTTATCTGCCCCCTGGCGCCCGGCCACAAATCCCACTTGATCTTTCCCTATTAACGTAGGTATGATTGAGGATAGTCTGTTGGCTAACAATTTGGCATAAATCTTTGCGTCTACGTTAAGCAGCGATATGGGTCTGAAATTTTTACATTCATTGGGTTGTTTCCCGGGTTTAGGTAGTGTAATGATGTTGGCTAATAACATGTCTGGCGGTAAGCCTCTTTCCTGGTGAGTTGAGTTAAATAGCTTTGTCATGTATGGTTCTAATAGGTCTCCAAAGACTTTATAGTATTTGCATGTAAGGCCATCTGGTCCCGGAGCTTTGTGTGGGGGCAACTTCGCTATAGTCCGAAGGATTTCGTCAGTCGAGATTTGTGCGTTTAAAGATGCTTTTTGGTCAGCGGTCAAGCTTGGGAGGGACACCCTATCCAGGAAGTTCTGGATTTGAACCCCTGATGGCCTTGATTCGGTTTGGTCTGATTCTAAGTTATACAGGGCTTTATAGAATGTTGCAAATGCTTCACTAATCTCCTGGGGTTTGTGGACCGTTTCCGTGTTGGAAATTTTTATGGATGAGATGCGGTGTTTCGCCTGTCTATGTTTAAGTAGGTTGGCTAGCACTTTGCCCGCCCTATTTCCCTGGTGATAGAACCTGGCCTTTAGTTTCTGTATCTGGTAGTTTGTTTTCAGTAGGTTGGCTTCGTCTATCTGGGATTTTAGTGTCTTGATTTGGACTGCCAGGTCACCTGATATTCCACGCTTGTGTTGTCTCGTCAGTATCTCTAGTTGTTGGAGCCATGTTGTCATCTGGGATTCCCTTTTCCGTTTTAGATAAGTTGCTCTCTTTATAAAAATACCCCTAATCACCGCCTTGTGGGCCAGCCACAACGTTTCCAGGGACGTCTCCCCGTTATCGTTCCTAGTGAAATAGTCTGACAGTTCTGTCCGTACGTGTTTAATAAAGTCTAGATCATGGAGTAGGGATTCGTTGAGCCTCCAGAACCCCTTCCCAGTATGTGTGTGGGTGTCTTTAATATATAGAAAGACTGGTGCATGATCGGACCATGTTATTTGTCCTATCACACATTTCTCTATTTGGGTCAGGGCTGTGGGTGAGGTGTAGAAGCGATCAAGTCTTGTGTAAGAGTTGTGTACCGCTGAGTGGAATGTATAGTCTTTCTCGTGGTCATGTAGAGTGCGCCATACATCAAGTAGGTTATGGAAGTGAAGACGGGATCTTAGAGTTTTGCAAGAGCCCTGTAATGCTTTTAATCTCTTATTTGTAAGCTTAGCTGATGAGTCCAGGGTTGGTTCTGTGATAAAGTTAAAATCCCCGCACAACACTAGGGCACCCTGTTTGATCTTGTCTATCTTGTTACATAGTGTTTCTAGGAATTGGGCTTGGTTGGAGTTTGGGAAATAGGCGTTTGTTATGGTGTATGTGACTTCATTCACCATACAGACCAGAATCAAGTACCTGCCCGTGGGGTCAGAAAGTTTACGTAGGAGAGTGAACGCAACATTGTCATTTACCAGAATGGAGACCCCCCTCGCTTTCTTATTTGCAGTGGAGTGAAATTGTCTACTATACGTCCGGGGATACAGGGGTTTTTGTGGTTGTTTATTTAGATGGGTCTCCTGTAAGCACACTATGTCACTGTGCCATTTGGATAGGTCTCTGTACAGGAGGGTACGTTTATGTTGGGTGTTCAGCCCCTTAACATTATACGTGACTATTTTCATGAATGTTTATGTGGGTGGCTGAGATATCTGGGTGTCGTCGTAGTTTTTCTGGGTTGGGTATGAGCACCTTTGTTATAGATTTGCGAGAGTGTTGGGAGTGAGTACAGGGTGGGGGAGTAGAACAACATAACAGGGTATAACTTATATACAGTAAAACAACATATATAACACATATAATGGCCCAAGAGTTGACCCCTAGGGGTCTGGAGTTGCCTTCCTGTGGGCCTAGGCAACTATCAGGGGTCGTGGTAAAGGTAGCCTCTGCCAGTGTTCGAACCCATTCCACCGGTGTCGGCTAAAACTCTATTACTGCAATTAAGAATACGTCTTTTCTACCTCCCATCGAGGCTGTTGTCCCTGTCACCAGTTTCTATTTATCTAGTATGATTTTTTTTTTTTTATATATTATGCCCAAAAACCCATAACTTTGTGGGAACTGATATTGCCTGTGAGGCAATATATCTAGCTCTTCCCCTGTTGGGAATTGGCATCGCTGCAACCCTGCCCTTTCCCTCCGGGGCCTGTGCTATTTGAGTAGCCCTCACCCCAGCCCCAGGTGTGTAACACCGCATACCCACCTAAACATGAAATGCAACAACACTAGTTACATTACCCATAAGACACCCTCGTTCCTTCTCCATCTTAGAATATATAATGTCCTGATTGTTTCGGTGCAGGTCACGGTGCTTTTTGCCACTCAGGGCTTAGCCGTTTAGGGCCGGGTGCCGGTGGTTGATTCCGCTCCTGTAATGGAATGTCCCAGTCCCTCAGGAGTTTACGTCCTTCTTCCACCGTTTTGATTGAGTGGATAATTCCATTTTTGAGCACTTGGATCCTGGTGGGGAATCCCCAGCGATAAGGCACGCTTTGCGCCCGTAGAGCGGTTGTGATGGGCGCTAGGTTCCTGCGTTGCATTAGAGTGGCAGGGGAAAGGTCTGCGTAAATTTGAAGCGCTTTGTATTCTGCCAAGGGTCGGTTTTTCCGGCTAGCTTTCATAATTTGATCCTTAACGTGGAAATAGTGAATCCTCATTAACACGTCGCGTGGCGATGAGATCGGGATATGTTTTGGCCTCCCGACTCTGTGTATGCGGTCTATAATCAGAAGCTCTGGGTCTACCTCCGGTATGAGTTTAGCAAAAAATGTTGTAGTATATTGAAGCAGCTGTTTGCCATCTATTTCTTCTGGGACGCCTCTCAGGCGCACGTTGTTCCTCCTGGAACGATCTTCTAGGTCAATGAGCTTGTCTTCGTGGGCTTGGAGTTTATGTTCCAATTCTTGCATAGCGTCAGCCATGCTGTTATGGGCCTCTGCGTGCTCCGCCATTTTATTTTCTATATGTGAAGTGCGTTCGCCCAGTTCTGCCACATCCTTATTTAAATTTGCTATGACCTCTTTAAATTGGTGTAACAGAGATGTGTTTAATTTTTCCAGCAGAGTTTTCATTCTGGATTCAGTAATTGGCCCCTCATTTTGTACCTGGGTTTCCGTCTCTGTATCTGATGTTTGTGCTTCCCCTCCTTCATCGGCGCCATCTTGTTCCCTCTCCGGCGGTTTTTTATGCTTTGCGGTTTTCTGCGCAAAAAATGCCGCCTTGTCTACTTTCGGTTTGCTTTTCGTTGCCATCGGATGGGGTAGCTTGTCTGTGATCGACGGGGGTAGGTTGATGGTATGTGCAAGCAGTTTAAGTCGCTTTAAATTGTCGCTGTTTGCCGATCGGGTAGGAGCGCTGCGTTTATGCGACCATTCCCGCCGGCTGTCGGCCACGCCCCCAAACTTTCTGTTCCTTTTTGACCCTCAACACGTAGTCTTGTCTCGTGATTGGAGGGGGAACTGCTATAATCACACTGGGGATTGCTATACTCTGTATACTCCCCTGGGTTCTAATCACTAGCTCTTATAAGAGCTGTTCCTGCTTCGCTCTCTGAAGGAAGAGAGGTTCACCCCCTGGAGCCTGGTTGTGGGTCCAGGGTGGGTAGGAGAAGGCGAGACCCCAACCAAGCTGCAGCAGTTTGTGGGGTCTGCAGTGCTTATGGTGTCTGGTGCGGTGCTGATGGTCGTTGGTAAGCACTAGGAGCATCGATTGATGGATGGTCCATTACAACAATCATTCACAATAAAGTTTTTTAGCCACCAATGTGGGCTAATGAGCATGTAATTTTCTTATAGTGCTCAGTGGATTAATGGGAATGTGTGGAAATGGGACTTTGTCATTCTGGACTTGTATCAACTCTAAAAGATAGAATTTAGGGTGTAAGTAAAAAAATAAAATTAATCTTTATTACAAGTAAACACAGTAACAAAATAAAACAGTCTCTTTATAAACAGTATAACCAATTATTAGATTTCAAGAGACATATCTAATATTAGCAGATCCTTTTATTACTTAGTCCAGTTCAGTTCTTGTGAATGTATGCTCACCCGCCCCGACACTCCATGTCACCCAGCTCTCCCGCCTCGACACTCCCAATGTCACCCAGCTCTTCTACCCTTAAATATCCTCAGTGTCACACAGCTCTTCCATCCTGACACTCCTACCTTGACACTTGCCCCATGTCACACAGCTCTCCCGTCCCAATATTCCCCCTCCCTCCCTGATAGTTCATGTTATGCGGCTCTCATGCCCTTACACCCCACCCATGTCATACAGGTCTCTTTTTGTGGACAATTTCTTGTCCATGGAACTTTTTGTTAATGCATGATCTCCCATCTTTACACTCCCCAAGTTACCTGCCTCTACCCCACCAGGTCACATGACGTTTCTTGTGGATGCATGATCCCCTCCCCAAATATCCCAGAACTCTTTTAGTGGATGTATTCTCTGCACAATGTCTGGTTTTATCATTTCTGATGGATAATCTCCTCCTTGGCGAGCTGCATGATTTTGTTGAAATCGAGATGGATATATTTCCTCCAGAACCGCCGATCTCTTCCATACACCTGAGCAGGATAGCAGGGGCTAGCTGTGGAACAGAACATGAATGTGAGCCTTCATGTGTAATCAGATTTTGCAAGGGTCACAGACCACAAAATTAAAGGGGATAACTCACTTACAGTTTTAGATGCCAACAAGATATTTTCTCTGAAGAAACAGGAGTTACTGAAGTTATGCATCACTAGAAGGTTGGGCAGTATGCTTTATAATGGAGGCAGGGGGATTTGGAAGCCTTTAACTCAACATCCAGTGTTTACAGTGTGGAAAAAGGATTTGATCCCCTGCTGATTTTGAACGTTTGTCCACTGACAAAGAAATGATCAGTCGATAAATTTAATGGTAGGTGTATTTTAACAGTGAGAGCTAGAATAACAAAAAAAAAAAAATATATATATATAAATAAATACAGAAAAACTCAGGTCAAAAAAAGTTATAAAATGATTTGCAGGTCAATGAGTGAAATAAGTATTTGGCCATTTCGACTTGGTACTCAGTGGCAAAACCCTTCGTTTCTTGAAGTTGGCCACCAGGTTTGCACACCTCTCAGGAGGCATTTTGTCCCCCTCCTCTTTGCAGATCCTTCCCAAGTCATTAGATTTCAAGGCTGATGTTTGGCAACTTGAACCTTCAGCTCCCTCCACAGATTTTCTATGGGATTAAGGTCTGGAAACTGGCTAGGCCACTCCAGGACCTTAATGTGCTTCTTCTTGAGCCACTCCTTTGTTGTCTTGTCTGTGTGTTTTGGGTCACTGTTATGCTGGAATACCCATGCATGACCCATTTTCAATAGCCTGGCTGAGGGAAGGAGGTTCTCATCCCAGATTTGACGGTACATGGCCCCGTCCATCGCCCATTTGATTTGGTGTAGTTGTCCTGTCCCCTTAGCAGAAAAACGTCACCAAAGCATAATGTTTCCACCTCCATGTTTGAAGGTGTTCTTGGGGTCATAGGCAGCATTCTTCCTCCACACACGGCGAGTTCAGTTGATGCCAAAGAGCTCAATTTTGGTCTCATTTGTCCACAATACTTTCACCCAGTTCTCCTCTGAATCATTGAATTGAAGTTTGTTGGCAAACTTCAGATGGGTCTGTACATGTACTTTCTTGAGCAGGGGGACCTTTTGTGCACTGCACAATTTCAGTCCTTCACAGCGTAGTGTGTTACCAATTTTTTTTTCTTGGTGACTATGGTCCCAGCTGCCTTGAGATCATTAACAAGATCCTCCTGCTAATTCCTCACCGTTCTCATGATCATTGAAATTCCACAAAATGAGATCTTGCATGGAGCAATAGACCGATGAAGAGTTATTTTGTGTTTCTTCCAATTGCAAATAATCGCACCTACTGTGTCACCTTCTCACCAGCTGCTATTCTTGTAGCCCATTCCAGCCTTGTGTAGGTCTAAAATCTTGTCCCTGACATCCTTGGACAGCTCTTTGGTATTGCCCATATTGGAGAGTTTGGAATCTGATTGATTGCATTTGTGGACAGGTGTCTTTTATACAGGCAATGAGTCGAGACTATTTAAGAGAGTGCTCCTAATCTCAGCTCGTTACCTGTATAAAAGACACCTGGAAGACAAATCTTGCTGATTAATAGGGAATCAAATACTTATTTCACTCATTGACATGCAAATCAATTTATAACTTTTTTGACATGCATTTTTCTGGATTATTTTTTGTTATTCTGTCTCTCAATGTTAAAATACACATACATAAATTATAGACTGATCATTTGTCAGTGGACAAACATTCAAAATCAGCAGGGGATCAAATACTTTATTCCCTCACTGTATCTGCCCATGGGTAATTTAAGCTCCCACCCAGATCCTAATTTAATTTGCAAATGGCAGGAGAACAAATGCAAATATTGGCTTTACGGTCATTTTTTGGGTTAAAATACGTTTTTATTAAGAACGTGGCATGGATACATAATTTTAGTGATCATGATAGTTGTTGACATGTATACTTTTACAGTAAAGTTGTAAGGAGAGCTATATAAACGTTAACATTCTATTTAAAAGGGACGGTAAACTAAACTCTGTGGCAAATCTAGCCACTTTTAGATTACATGGCTGTATCTGCAAAGGTTGTCTGTATAAGCCGCTGGACTGTTGTATTCTAATGTATGCCTGTACTGTTATATCCTAAAGCATTCGTATGCTAGCAGCTGAAAGCCGCTAGCATTCATGTGTTCGTTTCACGAACAGGGACTTTACCTGCTGTTCGTAAAACGAATGAGATACCAACCAGGAGTCCACACACAGAGGGTCGTGTGGCACCCATTAACCGATTGCAGTTTCACTCTATGAGCTTCCTCAGTAGCTGTATAGTAGCCTCAGGAATCCTTCTTTTTAAATGTTTGAAAGTCCTTGTAGGTCCTCCAAAGGACTTTCAAACATTTAAAAAGAAGAAGGATTCCTGAGGCTACTATACAGCTACTGAGGAAGCTCATAGAGTGAAACGCGTTTAGCTGATTATTCTGGACTTTCAATTGGACTTAACACTTGATTTTTTACTTTTTTAGTATGTATTTATTTTGATTTTATTGTCAATAAATTTATACATTATTATTTTACACTTTAGTCCAAAGTCCTTTCTAGCCGTCAGGAACTCCATTGGGGACAGTGCTATTCCCCCCTAAAAGTAGCACATTGTTTATCAACCTCAGAGCCGGGATTTCAGGGCTCTGGAAAAGGTGAGTCCAACTATTTACACCCTTTAATACTAATATAGTATGTGCTTTTCTACACAATTGATTTTCTGTTTTCTCTCTCGTTGTATATTCCTGGAGGGATACTGCCTGGGACAAAGGATCTTTTTACGGAGCCAATATTGTATAGGCTCCTGTCCATGTGAGTGGTTTAGGTAATTTATTACCATCAATTGTCTATTTGGAAAACCGTCTGCACTATATTTCTTGTTCCCTTTTATGTTTATTCAAGCTTCTCAATATTGTCACTGCATTAAAAGGGGTGAGTAAACCCCTCTACTGTTTAGAGCGCTCCACTTGTTTGGTATAATATTTATACCTTATTTTTTGTATTTGTTCTTTATTGTGGGTAAGGGGTATTCCACTTTTAGTGTTGAGCAGCTTTTACCTTTCAGGCACTGTCAAGTAACACTATATCTTTGAGATAGTTCTTTTGTTTTATATTGTTCGTATATATTTGAATATTGTTCTCCCACCCCAGTCTATTTGTATTAAATTAATTTCTGTAGTTTTGTGAAAGTGTAATATTTACCCTACTGTTTACACAAATGCATTAATTTGCAATGTTACACAATCTCACACAGTGTTATGTCAGTACATGCCTATTCCGTGGAAGATCCGTGCTATTGCTCTGCCAGAAAAACGCTCATCATGGCGAATAGATAGAAAAAGACGGACATCAGAGCAGATATGGTCTTTCCAATCCTGCAACTGTAACAGATAAAAATGACAGGAGTTAAAGGAGAAAAAAAAAAAAAGAATAGATACAAAACCAACAACAAAATGGCAGTATACCTCAGGTCCATCATGAAAGGAGCTAACAGGAAGTACAGACAGAGGATTAAAGCTGGGGTTGATTTATTGATTTCCTTTTTAGGATGGACAGACATTATTTCAGACTGATAAAACAATGTTTTTTGGTTTTCTAGGTGATAAATAATCAGAACATTTTAGTATTATGCACACGTCGTTGCTGCTTTCATGTTTCTCACTGGATCATCTCCTTATACCCAAAACTATTGCCATTTCTACACGAAAGGAACAATGAGGATGTAAAAAAAAACACCTTTTTTGTGAGAATGCCCAATATAAACACTTTTGCAAATTGAAGCTGGTCTCCAGGAAGGAAGCACCTCTGCTAGTTGTCAGTCTGAAGTATAATTTGAGTATAATCTACTCCTCCCCATTTTTACAAAATGTTTTTATGGTTGCAAAGGAAACTGTGAAACTTAGGTGAAAAGATGGAACATAGCTAAAGAGGGGGAGCTACACTGGATAATTTTTTAGCACAACCAAACAGATTTGAATATGGAGAATGATGCAGCACAAATAGGAGCCAAATACAAGTATTGAATACACACAAGTAGTGTGTTTGCAGTTTGTGAAGTGTTACCTTTAAATCAATTAGCTCCTCCTCTTCGATATTATCACCTCCCAACATGTCTAAGGGGTCTTTTTTCTCAAAGTATTCCAGAAGCAGAGACTTGAGCTGAGAGCTACGTTCTGCACTGACTTGTTCTGCGCATGCACTGCTTGTCCTGTATGCCACGCTAGGAGAAAAGAAACCAAACAAAACAGTAACTTTATTGGCATCCATGTCAATGGGATCTTATTTATTAAACAATGTTTCCCACCCACCACAGTTTAGAGTATGTCCCGGTTAATTTTAGAGCCCCTACCTGCGTCTAATTGGTGGGGTTTGGGGTAACTTTAGTATGTCGCGCTACATTTTTAACGGAGCCCCCAACTGCTGCCCTAGGTGGCAAATGGTACCGGTCCATCCCAATTTATTAACAGTTAAGCTTCCACCTGATGCCTATAGGTGAAGCTCCTGTGCCAGGTACTCCCCAGGTAATTAGTCAGGGCAGCAATAGCCAATTCAATAAGGTGAAATGGTTATAGTGTCTACAGTGTCCCTTTAATATCTTCAAAATCAGCTGTGATACATTCCTATCGTCATAGCACTCAGCATACACCAGCCTTTCAATAAGCTATAAGACATTCCATTCACTGAGTTCTAGCACTCATCGAAGCAGCCTCACAATGATCTACGAGATGTTCCAATCACGGAGTACTAGCACTAACCGAAGCAGGCTCACAAGGAGTTATACAACTCATGGAATTATCCTCACAATCAGAAAAAAGGCACCATTCTGCTTACAAAGCACTCACCTGCGGAATATGTTGTAGCAAGATTTAAGCTGAGAGAGCGCAGCTTTCTCTCTCGATGTCACTTTCTGATACAGGAAATCACATATTTCCTCTAATTCTTGGTCAGTGAGATCGCCATAGGAACGAAAATGAAATGAGAGCTTACTGAACTCAACTAGAACTCCACTTTTCCCAGTACCCCGAAATCCTGGAACACACAAATAAACAGAGTAATAGTTCACTTTTAATGTTTGGGGGACATTTAATAAGTTAGTTTGTTTGTCCATTAGCCTTTATTTACTTTCAGAAGCATTCACTATAATGCAAATTGTTTAAGAATTCCAAGTGAATTTTTTTATTATTTCGGAGAGGAGACTTAAAGGGACA
>OW240912.1:102435-130730 GCA_933207985.1 Pelobates cultripes
GAATGATGGATGGAGACTTGTGGATCCTGCCTATAATAACCTTTGACCTAGCCTTGTAAGCCTGAATTCCTGTGAAGGTTCACATTTCTATAGGCAATCATTCATTCCATCATGTAATTAGAAGTCTCAAGAAGGTCTTTGTGTGTAACTTACCAAAACATCATAACGTATGGCTTTAATCATAGATTTCGAATAATACTAAGTTACCACCTATTTTTTCTTAGATAACCAATTATTGTAAAGCAGGCAAACCTTATGTCATTATGTATACGCCCTATGTAATTGAATTTTAAATGTATAAAATCCATTGCAGCTAGAATATTTTCACCAATAGTAATAGCAACGACCAATACTTTTAACATCAAGCTTGGATAAGATCTAGAAGTGAATATACATTGTCTATTGGTCCATATGATTTTAAACCAGACTTTTGTTGTTACCGGATGATGTGTATATTGTAATAAATATACGGTTTTAACTGCAAGACACTCTGATTCGATTTGTTCAGAAAACTGGAAAACAAATATCTCACGGAATGCAAATTTCCTACATACAGAGCGCTGGGGGGAGGGGGTCGCTGTCCCTTTGTCTCCCAAATATGGAAAGCCCACCACTCAAGTAAGGGGTCTCCCACACAGGACAACAGGGAGGTCTTCATCCCAGGAACCTCTGTGCCTAGGAGCCAAGATGCGGGAAAAGAGACCGTCCCTTTGTCTCCCAGGCACAAAAAAGCCTGCCAAACTAGCCAGTGCCCTAAAAGTGTCCCCACCAAACTCAGGCAACCTCACAATGGCACATTCCCTGACTAATCTCCATTCACGAGGTTCTTGTGCTGAAACCTGCAAGATAAGCATCTCCTTTCAGGGTATGAATGCTCCCCCTGGTTGGTGTGTGTCTATACAAAATGAAGGCCACCCTTGGGAGCATTTATTAATAAATTCCCTTATGGTTTCACACTTATGTTGCAAGTACGAACGATCTAATGAATTGGTGGGAACATTCCAATGGGGTACCGGGGAGGTCCTCGTTCGGGAGACGAAAGACTCGGGAAGCAATCCAGCAATCCAGTCGGGAAGTACGAATGCTCCCCCTGGCGGCGTTCGTCTATACGAAATGGCGGCCACCCAGGGGAGTACTCACCAACTGCTTCAATTGCGGTTTCCCACCTATGTTGCGAGTGCGAACGTTCTACTTGAACGTTTTAACTAGTGTTCTAAATGGGATATCGAGGTGGTCCCCATTGGGGAGACGATGGGGTTCCTTTCTTAGGAGCACTCCCGAACAGGCAAGGGAAAACACACAGTACAGGTGGAAAGCACCCGAACAAGCTGTGGTTCTGCCACAGTATATTTCTTGTTTTTTATTTCTGTATATTAGACATTGTGTATATGATGTATGTATGCACGCTGTAAATTCTCTTTACATTGTATCAATAGATATTGTGTACAGTGACAATCTCTCTTGGTATAGTGAGTTTGAATTTCTGGAGTGGACTTTCCAGAAGTGGCACTATGTATAATGGGACTGAGCAGGTCATGGTAACGAGGAATGAGGTTTAACTAGTTCATCCCCTAGTTACTGGGCATTGTTTGTGGTTATGGGTTTGGTTAGTGGCTCAGAAATAGAAATTGACAGTTGAGACCTGGAAATTGATAGAAGTTTCACAGTTATTCCTCGAGTTCAACTTCAGAAAGGAAAATGGAAAACAATACGTGAGTTTTTAAAAAAAAGATAAAGTCATATTGGGTGTATAGGATCATATTATTCACGTTATCTTCTCATTTTATAAGTAGAATTTTGGTACAATACATTGTTTAGACACTGTATATTTTTTATATTGTACTGTACAGAGCGCTGTATATCCTTTATACTGTATAGGGCGCTGTATTTCCTTTATACTGTACTGTACAGGGTGCTGTATATCCTTTATACTGTACAGGGAGCTGTATATCCTTTATACTGTACAGGGAGCAGTATATCCTTTATACTGTACAGGAAGCTGTATATCCTTTATACTGTACTGGGCGCTGTATATCTTTTATACAGTACAGGAAGCTGTATATCCTTATACTGTACTGGGCGCTGTATATCCTTTATACTGTACAGGGCGCTGTATATCCTTTATACTGTACTGGGTGCTGTATATCCTTTATACTGTACTGGGAGCTGTATATCCTTTATACTGTACAGGGAGCGGTATATCCTTTATACTGTACAGGACGCTGTATATCCTTTATACTGTAAAGGGAGCGGTATATCCTTTATACTGTACTGGGAGCTGTATATCCTTTATACTGTACTGGGAGCTGTATATCCTTTATACTGTACAGGGAGCGGTATATCCTTTATACTGTACAGGGAGCTGTATATCCTTTATACTGTACAGGGAGCAGTATATCCTTTATACTGTACAGGGAGCAGTATATCCTTTATACTGTACAGGAAGCTGTATATCCTTTATACTGTACTGGGTGTTGTATATCCTTTATACTGTACAGGGAGCGGTATATCCTTTATACTGTACTGGGCGCTGTATATCCTTTATACTGTACTGGGCGCTGTATATCCTTTATACTGTACTGGTTGTTGTATATCCTTTATACTGTACAGGGCGCTGTATATCCTTTATACTGTACAGGGCGCTGTATATCCTTTATACTGTACAGGGAGCGGTATATCCTTTATACTGTACTGGGAGCTGTATATCCTTTATACTGTACTGGGTGTTGTATATCCTTTATACTGTACAGGGCGCTGTATATCCTTTATACTGTATAGGGCGCTGTATTTCCTTTATACTGTACAGGGAGCTGTATATCCTTTATACTGTACTGGGAGCAGTATATCCTTTATACTGTACAGGGCGCTGTATATCCTTTATACTGTACAGGAAGCTGTATATCCTTTATACTGTACTGGGCGCTGTATATCCTTTATACTGTACTGGGCGCTGTATATCCTTTATACTGTACAGGAAGCTGTATATCCTTTATACTGTACTGGGCGCTGTATATCCTTTATACTGTACTGGGCGCTGTATATCCTTTATACTGTACTGGGTGCTGTATATCCTTTATACTGTACAGGGAGCTGTATATCCTTTATACTGTACAGGGAGCGGTATATCCTTTATACTGTACTGGGTGCTGTATATCCTTTATACTGTACAGGGAGCTGTATATCCTTTATACTGTACAGGGAGCGGTATATCCTTTATACTGTACAGGGAGCGGTATATCCTTTATACTGTACTGGGAGCTGTATATCCTTTATACTGTACAGGGAGCGGTATATCCTTTATACTGTACTGGGAGCTGTATATCCTTTATACTGTACAGGACGCTGTATATCCTTTATACTGTACAGGGAGCAGTATATCCTTTATACTTTATAGACTTGGAGACTCCTGGGCCTGAGGCCTCCATCAAGTCTGAGGGGTTTGCGCCATCGTGGGTTTGGGGCAGAGCTCATAACAGAACCTTCTCCACTGAGGCCGCTACTGCTGCATTTATCATTGCCTGGAAATCTTGGGAAGGTTGAGAGTGTCCTGCATGACTCGTTCCCGTCTTGTTGGGAGATAGTGACAGTCAGTGGGAGTAGTGTTGGAGGGTCAGCACACAGGGGTGCTAGACTTCTGGTAGAACTGGGGATCGCCCAGGTTAAACGGCTTGAATTGCCTGTTTTAGATTTTCTGAGTGTTTGAATACTTGTGCCAAGTGTAGAGGGGTCACCTCCATTAGTTTAATCTGGCTACTGAGAGCTGTGGTGCAGGCATGACTGACTGGTAGTTTTGTTGATCTGGTCAGCCGGGTTCACCACAAATGTACGCCAGAGCTGTATGCACGGTTTTTAACAATCAGGCTTATTATAGAAGCGTGTGGGGCCTGTCTCCTTAAGGTCTGCAGCCAGAGGACCCTCGTGCATTCGGCTGGGGTTCATCCCAGGTGGTGTGCCATGGTAACCCAGAGGACACCCATGTTATAATTATTGGCACATTACAAGCATTGAATGCATATCTGGGTGTCACCCCAGGTGGTGTGCCATGAAAAATTAGCCAGAGGACACCCATGTTCAATATGTACACTAGGTACAGAAAATATACATATATGTATCCCTGTGAAGGGTACTCTGCAATACACTTAGTTTCCTTAATGATCAAATCGTATCCAGCAAGTGGAGTGGTACTGTCGCTTTAATGTAAAACTGACAGGCAGTGTTTAAACATCCATCTATGTATGTGGAGATCAGTTTGAGCTGAGCTGATTTACTGTGGAGGCAATCCTGAGAAAGGAAACCAATGCTAAGGTGCAGATCGGGTGGTGTGCCAAGAAAAAATACCCAGAGGATACCTATGTTTAGAATGTACACTAGGTACCGTAAATATATATGTATCCCTGTGCAGGGCAATCTTTAATACACTCAGTCTCCTTTAATGATTTGCATGCTCAAATATCCAGCAAGTGGATTGGTTATTAGTTCATATATGTGAAACTGACAGGCAGTGCAAAACACTCATCACCAGTACATGGAGCGGTTTGATATAGTGAGGGTGTGATGAAGTGCCCTTCGCCACTTGTGCCTGGAGAGGACTGCTTGCCCGCCTCCTGCCATGTGACTATGGTCCCTGGGATGTATTGCCCTTTAAAGACATGATTTGGGCATAATGGATTTGTGTTGTGCTGCTGCTGGCCCTTTAAGAACCATCTGGGGACATACTGTGGAGTTACTGGGTGGCCACCATTTCCTGTATCAGAGGCACATGGTGAGAACAATGGATGGCAGCCATTTTAACTCACAGACACTGTTTGGACTTTTCAACACGGTGCCATCTCGCCAGTGTTTGGTGCACAGAGACATCATGCAGTGGTTTTGGACTATACAGCAGGGGACACATTATAAAGTGATTGTTTTTCATTTAGCCTGTATATGTTCTGCAGAATCTGCATTAAACTGTATTTTCCAATGTACTGAACGGATCTGGGTGAATTTTGGATATGTGGTTCACCCAGATCCCCCGGTTCCAAGGATTTTTATGGGGTTATTGCATGTTTTGGGGTCCCTGTGATGTGTTTTATGAAACTATTATTTCTGGCCAGCAGATAATTGAGCTTTGTGTATTGTAGAAACTCAATTATCTAGCCTGGCCCAGAGGAGGAGTTTGTGTTGCATAAATTGTGAGTTCTGTGTGCCAGTAAATCAGTCTTGTTCCAGCATTAAGCCTTGGCTCATGTTTGGGGGATTGGAGAAATACACTCTGGGGATTGCTATAATCACTATACTCCCCAGGGTATGATCGCTAAATTCTGCTAAGAACTTGTTCCTGTTCCTGCTCTCTGGGGAAAAGAGAGGTTCACCCACTGGAAGTTGGATACTGGCCTTGGGTCCAGGGTGGGTGGAGGCAGCAGAGACCCCGGCGCAGTTGCATCGCTGGAAGTGGGGTCTGCAGTGCTGATGGTGTCGTTTGGAGTGCTTGGAGTCCTCAGCGAGCACTAGGAGCATCGATTGGCGGAGGTACTCAGTCGGAGTGCCAGCGGTCCGTCACAACTGGTTGGCAGCGGCGGGATGGCGTCCTAGTGCGAGGACCAGCAGCTCAGAGACACCGGTAACGTGTGGAGTTACAGATTTATAATTGAGGGCAACACTAGCCTCTGCACAGCGTCCCTACCTACAGCAACATGGAGCTAGCAAGACCCTGGACAGCAGCCAGTGAATTGCAAATCCGCCTGTCACAGTGCTATGAGGGTGCTGATTTCATGAAGGAAGTAAAGGCGCGGCTGGTCTGGTTTGGCCCAAACCCTTCAGATGAGGTGGTCCATCAAGTGATGCGCATGTTGAGTGCTGAGAACCAAGACGCACGGAACTTCGAGTACCAACTGTGGAGTTTGGGGGTATTGACACCCCGTCTCCAGCGACAGAGTGAGTTACAGGGAGAGGAGAGCAGCGACCTCCCATCCCAGCGGCAGTGCACCGTACAGAGGGAAGAGACAACCGGTCTCTCTCCCCAGCGGCGGCCTGAGTTCCAGGAGGAGGTGATGGTAGATCCCTCCCCCATACAGCAACCAGCGTCCTGGGGAGGGGAGGCAACTGGCCTCCCTCTCCAACAGCAGCCGGAGGTGGGCGACCTCATAGACTTGTCCTGGGGACACAGAGAGATGGCAAGCGGAGATGGGACCGAAGTCTCTCTGCCAGCCCTACAGGGATGCTGGGCAGTCAGCCCAGGTCCCCAGCGGCAGTATAATATACAGGGAGAGGAGACAACTGGTCTCTCTCCCCACCGGCGGCCTGAGTTCCAGAAGGAGGTGATGGTCGATCCCTCCACCTTACAGCAACCAGCGTCCTGGGGAGTGGGGGCAACCAGCCTCCCCCTCCAACAGCAGCCAGAGATACTGGGAGAGGGGGAAGACAAACCTACCCACACTGGCGCAGATGGGACCGCGGTCTCTGTGCCAGTCCTACAGGGAGGCTGGAGGGGCGGTCCAGATCCCCAACCAACACCGCAGGGATGCCAGGAGGAGGAGGTAAGTGAAACTTCCCCTCCCCAGCTACATCCCAACCGGGTCCTGGGGGCAGTGGATGAGCCTGCGATACCCACTGATCACCTCCCAGCAGAAGAGCTGGCATCTGGGCAGAGCTCTGTTAGCCTCTGCCCCCCCATTTCCCCTGTATCAGAGCCTGACTTACCACGGGTTACCCCAGTGGAAGAGCTGGCAGCAGGGCAGAGCGCCGCTGGCCTCTGCCCCCCAAGCAACACCAGCAGTTTGCCTAGCTGCACCAGGGAGACCGAGAGTGCTGCGCTGTCCCACTACAAACTTGAACCTACAGGCCAGTACCATTTATTGTGGGGGGGTTACTCTGCGTATTTTTCTTTGTGGGTGGGCTGCCCGACTAATCTAGGTACTGACCGGCAGAAGGTCAGGTACCTGTTTAGTCTTCCCCCCAAAGGGAAGATGTGTGACGAAGTGCCCTTCGCCACTTGTGCCTGGAGAGGACTGCTTGCCCGCCTCTTGCCCTGTGACTATGGCCCCTGGGATGTATTGCCCTTTAAAGACATGATTTGGGCATAATGGATTTGTGTTGTGCTGCTGCTGGCCCTTTAAGAACCATCTGGGGACATACTGTGGAGTTACTGGGTGGCTACCATTTCCTGTATCAGAAGCACATGGTGAGAACAATGGTGCCATCTTGCCAGTATTTGGTGCACAGAGACATCGTGCAGTGGTTTTGGACTATACAGCAGGGGACACATTATACAGTGATTGTTTTTCCTGTATATGTTTTGCAGAATCTGCATTAAACTGTATTTTCCAAAGTACTGAACGGATCTGGGTGAATTTTGGATATGTGGTTCACCCAGATCCCCCGGTTCCAAGGATATACTTTTTTTATGGGGTTATTGCATGTTTTGGGGTCCCTGTGATGTGTTTTATGAAACTATTATTTCTGGCCAGCAGATAATTGAGCTTTGTGTATTGTAGAAACTCAATTATCTAGCCTGGCCCCAGGGTATGATCGCTAAGTTCTGCTAAGAGCTTGTTCCTGTTCCTGCTCTCTGGGGAAAAGAGATGTTCACCCACTGGAAGCTGGATCCTGGCCTTGGGTCCAGGGTGGGTGGAGGCAACAGAGACCCCGGCGCAGTTGCATCGCTGGAAGTGGGGTCTGCAGTGCTGATGGTGTCGTTTGGAGTGCTTGGAGTCCTCAGCGAGCACTAGGAGCATCGATTGGCGGAGGTACTCAGTTGGAGTGCCAGCGGTCCGTCACAGAGGGCAATCCTGAGGGAAAGTGTATTGGAAAACTGACAGGTAGTGTTACACATTCATCATAAGTATATCTGGTGATGTTAGATTTATAACAGTGAGTAGCAATCCTGAGGAAAAGGCAACACTAACGGTGCAGATCGAGTGATTCTCGATCTATAAAGCAAGAGGGAAGGCGGCCGTCGTGGATCTCGCGAGACGCAAGATCCAAGATGGCCGCCGTTTGCGCACAAATGTCCGCAACAGACTCGCTTGTCTCGAGTCCGTTGCGCGAATAAACGCCCCGGCCTCCCTCCACCCGTCCCCACACAGTCCCAACCAGTGCCGGTAAATTAAATACAAGGAGAACAGGTCCGCAGAGCGGGTGCGGGACGGGCAGCCAAGACGCCTGCGGACCGAGCAAGGGAAACAAAACTTCTACAGGTAATGCACCAGTATACCAGGGGACAGTGAGAAAACAGTCATGGATACAGTATAAGTCTAGGAGGGACAGGAGTATATTAGCAAGACGTATGAAAGGAAAAACTAATACAAATAGTCTGTAAAAAATGAGGTTACACAGGAGAGGCAAAATACTCTGACCTGTGTAGGCTGGAGCAGCAAAGAAAGAGGAAGTGATGTCATAGCCAGGGCCTTTTGTATGCGTTCTGACTTTTTTCTGATTGGTTGTTATGTTTCTATGCTGCTGGAGATTTCAGTAATGAAAGATATGCAAATATGAAGCCTCCTGTCATGTTGTAAAATACATACTGTTACATTTATCACATAGAACATATACATTCTACCTATCCACAGATAGCTTAGATCTGAATCGATGTGCTTTGCTCTTATGTTTTGTTTTATCTGCCCTGTGTGCCTCGGGTTTACTGAGTAATGCTAGCTCAGGGGGCTATCCTCCCATGGTGCCCATACTTTCTGGAATTGTTTTTGCGTCCCCCTGACTCTTGCTGTCAGGTCATCCATCATATGTACCTCCCTTATTCTATTAATGATCCCCGTGAGGGGTGGAGTGGTCTGTTTGAGCCAGTCTGCTGCCACCGCTCTCCTGAATTTTTGTTCGCATCTAGTCCACCCGTCAGTTGTTCTGCTGAGTAAATATAACCATGGGTCTAGGGGGGGGGGCCTGTTCAGCACTTGGGTTAGGATCTCTCTAATTTGTTGCCAGAATCTTTGCATCAGGGGGCATTCCCACCACATGTGGATATACGTCCCTTTCTGTTCGCATCCCCTCCAACAGAAATCAGTGGGACTTTTTTTCATTTGGTATAGCTTTACCGGGGTTGTGTACCAGCGAAGCATCGTTTTAATTGCTTGCTCCTGCATCGTTACGCATACTGATGATTTATGGTTGGCCTCCCAAATTTAATGCAAATCATTTTCATGCAAAATATCACAATTAATTAATAAAAAGCATTTTCATATAAACTCATAATATGCAAACATCAGTAAACAATCACATCAAGAACACACCATATCTCTAACGATTGAAATATCTTCAAAAAGAAAAGCACATAAAATCTCATGATAAAAAAATTATAAAGAGTTAAAAAATTCCAACATACCAATGCAGAAAATTGAAAAAAAAGAGAAAAGAAAAAAACAGTTGCAGAGAGGTGTTTATAAGAAATGATAAACTTCTAAAGTGTCCGTTTTTAGTTCCATAAGTTCTTCGTCGAACACCGCTGTTCATTCGCGTGTTTAAAATGGCCGCCGCCTCGTGGTCGGCATTCGAACAATGACCACCCTGCATACGGTTAGAATGAAGAGGTGTCTGCGGTTAACCACAACGTTCTAATTGAGGCCTATAGGTTAACCAGCAGCACACTTCTCTTCTGGGTGGCCGTCTGTTCAGTAGTTTTATTCGGTATACTTTGTAATAAACGAACAGGGACATACGGGCAGGTAATTGCACGAATGTAGACAAAACAGACGAACCAGCAAAATAGAATTGAGACAGATGGATCTGTCACATGGCTCCCTCCTTGTGTGACACTCCGGCAGACCCGGCTTGACCCTTTGGCGGGTCAACTTGGGGATGACCGGACTAGGAGGTGGTAGGGATGTCAGTCTGCCGGGACAATCCATCAGCATTCCCGTTCTGCTTACCGGGTCGGTAGCTGATGGTGAAGTTATATGGTTGTAAGGCTAAACTCCACCGCAGCAGTCGACCATTGTCTCCTGAGACCCGGTTAAGCCAGACAAGGGGAACGTTATAAGGAAGAATTCCTCTCCGTACAAATAGGGGCTCAACTTCTTCAGTGCCCAGACCAGGGCTAAACACTCTTTCTCCACTGCCGCATAGCTCACTTCCTGAGGTAGTAACTTTCTGTTGATATGCGACAGGGTGCTCTCCTCTGTCTTCCCCAACCTGGCTCAGCACAGCCCCCAGTCCATACATGGAAGCATCTGTATGAACAAGAAAGCGTTTGTTAGGGACTGGGGCAGCCAGGACAGGGGCATTCACAAGAGCCTGCTTCAGGGCCTGAAACACGGCTTCACAAGCTGGAGACCACAGGACCTGCTTAGGTAAATTCTTCTTAGTCAGGTCAGTCAGAGGCTTGGCAATAGTACTGTAGTCAGGGACAAAACGTCGGTAGTACCCTGCCGTCCCCAAGAAGGCTAACACCTGGCTCCCACACCCCACTCTGTGACCCAGGTACTGTACTTCAACCATGCCTAGATGGCACTTGTCTGGTTTCAAGGTCAGGCCAGCGGCCCGAATCTTGTCCAGAACCACCCCTACATGGACCAGGTGTTCCTCCCAAGACTCACTGTAGACCGCAATGTCATCCAGGTATGCACAAGCAAATTCCTGGAAGCCATCGAGGAGTCTATCCACCATCCGCTTGAAGGTAGCCAGAGCATTCTTCATCCCGAATTGCATGACCTTAAACTGGTACAGGCCAAATGGGGTGACGAATGCTGACTTGGGGATAGCATCCTCAGCCAGGAGGATCTGCCAATAGACCCTGGCAATACGGTCTAATAATTCGTCCACCCGGGGCATCGGGTAGGCGTCACTGGTGGTCCTCTCGTTGAGGGGCTTGTATTCAACACAGAACCGGGTGGTCCCATCTTTCTTAGGCACTAGGACTACAGGTGAGGCCCAAGGACTGTCAGTGTTCGATGACTCCAATTAGAGTCATCTCCTGTATCTCCTTCTGCATTCCTTCCTGGACTGCTTCAGGGATACGGTAGGGTGGCTGTCACAAGGGGTTCTGTCCAGGGGTCTCTACCTTATGTACAGCTAGGGTAGTGTAGCCGGGCTCTTGGGAGAACGTCGCCTGCTTCTCCCACAGAAGCTGCCTTGCCTGTACCTTCTCTGTGGGGCTTAACCGATTCCCTAGCTGTACAAGACTAGTGAGGTCAGTCTGGGGGTCCTTCTCTAATAAAATCGGGCAGGGATAAATTCTCTGGGTCGTCTGCAGCAGGAGCACATACTACTACATACAGACATCCTCTGGTCTCTCCTGATACTCCTTCAGCATGTTGACATGAAAGGACCGCTGAATCCTCTCATCTGCACAGCTGGCTATAAGGTAGGTAGTATCACACACCTGAGCTACTACTTTATACGGGCCCTGCCAAGATGCTTGCACCAATACTTTCTGCCCAACCTGGAAGACCCGCTGCCGGGCACCCTGATCGTACCACCGCTTCTGTCTCCCCTGGGCCGCCTGGAGATTCTCCCTTACCATTAGGGACAGTTTCTCCATGCAGTCCCTGAGTTCCAGAACATATGGTACTATGGGGGTTCCTTCCTGCTCTGTCTCTCCCTCCCAGTGTCCTCTAATGAGATCCAGGGGTCCACAGACCCGTCAGTAACTCAAAGGGAGAGAACCCACTAGATTCCTGGGGCACCTCTTTGTATGCAAATAGCAGATGAGGCAGGAATCGCTCCCAGTCTCTGCAAGTGTCAGTAAAGGTCCTCAACATCTGCTTGAGGGTGCCATTAAAGCGCTCGCAGAGACCGTTAGTCTGTGGGTGATAAGGTGAACTAAGCAGCGGTTTAATGCCGCACACCTTCCACAGCTGCTGGGTGAGCACAGCGGTAAACTGAGTTCCCTGGTCGGAGAGAATCTCCTTAGGGAACCCTACTCTAGTGAAAATCTTAACCAGGGCATCAGCTACTGTCTCTGCATCTATATTAGACAGCGCTACTGCCTCTGGACTAGCCCTGGCCAGTGGACCCACAATGTCAACGGCTATGCGGGAAAATGGTTCCCCAATGATAGGTATCGATATAAGCCTAGCTTTTGGGTGATCCCCCCGCTTACCTACCCGTTGACAGGTGTCACACGTACTACAATATACCCGCACATCCCGGTTAAAATTGGGCCAGAAGAAATTTTGGGTGATCCTACGAGCTGTGCAGCGGGATCCTAGATGTCCGGCTAACATGCCCAATCGACAGAATCTCTTGCCTGTATATCGCAAGCACCACCAGCTGCCGATTCTGCGGAGGGGTATTCTTTTTCTGGGAAGGTTTAGGGATCCGATACAGTCTATCCCCCGCCCACTCATAACGCTCCCCATCTACTCCCTCTTCCCCAGCATCTGCCCTAGCCCTATACTTCTCCAGGGTCGGATCCTCCCGTGTTTCTCTCCTGTACATCTCTGGGGTATCCCAGCCTAAGGGGGTCTGATCTAGGGTACAAGTCAGGGTAGAGAATCTTACCTGGGTCTCAGCAGCAGGCGGGCCGGTCTCAGCGGCACGGGTCTGGGCACGGGTCGTCACAGCGTTAACTTCAGCGGGACCCATTGGAGCATATGCAGAAACAAGGGGGGGCAAATAATTTCCAAGGAGGACGTCAGCTGGAAAATCCCTCATGATCCCCACATTCACATGCCTAGTGCCCAGTCCCCAATCCAAATGTACCCGGGCCACGGGTAGGTGGAACACAGCGCCTCCGGCTACTCTCACAGCCACAGTGTCTCCGGTGTGCTGGTTCTCAGACACCAAGTGCTTTTGGAGCAAGGTCATGGTTGCACCAGTATTTCGCAGACCACTGACCTCCTTCCCGTTCACTTTAACTAGTGTTGTTGTCTATTGTCCTGGTGGGCGTCTTGGACGGGGTCTGCCTAGTGCAGAACGCCCCAACATTCCTCCTCCTTTATGCAGTGGGCAGCAGGCGGAGGGCTGCGCTGGTTTCCGCTGGTGGGTCTCCTCCAGGACTGGGCCTGGTTAGCTGTATTCAGTGGACACTCCGGCCGTTTGTGTCCTAGCTGCTTGCATCCAAAACACCGGATGGGCTGAAAGTAGTCCCGTGAGTTGAACCGGGGTGGCTGAGGATAGTTAGTAACTGGAGGGGGTGCTGGCGCGCAGTACGTCAGCTTTTGGTAGCCGGTAGCTGCTGGGGGTGCTGCTGGTCGGTACTCCACTCTGGCAGCAGTCTTATTGATAGCATTGTCCAGTTTACGGGCATCCGTATACTCGTCTGCCAGGCGGGCTGCTTCATGCAGGGTGGAGGGTTTACGGTGCTGGACCCACTCTCTGACTCCTGGGGATAACTTCTCAAAGCAATGTTCCAGCAGGAACATCTGTAGCACCTCTTCCCCGGATACGGCTTGGAACCCTGCCATCCAGTGAGCTGCTGTGCAGTGTACCTTACATGCCCATTCAACGTAGGAATCCCCGGCTAGTTTGGCAGTGTCTCTGAACCGCCTCCGGTATGCTTCTGGTGTAACGGCATACCTGGAGAGCAGAGCCTCTTTGACGGCCACATAATCCCTGATCTCCTCATTAGGGATGGCCCGAAAAGCTTCACTGGCGCGGCCGGATAACTTTCCGGACAATATAGTGACCCAGTCTTCTGCGGGTACCTTGTGTAGGGCACATTGCCTCTCAAAATCAGCAAGGTACCCATCAATCTCTCCTTCTGTCTCAATGAAGGATTTAAACGCTGCAAACTGCACCTTTCTCTTTTCCACCAGGGTTGCTGGAACTTGGGCTGCTGCAGCGCCACTTTGGCGGAGCAGGTTGGCCTCCACAGCTGCTATGACCCGGTCGATGATCTCTGTAGTCGGGTTGGGACCATAATGTGCCAGTCTGATTCTAACCGCCCGGTCAAAGCTTGCCTCTTCGGGGGTTCTATCGGCTGTGCTGGGCCCATTGGTTCCTTCAGCCACTGGTACTCCATCCATTTCGGTCAGTATGGCAATGATCTCCCTCTTCCTGAGATTACTGGCTTGTCGGCCTCTTTGTTCCAGCAGGTCTTTAAGGGTAGCTCTTTTCAGCCTTTCATACGGTATTTCCATTAATTCTGGATATGTAGTTGTCTCTCTGGGCGATGAGGATCATCCCGTCACTTGCCACCAGTTGTTAAGACACCCCCAGCTTAAATGAGTGAAACCGACGTTTACTTGATCTTCCCCCTTTAGAGACACAGACGCTGTCGCTGTAGACCGCCAAACTACTGAACGGAGTATAAGGGAATGCGGTAAACTCCCGAACAAAGAATCAGCTGAACTCCTCCCACAGCTAGAACAGGCGAAATAACACTTCCAAGTAGCAATCCCCCCAAACACCAAGCTCCGTCTTGAGGGTAAAACAGGAATCTGCTTTAATGAGGGCCACCTGCCCGGTATTTATGCAGGTCTCCCACCTGGTGGACACTCCCCTAGGGGACCAGATGGGAGACTGGGACACATATTGTACAGCAGCCAATCACAGTGGCTCAGCTATAACTACTCCCCTTTGTACAAGTAAATCCCTCCTTTCTATCCTGGAGATAATTGGGAAGAATTATCCAATTATCTCCAGGGATAGAGGCAAATCGCCATTTTAAATAGTATAATAAAACACATAAAAATCAATAACTATAAAACTACCGAATGCTTTTAGTTCGTGTAACGTATCCCCAGATAGCCTGGAGCTGAGCGCACATAACTACTGAATAGCGCTCAGACCTAATGCACACAGTTCAATCGCCATGGAGTCAAAGTCTTTCACATTGCTCTTTCGGTATACGATTGACTCCATGGGATGACTATCTGGGTTAAGTCCATTCGTGTAATAAAAGTCCCAGACGGACCGGCGTTCGCATGCCCGTGGATAAGAAGGGCGGTCGGCAGTTTCAGCGGTATTCGGTAGAAAAAGTGTCTGCTTTTAGTTCCATAAGTTCTTCATCGAACACCGCTGTTCATTCGCGTGTTTAAAATGGCCGCCGCCTCGTGGTCATGATACGAACGTCGATCACCCTGCATACGAATGAAGAGGTGTCTGCAGTTAACCACAACGTTCTAATTGAGGCCAATAGGTTAACCAGCAGCACACTTCTCTTCTGGGTGGCCGTCCGTTCGATAGTTTTATTCGGTATACTTTGCAATAAACGAACAGGGACATACGGGCAGGTAATTCCACAAATGTAGACAAAACAGACGAACCAGCAAAATAGAATTGAGACAGATGGATCTGTCACAACTAGCCCTCCGGATCGGTGTGTTGCTGAGTGGGCAGAGACCAGCGGTACTCTGCCCTGGTGCCAGCGCTACCACAGGAGTAGCCTGGTTAGAGCCCAGCTGAGGAAAAGGGGTAGTAGGCTCTGTAACGACACCCCCAGGCATAAAAGGGTTAAACCGCCTTTTAGTAGATCTTCCCTTCCAGAGACACAGGCACAGCTACTGCAGAACACCAAACTCTCGAACTGAATACAAGGGAATGAGTTCCCAGAGGGTGGAGATTATGCTTGCCCTGGCCTATTTTGGGATAATATTGACGATGAGGACTTTGGAAAAGCTACCGACTCTCGCTTTTGGGACATGTGTTACGACCGCCTTTTAGTAGATCTTCCCTTCCAGAGACACAGGCACAGCTACTGCCCGGCGGCAGTGTGTGTCCTTAGGAGAGAAGACAGTTGGTCCCTCTCCCCAGCGGTCAAGTGAGTCCCAGGGAGCCGAAGGTGCCATCCTTCCTCCCCAGCGGCAGTATGTATCCCAGGGAGCTGAAGGTGTCATTCTTCCTCCCCAGCGGCAGTGTGTGTTCTTAGGAGAGGAGACAGGTGGTCTCTCTCCCCAGCAGTCAAATGAGTCCCAGGGAGCTGAAGGTGCCGTCCTTCCTCCCAGCGGCAGTGTGAGTCCCAGAGAGCTGAAGGTGCCGTCCTTCCTCCGTGTGTCTGGCAGGGAGGGGAGACAGTCGGTCCCCCTCTCCACCAGCAGAGAGAGTGTAAGGGAGCGTAGCCCACCAGATGGGGCCGTAGTCTCTGCGCCCAAGCTACAGGGAGTACGGACAGTTGGTCCTGCTCCCCAGCGGCAGAGTATTCTACCAGGAGGGGAGAGCCTCGTTCCCCCTCCCCAGCGGAGGAGTATTCTACCAAGGGGAGATGATAAGCCCCACACCGGTGCAGATGGGACCGTGGTCTCTGTGCCCAAACCACAGGGGGTAGGGATGGTTGGTCCTGTCCCCCAGCAGCAGGGCTGTTTATCCAAAGGGGAGACAGCCTGTCTTTCCCTCCAGCAGAAACACCAAGTCCAGAGGGAGGAGCCTGTGGCGAAACCAACCTCGCCACGAAGCATTGGAGAAGCCTGGTTGCTCGCCTGTTGCCCTTGGACTATGTTAAAAAGTCTTCTTTTCCCCTGCAGAAAAGGCTTATTCGTGCCTTTCTGCCCGGCATTCGGTAGATTCAATCTACCGAACAAACAACCGAATGACTAGACTACCTGTATTGGGAGTGTGTCGGCAATTTACCTCCCAGAAGCTGCGGTTAACCACAGCTTAATTGACGAATGCTGGGTGGCCTTTGTTCGTTTGCCGAACACGTGGCAGCGGCCATTTTAAAGTCCTAAACGGCCAGCGGTGTTCATCGCCCAAACTATGGAACTGGAAACAGACACTAATTTGCGCGAACACCGCTGAGCCATCAGCCTCCTTGCGTCTGCATTTGGTCATTTATCCGGATGCCTGTTCATTCGGTAGTTTAACCGTATGAACAGCATTACCCCAGATAGCCATGCCATGGAGCCTATTCGTGTAACAAAAGACTATGGGAAAGACTTTGGCTCCATGGCGATTGAACTGTATGTATGTGATCTGAGCTATCTGGGGATAGGTAGAATGTATATGTTTTGTGCAACAGTTGTAACTTTATACATTTTTTGTCTTTTACTGCCATGTGGTTAATGGAGTTTTACCTCTGTCCTGGGAGATAATTTGATTACTTCCCAATTATCTCCAGGACAGAGGGAGGGAAATTAGGATGCATTGTGGGGATGTTTTACCTCTGTGTGTCTGTCATTGGTTCATGTCTGTCCTTTGTCACAGTCTCCCATTTGGTCTCCTAGGGGAGTGTCCACCAGGTGGAAGACATGCATAAATACTGGGCAGGTAGCGCTCAATAAACCAGACCACTGCTTGACCGTCAACACGGAGCTCTGTCTCGTCTTTGGGGGGATTTACTGTATGCTGTTAGAGACTGATTGCCAGGAGTGTAAGCTGCTTGGGTGCTTTTCCTGTTCGTCTGCAAGCAGCTATTCATGAGGTTCCAGTTCAGGAGTTTGGAGTGCTACTTTGTATGCAGTTTGGGAGTTTGGAGCATTCCCTTCTACCTTCAGCTCCCTGGGATACATACTGCCACTGGGGATCCTCGCAGGACCAGTCTAGGAGGTCCGCTACCTCGGGTACCGCTGGTTGCTGTTGGAGAAGAGGACCGGTTGTCTCTTCCCGGGCTTCATTGATGAGTCGCAGGTAATCCCACTCCAGGTCACATTCCTTGGCGACCATATACCGTAGGTCTGCCTCGAGATCAACAGCGCTAGGGAGACCCAGCATGTCTTCTCGGTCGTAACACATGTCCCAAAAGCGAGAGTCGGTAGCTTTTCCAAAGTCCTCATCGTCAATATTATCCCAAAATAGGCCAGGGCAAGCATAATCTCCACCCTCTGGGAACTCATACTCTGCCATCTCGGGGACACACTGAGCTGCGTACCACTGTATCGCCTGGTATGCGTCGTCGTCTATTTTCTTAGGAGGGGCATCCGCTCTGCCATTTGAGCCAGGATTCGCTGCCTTCTGCTGCGGCACCGATTCCCTCACCAATACTGTACTTTCTCTAGGGCTTCATCCCACAGCCCGGCTCTGGCAATCTCTCTGCAACTCAACATGTCCTCCTCTGAGACTGCTCCAGACCTCAGGGATACGTAACAGTACAATCTATCTTGAAACTTCTCCATTTTCTGAGTTCCTTTGTAGATAGGGGCGCTGTACGGGTACTAGCATTACCCTCAATTTGTAAATCCAGGGAATGGTGTTACCTTGTAGCTGTCCGTTGAAGGATGCTCCTAGCGCTTACAGAGGGCTCCAAGCGCTCCGCAGACACCACAACCACCGCAGACCCCACGAACCGCCGCAGCTTGGTTGGGGTATCGCTGTCTCCTACCCACCCTGGACCTACGACAAGGCTCCAGGTTCCAGTGGGTGAACCTCTCCTCCAAGAGAGTGAAGCAGGAACAAGCTCTTAAAAGAGCTTAGTAGTGATTAGCTAACGGAGTATGCAGAGCATAGCAATCCCTTGTAGTGATATAGCAATTCCCCCAATAAGAGACAGGACTCTAGATTGAGGGTGAAGAAGAACTGATTTACTGGGGCTACCTGCCTGGCTTTTATGCAGGTCTCCCACCTGGTGGACACTCCCCTAGGGGACCAGATGGAAGACTGGGAAACATATTGGACATTGACCAATCACAAGCTTACAATCCCACAATGCATCACAATCCCTCCTCTCTGTCCTGGAGATAATTGGGAAGTAATCCAATTATCTCCAAGGACAGAGGCAAGACTCCATTAACCACATGGCAGACAAAGGACAAAAAAAGACATAAAAATACATACTGTTACATTTATCACATAGAACATACACATTCTACCTATCCCCAGATAGCTTAGATCTGAGAGCACATTATTACCGGATGGCGCTCAGATCACATACATATAGTCCAATCGCCATGGAGCCAAAGTCTTTCATACAGTCTTTCAGTATACGGCTGGGCTCCATGGCATAGCTATCTGGGGTAGCATGGTTTAAACAGTAAAGTACCGAATGGACCGGTGTTCGGATAATTGACTGCAGGTAGGAGAAGGGAGGTCAGCGGCTCAGCGGTATTTGTGACTTTAACAGTCCGCAGAAAGGCACGAACCGGCCTTTCTGCAGGGGAAAAAGAACAGTGTTAAACATGGGGCCATAGTCCAGTGGCAGGAGGCGGGCGACCAGGCTCCTCCAGTGGCGAGGTTGGTTCCGCCACAATGTAAATAATAAATAAATAAATAAATAAATAAATGTCCTGACAATGGACATCAACAGTGTGAGGAAGGGAGCTCTGGTGGTGGTGGTGGTGGTGGTGCTCAGCATACGTGTAGAATCAGACACCAAGGCATGAAGCAAAATGAAAAAAAATAAAAATCTACATTTTAAATTCATTTTAGGTTGAGCAGGTTCTTGATTATTCACTATCTGCTTTTTATTTTCAGTGATTCTCCATGTCACCTTTCATTAGAGACCATCAACAAGTCGGCAAAGGTACATGTGAAAAAAGACATGAGGGTATGTCAATGCAGGGGATAGCGAAGTGTATGTACCCAGAGAGGTGGCACCTCTGTGCAATAAGAAAGTCAGAGGCTGTGTGAGTGCTGAGAGAAGTGGCAGTCGATGTGTGAGAGGAAGGTGGGAGCTGTGTGAGTGCTGAGAGCAGTGGCAGTCGGTGTGTGAGAGGAAGGTGGGAGCTGTGCGAGTGCTTAGAGCAGTGGCAGTCGGTGTGTGAGAGGAAGGTGGGAGCTGTGCGAGTGCTGAGAGCAGTGGCAGTCGGTGTGTGAGAGGAAGGTGGGAGTTGTGCGAGTGCTGAGAGTAGTGGCAGTCGGTGTGTGAGAGGAAGGTGGGAGCTGTGCAAGTGCTGAGAGCAGGGCAGTTGGTGTGTGTGAGGAAGGTGGGAGTTGTGTGAGTGTTGAGAGCAGTGGCAGTCGGTGTGTGAGAGGAAGGTGGGAGCTGTGTGAGTGCTGAGAGCAGTGGCAGTCAGTGTGTGAGAGGAAGATGGGAGCTGTGCGAGTGCTGAGAGCAGTGGCAGTCGGTGTGTGAGAGGAAGGTGGGAACTGTGCGAGTGCTGAGAGTAGTGGCAGTCGGTGTGTGAGAGGAAGGTGGGAGCTGTGCAAGTGCTGAGAGCAGGGCAGTTGGTGTGTGTGAGGAAGGTGGGAGCTGTGTGAGTGTTGAGAGCAGTGGCAGTCGGTGTGTGAGAGGAAGGTGGGAGCTGTGTGAGTGCTGAGAGCAGTGGCAGTTAGTGTGTGAGAGGAAGGTGGAAGCAGTGTAAGAGCTTCTCAACTTGGATGACTGCTGGATGCTGAGAATACCCCTCACTCATCGGAAGAAGGACACCCTCTAGCGGTGGGAACCCCTCTACTCACCGGGGTAACCGCTACACAGGTTAATTCATTTGTTTGTTTTCTTTGTTCCAGTTACCTGAAAGCATCAGAAAAGCTCTAAGAACACGGACCTTAAATGTATGGGAGATAAAGCCGGACCAGGTAAGGATTTGGCACAAGTGGGAATAGGTACACTGGTTGTTACCAAAGTATCACTGTCTGCAAAGTGGAGTAAAGTCATTATTTAAGGAACACAAACATGTATTCCTGACCCTATAGTATTAAAGCCACCACCTAGCTCTCCCCCCCCACCCCCCCGCCCCTTGAATCAATGCTTCTCTATGAGGAAAGTTCGGTGTCTGCATGCGGATAATGTCACTGCCCCAGGAAGTACCTCTAGTAGCAATCAGAGGAGTGTCCCTAAGCTGTAATGTAAACAAACAAACAAAAAAAAGAGTTCCTGTGCACTAGCCCAAATCCCTAGGTATATTTAAATAAATTGAGGTTATTTAGTAACTCCAATGGCTATTAGATGTAAGCCCACCTGCCACGTCAAAGCAAAACTCTTAGGTCAGTCCTACACTGACCCTTCACCTTGCTTCCTTCAGCTTCAGACAAAGATATCTCTAATGAGACAGAGGGGTATTTTTTATATACCCCCCTATATACTTATTAACCCTTAATAGGGAACACATGGGATGGGCGGCAGCATTGTAACCTAGCTGTGTGATACAAAAAGTGAATACAAATACAAAAAGATAAGTCCTGCGCTCACTCCCAATACTTCTGGGCAGCAGCAATGACCAACGACCAGCTTGCATCTTATGGCCATTGGACTTACTAAATAACCTCAATTTATTAAAATAGGCACAGGAATTAGAAGAGCGCAGGTAAAAAAAAAATCTCTTTGGTTTTTAATTGTCTGAATTGGGGCTAATGTGTACTATGGTTGTTTCTGCCGCCTAGGAGTGATGAGAGTTTGAGTTCAGGACTTATTTTTGTGAATTTATAATGTAAACACTTCATTTTCTCTGAAAAGCCTGAGGAAATTATTCTACTCACCAGAACAAATTCAATAAGCTGTAGTTATTCTGGTGACTATAGTGCTCCTTTAATGTAATGTTCCGGTTGATCCATTGATTGCTCGGTGATTGCTCCACATTTACAACATTTTTTAGATTAAAATAGGAAAGACAGTGTTTACATTGCTCCCTAGTGATACCTCTAGTGACAGTCACTCACACAGCCAGCAGAGGTGCATCCTAGGGCAGTACTGCACAGTGTGACTGCATGCAGAGGGTGGAGACGCTGAATGTCAGACACTGAACTTTGCTCATAGAGATGCATTGAGCCAGGCCCCCAGAAGCAGATCTCGGCGGAGGTAAGTATACTGTGGCTCCTGGGGCTCAAAGCCGTTACAACATTCCATACTGCTGCAACGGCTTTAAAGCCCATTAAATTGCCGACAGCATGGAATGCTGTGACAGCGCTTTTGGGTTAAGCAGTATACTATACATTAAGCTGTATACCGTACAATAAGCTGTATATTATATATTAATCTGTATAACGTACATTAAGCTGTATATTATACATTAAGCTGTATACCGTACAATAAGCTGTATATTATACATTAATCTGTATACCGTACATTAAGCTGTATATTATACATTAATCTGTATACCGTACAATAAGCTGTATACTGTACATTAAGCTGTATACCGTACAATAAGCTGTATATTATACATTAAGCTGTATACCGTACATTAAGCAGTATACTCAGTGGCGTACTAAGGGCCCCCCCCCATGCTGCGGGGGGGGGGGCGGTCCGCCCCGGGTGCCACCAGGGTGGGGGGTGCCATGACCAGCCCCGCCGCCCCCCCCCCATGCTGCAGCCGCCCGAGCGCTCTGCAGAGAGCCTCAGGCGGCTGCAGCTTTGCCCGGGCGGTGCGTCCATGAGGAGAGAGGCTGACAGGAGGGAGGCGCTCAGCGCTCAGCGCTCCCTCCTGTCACTCCCTCTCTGTAGCGTGGCCGAGCCCTGTATAGTCGGCGGGTACAGGGAGCATCTGTCTCCTGTACCCGGCCGGACTAACAGGAAGTGCACACACTGTGCACACTTCCTGTTAGTCCGGCTGGGTACAGGAAGCAAAAGCTATACAGGGCTCGGCCACGCTACAGCAAAGGTAGGGGGGAGGGGGGAGGGGGGATGAGAAAGAGGAGAAAGGGGGGATGAGAAAGAGGAGAAAGGGGAGGGGGATGAGAAAGAGGAGAAAGGGGGGGGAGGAGAAAGTGGGGAGGAGGAGAAGAGAAAGGGGGAGGGGGGATGAGGAAAGAGGAGAAAGGGGGGGATGAGAAAGAGGAGAAAGGGGGGGATGAGAAAGGGGGGGTGAGGAGGAGGGGTGAGAAAGAGAAATGAGGGGGGTGAGGAGAGAAAGGGGGGAGAGAAAGGAGGGGGTGAGAAAGAGAATGGGGGGATGAGAAAGAGGAGAAAGGGGGGGGAGGGGAATATAAGGAGGGTGAGAGAGGGGGAGAAAGAGAAATGAGGGGGGGTGAGAGAAAGGAGGGGGGTGAGAAAGAGGGTGAGAAAGAGAAAGGGGGGTGAGAAAGGAGGGGGGGGGGTGAGAAAGAGAAAGGAGGGGTGAATTAATTGGGGTGAATTAATTATGGGGGGGGTGTATTAATTATAGGTGGATTAATTAATGTATACGGGGCATTTAAATGGGGGTGTATTAATTAAGGGGGGTGGATTAATTATGGGGGGGTGGATTAATTAAGGCGGAGTGGATTAATTATGGGGGGTGTATTATTTATGGGGGGTGGATTAATTAAGGGGGAATTAATTATGGGTAGTGGATTAATTAAGGGGGGGTGGATTAATTATGGGGGTGTATTAATTAAGTGGGGTGTATTAATTAAGGGGAGATGGATTAATTATGGGGGGTGGATTAATTAGTGTGGATTAATTATGGGGGGTGGATTAATTATGGGGGAGTGGATTAATTAAGGGGTGGATTAATTAGTGTGGATTAATTAAGGGTGTGTGTATCAATTAAGGGGGTGGATTAATTAAGGGTGTGTGGATGAATTAGTGTGGATTAATTAAGGGGTATGGATTAATTAAGGGGTATGGTTTAATTAGGGAGTGTGGATTAATTAAAGAAAACCTTTGACAAGGTTTTTTTTTTTTTTTTTGGGGTGGGGGGGGTGCCAAGCACAGGATCCGCCCCGGGTGCCAAATGCTCTAGGTACGCCCCTGAGAACAAATAACAAAGAGGTCTATGACATAGCACTCACATTTAGTAGACTTATAAAACCAGCTTGGAATATAACAATGTGCAGCAGGACAATCCACTCTGACGAATATGTTGTTCTAGGAGTCAGTCACTCGGCATGTAGGTGGATATATACAAGGATACAAAAGGCAAAAAATAGTGCTCTCTGTAAAGCTGTACACTAATAATTATAAAGGTAAGCAGTCTAATCACGCTGGGAACTGTGCATTTTTATTATAGTAATGTGTGAGCTATTTAAATTCATTTAACATGGAGCTTGACTACTGTAACGGTACCCCCAGGCATAAAAAGGGTTAAACGCCGTTTAGAGGATATTCCCTTCCAGATATACAGGCAGCTACTGTAGACACCAATCCACCGAACCGGAGAAGCATATAAATGCCGTAAACAGCTGAACCGGAACCATACGAATGCTGTAAACAGCCGAATAGGAAAAACCATACGAATAGGTTTACACTCCTAGCAGTCAAACTGGAACAGCATACAATAAATCCCCCCAAGAACGAGACAAAGCTCCATGTTGAGGGTCAAGCAGTGAACAGACAGAGCTGTGGGTTTATTGTTCTTATGTACACATTCTTACACATTAGTACCACCTACAGGGTTTTGGAAAACAACCAATAAACATGTACAATACACTCAGACACTCCCACACAAAATCCTCCCCTCTGCCTGTCATACAATTACCTTACACAATGGGTAATGTAATTATCACAGCCAGAGAAATACAGTTTTTCCACATTATTCATAACTTGAAAAGTATGCATCACATTCACATACATTTTCAGAATCAGCATACTCCAAATACAAACATATGTCAAAATCATCCAAATTGGTCCATTGGTTCAAAAGATAGATCGAAGTCCTTTGTGACCAAATGAAGCATGGCTTTTCTGCCCAAAACCAGTTCCACAGAGTCTTCTATCCTGGAGATAATTGGGAAGTAATCCAATTATCTCCAAGGACAGAGACAAAACTCCATTGAACACATGGGAGCAAAAGACAATAAAACACATAAAAATATATAACTGTGCAGCCATTGCACAAAACAGGTACATTCAACACATCCCCAGATAGCTCAGATCTGAGCGCACATTATTACTGAATGGCGCTCAGAGCACACACATACAGTTCAATTGCCATGGAGCCAAAGTCTTTCCCATAGTCTTTCATTATACGAATGGGCTCCATGGCATAGCTATCTGGGGTATCACCGCTCAAACAGGGCAAGCACTGAATGACCCGGCTTTCGTGTCTTCGCAGGGGAAAATCAAGCGTTTCAACATGGGGCTATAGTCTAAAGGCAGCAGGTGGGCAACCAGGCTCCTCCAATGCACAGTGGCGAGATTGGTCTCGTCACAACTACTCTGTCACTACTAGTGGTTCCAAAAAACACATTAAGATTTTGTTTGTATCTTTACTCAATTTCCAGTGCAAATCTATTCATTATCCAAATGTGCCTAATGTTTAATGGCATTGCATAATGATAACTCTATATAAATAATATTAAATATGTGCATAAATCATACGACGAACAAACATGTAGTTGTAACCAGACAAGTTGGACACACAGGAACAGAGGGGTTGAGGGTCATTCTCAATGAGCTTACATGCTACAGGGAGTGGGGTAAAGTGACACAAAAGGTAAGGATATTATTAGACTAGTGACAGTTTGGAGTTATTAACAGTTTAATTGATACGCTTTTATGAAGAAGTGGGTTTTTAATGATTTTTTTGAAGGAGTGGAGACTGGGTGAACATCTAACAGAGAAGGGAAGTGAGTTCCACAGGAATGGTGCAGCCCTCGAGAAGTCTTGAAGGCGAGCCTCAGAGGTGGGAGTACCGACAGAAGATAGACGTAAGTGATGGGAGAGGTGCTGTGTGAGCAGGCGCAGGTCTCTTCGTCTCTTTAGTATGTCCCTATACTGGACATACTTGTGTATTACGGAGGATAGATAGGTGGGAGCAGCATTATGTAGAGATTTGAAAGCAAGAACCAGAATTTTAAATTGAGGCCTATATCTTACAGGAAGCCAATGTAGGGACTGACAGAAGGGCGAGGCATGGGAGGTGTGGGTGGACAGGAAGATGAGCCTCACAGTCGCATTCATTATGGACTGTAACGGCACAAGTTGGGAGCACGTAAGACCACTGAGAAGCGGATTACAGTAGTCAAGGCGAGAAAGCACAGTGGAATGGACCAGCACCTTAGTCGCATCTGGCGTTAAGAAGGGTCGGATGCGCGCAATGTTTTTGAGATGGAAGCAGCAGGATTTGGCAATAGACTGAACATTATGATATTTATAGAGCGCCGTCAAATTCCGCAGCACTTTACAATGGGTGGACAAACAGACATGTAGTTGTAATCAGATAAGTTGGACACACAGGAACAGAGGGGTTGAGGGCCCTGCTCAATGAGCTTACATGCTAGAGGGATTGGGGTAAAATAACACAAAAAGGTAAGGATAGTATTAGACTAGTGACAGTTGCAGAAGAGGAATCAGTCAGGAGCTATTAACAGTTTAATTGATACGCTTTTATGAAGAAGTGGGTTTTTAACGATTTTTTTGAAGAAGTGGAGACTGGGTGAGCATCTAACGGAGAAGGGAAGCGAGTTCCACAGGAACGGTGCAGCCCTCGAGAAATCTTAAAGGTGAGCATCAGAGGTGGGAATACGGACAGAAGATAGACGTAAGTCTTCAGCAGATCGTAAGGGCCTAGACGGGACATACTTGTGTATAAGGGAGGATAGATAGGTGGGAGCAGTAGAGATTTGAAAGCAAGAACCAGAATTTTAAATTGAGCTCTATATTTTATAGGAAGCCAGTGTAGGGACTGACAGAAGGGTGAGGCATGGGAGGTGTGGGCGGACAGGAAGATGAGCCTCGCCGCCGCATTCATTATGGACTGTAACGGCGCTAGTTGGGAGCACGTAAGACCACTGAGAAGCGGATTACAGTACGAGAAAGGACAGTGGAATGGACCTACACCTTAGTCGCATCTGGCGTTAAGTAGGGGCGGATGCGTGCAATGTTTTTGAGATGGAAATGACAGGATTTGACGATAGATTGAACATGAGGCTTGAAGGAGAGGTCGGAGTCAAAGAGAACACCTAAGCAGCGAGCCTGCGTGGTGGAGCTGATGGTAGCACCGTTGACTTGGAGGGAGACAGACACAGGCGTAGCAACACTTGAGGGAGGAAAGACCAGAATTTCAGTTTTTGTCAAGTTGAGTTTAAGAAAGTGGGCAGCCATCCAGTTAGAAATAGCAGAGAGGTAGTCAGAGACACTAATCAGGAGAGGACAGATAGATTTGCGTGTCATCCGCATAGAAATGATATTGGAAGTCAAAGGAGCTAATGAGTTTACCAAGGGAGGCAGTATAGACAGAGAACAGTAGGACACCAAGGACTGAACCTTGGGGGACATCAACAAAGAGGAGTTGGGGAGAAGAAGCAGAGCCAGAGAAAGAAACACTGAAAGAGCGCTGAGAGAGATAGGTGGAGCATCAGGAGAGCAATATCTTATAGACCGATATTGCAGAGGATGAGAAGAAGCTGTTGATAATGAACAGTATCAAAAGCCACAGAAAGGTAAAGGAGAATTATTATAGAGTAGTGACCACGAATATTTGCAGCGAGTAGATCATTGGATACTTTGATCAGTCAGTGCCAGGCTCTATGTTATCGGCTTCAAGGTGCCAGTACTGGCTTCAGTAGATGTCCACAGGTAAGGCAGGTAGGTAAGATGTAGTATCCAAAACAATCTATTAGAGAAAATATAAAATCAGGACACAAACAAAAGCAGTGTGTAATAACAAGGATATACATTACCGCAAGAAGTCCTTATAAAATACAGCATAAAATATACAGCAAACGCATTTCGACATAGAAGTCTTCCTCAGTGCCATGTTGATAGATGCTGGTTGCTCTCCTTTTATATGATTTAGTTGATTGCCGAAATCAATTTACCCGCCAATATGCCAGTTTGCTTCTGGGTCACGTGTCACTTCCAGTCACGTTCGTACATCAGTTTGCCATTGTGGTGGCGTCACTTCCTGTCTAAAATTGATCAAGTCTCTCTGTTATAGGAAGTGCTGTGGCATCCATATTATAAGTGGGCAATTATGCCCACAATTGAAATAATATAATGTTTAAAGTATTCTGTGGACTTATAAACACTTAGATTAGATACTGACAACATACAAAATATAAAAGATAATAGACAGATAGACCAATGATATATAAAGTATATTAAAACATCATAAATATAAATGGTAAAAGATTTGAAAAACTTAGCAAGATGAAATAATAATAAATTCTAAAAACTCTCAAGCATAAGTTGTTTTATTTTTATAAATTAATGCAAAATCCATAGACGTGGTACGGCGGAAAATAAACGATGCAATCAAAATGGACGAAATGTCCGCAATGATACATGACACGACCAAAAACTTCCACAAAATATGGGACCCATGGTTCTATGAATTCCCAATCTCCACCTAGTATACACGGAAACCCGCTACACACAATAGGACACACTGACCATAACCACTACACTGCACTTCAGTTGCCCCCCCTTTTTTTTCTCCCTCCTTTCCCCACCACCACCTCAACCACTCTTTTCTCTCTTTCGCTCCTCCACTGTTCCCTTCCCCCCCACACCCAAACCCCCCTCCCCCCCAGGACTCATACCACAACCTTCACCATTGCACACGATCAGACCACTAGAAGTCAACACCACCCCACAAGCCCCACACCCTATGACTACAGATGCAAGTGACATCAATAGCACGGACGACCACATCAGAGGGGTTACGAAACTCCACCACAGCTCTGAGATCACCAACCCACCCCAACTACACAGTAGCAAACCATCGCGACCACAAACTCATGACTTACGAGAACGC
>OW240912.1:130830-144349 GCA_933207985.1 Pelobates cultripes
CTCCCGGCTGTTGGAGAAGCCTGATTGCCAGCCTCCTTCCTCATGACTATGGCCCTGGGGGTATTGCCATTTAAAAAGACTATTTGGGGCTTATTGACTTCTAAAGACTGTTTCTGCCCATTTGAATCCATGGGAAGGTGTGTCTCTTCCCCGCCATCGTTTCCTGTCTATTGTTCTCCAGCAGGGCATTGTCCCAGGCGAATTGTCAAACCAGTTGGAACTGACTGCTTTTGTCCCTCCCTTGCTATGCTTTACCCCATGGCAAATTTACTCTGTTCGTGGGATCTGAGCGCTGTTCACCTATATTGGGCACTCAGATCCGAGCTATCTGGGGATAGGTTAAATGTGGGGGTTCTGTGTAATTGTGACGAAGTGCCCTTCGCCACTTGTGCCTGGAGGCCTGGAGACTGGCTAGCCTCCTGCCTTCCGATTATGGCCCCTGTGCTGATAGCTGTATTTTCCCCTGCAGAAAGGTTTATTTGTGTATTTCTGCCAGGGCGTTCTGGACTTTCAGTATGGTAGTAGTGCTACCCCAGATAGCTATGCCATGGAGCCTATTCGTGTAACAAAAGACTATGGAAAATACTTTGGCTCCATGGCGATTGAACTGTATGTATTTGATCTGAGCGCCATTTGGTAATAATGTGCGCTCTGATCTAAGATATCTGGGAATATGTTGCATGTAGTAACTGTAACGTTGTGTAATTTTATGTATTTTTATAACCATGTGGTTAATGGAGTCTTGCCTCTGTCCTGGGAGATAGTTTGATTACTTCCCAATTATCTCCAGGATAGAGAGGAGGGATTGTGATGTCACTGTGGGAGTGTTTTGTTTGTTTTGTCTGTGATTGGCTAATATCCAATATGTGTCCCATTGTTCCATCAGGTCCCCTAGGGGAGTGTCCACCTGGTGGAAACTTGAATAAATACCAGGCAGGTAGCCTTCAATAAACCAGACCTACTTGCACCTTTCTTGAAGCCTTGGCTCATGCTTGGGGGAAGGGATAACTACACTCTGGGAATTGTTATAATCACATACTCCCCAGAGTCAGCTCTTGCAAGATCCTGTTTTGTTCCTGGTTCCTGCTCTCTGGATTTAGGAGAGGTTCACCCACTGGAAGCTGGATCCTGGCCTTGGATCCAGGGTGGGTGAGAGACGGTGAGACCGTAGCGCAGCTGCATCGCTGGAAGTGGGGTTTACAGTGCTGATGGTGTCGGTTGGAGTGCTCAGAGTCCTCGGCAAGCGCTAGGAGCATCGATTGGCGGAGGTACTCGGTCGGGGTGCAAGCGGTTCCGTTGCATTATACATTAAGCTGTATATTATACATTAAGCTGTAGTTGTTCTGGTGACTATAGTGTCCATCAAGTTTAACCTACTCTGCTGTTGATCTAAAAAAAAAAGGGGGAAAACAAAACTAACCATTGTAGCCATTTCCAATTATGCCACAAAAAGGGTAACAATGTTTTTTAAATCGATAGATGTTTGATACAATGTTTTCTTTTATTGATAGATGTTTTAACCAATGTTTAATGCAATCGATAGATGTTTGATACGTTTCGTTTAATTAATATAGGTGATATATTTTGATAAAATATTTCCTTTAATCGATAGATGTTGACTTACCTGGAACACATGTTCTATGAACTGGACTTAGTGACACAATTCAAGATGGAGCCCAAGATCCTAAAATATTTCTTGGTGAGTAAAGGAGGTTTATGTGGAATTTTCAGGATGGCAAAACAAAACTAATAGATATAAAATATAAAGAAAATTTATAAACAAGCCCGGGAGAACAGGGAACTGAACGACCCGACAGACGGCCCAATGGTGACTCCCCCCTCTCTTCCCTCCCCCACCCCCCCTCCATTTTGCTTACTGGGTATATAATGGATCGTTGTAACAGTCTTAATTTGGTTGGAGTCTGAAGTGCAGAGATGTTTGCTCACCCTTGCAGATAAACACAACCCACGGTAAGAAGCTACATGGGCTGTGAATCTGTGCATGGGGGCTTGGCAGGAACAATAACTGGGTACGAGGAAACCGACAAGGGCAAATCCAGGAGAGAAGTCAGGCAAAGTTCCATAGGGTTGTAGTGCCAGGCTCCAACTTAACAGCCTGGCATTGTCTCCAGTGACTCGGTTAAGCCAAACCAATAGGTTGTGATCCATGAGTAGGGTGAATTGCTGTCCGTAGATGTAGGGCTGCAGCTTTTTGAGTGCCCACACCACCACCAGACACTTCTTCTCAATGGCGGCGTAGCTCACCTCCCTAAGTAGTAGTTTTTCGACTGAGGTAATCTACTGGGTGTTCTCCGACATCATCCCCGACCTGTCTCAGCAATCCAAACACACATCTGTGTGGATGAGAAAACGTTTATTCGTATTAGGAGCAGCCAGGACAGGGGCATTTATCAAGGCGTTCTTGAGGGCATGGAACACCTGCTCACACTCTGGGGTCCAGTTTACCTGTCTGGGCAGGTTCTTTTTGGTCAGGTCAGTGAGGGGCTTGGCTAGGGCACTATAGTTGGGGACGAACTTCCTATAGCCAGCAGTCCTTAGGAAAGCCAGCACTTAGGTCTAAGTGCGGGACGGGGCCAGCGAGCTACTGCCTCAACCTTGGCTGGCTCGGGCTTCTGCTCAACACACCCTACTCTGTCTCCCAGGTACTGCACTTCTGCCATCCCTATATGGCACTTACTGTGTTTTAACGTCAATCCTGCCTCCCGGATTCTGTCTAGTTCTGCTATCAGGTGCTCTTCCCAAGTGTCGCTGTATATGGCGATGTCGTCCAGGTATGCGCATGCATAGTCCTGGAGGCCATCCAACAGCCGGTACACCATCCTTTGGAAAGTGGCCGGGGTATTCTTCATTCCAAATGGCATTACCTTAAATTGGTACAGGATAAATGGAGTGACAAATGCCGACTTAGGGATAGCATCCACAGAACTGAACCCCCACATTTGACATATCCCCAGATAGCTTGGATCTGTGCGCTCAATATATCCGAATAGCGCTCAGATCCCACGAACATAGTTAAATCGCCATGGGGTTCAAGTGTTTTATGGAAGTCTCTTTTGACCAACCGCAAGCATGGCTTTCCTGCCCAAAATAGTTCCACAGATTGTGGCTGTGCAGCCGGTCTATTTCCAATAGTTAAGTTCCGTTCGAATGCACAAATGGGGCCGTTCGTGCAAATAGCCAAAGTCAAAGTGGTGTTCGAACTGTCAAACGCCGTTTGACTCCAGTCAAAGCGTCGAACTTCTAGAGAAGGTAAAGTTCAGTGGTGTCCGATTTGAGTTCCATGAACCTCGACGACCAAACACCGCTGAACAAGATGGCTGCCGCCACGTGTTCAACCATACGAATGGCGACCACCCAGCCGTTCGTCAATTAGGTGCGGTTAACCACCACTCCACTGGCGGGTGGTCCGGCTGTTCGAAAGTTTGTTCGGCAACCCCAAATACCGAACCATAGCAGGGGAAAGGCATGAACAAGCCTTTCCATAGCCCTAAGACCCATTTTAACATATGGGCCATAGTCCTGGGGTAAGAGGCTAGAAAGCAGGCCCCTCCAAACACCAGTGATGAAGGTGCTTTCGTCACACCCAGTCAAGCTGCGGCAGCTACAGTGGTTATGGTGTCCACTGTAGCTGCCGTACCAGTGCTTATGGTACTCAGTGAGCACTAGGAAGCCTGATTGGCGGAGGCACCCAGTCGGGGTGCCAGGCGGTCCGCCACAGAAGTGTAAACCTTAAATCTCTCCTTACAGGAAGGGTTTAGGAAGGCTGTGTAAGTCACATGCAGGGAGTTAACTCCTAAATAAAAGTGAGTTAACTCCTAAATGTGATTTAACTCCTCTTAACTAGATATTATGGCACCTCCTATATTTAAACGCAGCAGGCGCCTCCAACAACAGCCCTGACACACCAACCTGACTCGATACCTCCAAAAATGCTCCAGAACTGCTGAACGCTGTTGGAGAAAGTCTCACTGTGCATTTGACTTTATCCACTATAAATTTATGCTGCACTCATGCAGCTTGGCTCCTTCCTCTGAAAAAGTAAATTACTGCATGTGGCAGAACCAGAACTTGTGCCTGGAGAAGACTGCTTGCCAGCCTCTTGTCATGTGATTATGGTCCCTGGGAGGTTTGGCCCTTTAAATACAAGATTTGGGCATAATTGATTTTTGTTGTGCTGCTGCTGGCCCTTTAGTAGTCGAAGTGGCCACCATTCGAAACTGAACACGTGGCGGCGGCCATTTTAATGTAGTCGAACGCGGTCAGCGGTGCGTGCCACTGAATCTATGGAACTAAAATCGGCTACACATTTGCACGAACACCGCTGACCGTTACCTTCTCAGGAACTTCGACGCTTCGACTGGAATTGAAGTGCGTTTGACAATTCAAACGCACTGTTAGACTGGGCTATTTGCACGAATGGCCCCATTCGTGCATTCGAATGGGACATAGACATTTTTCTGTGTGAAATTGACCGACCGCACAGCCCAAATCTATGGAACTCTTTTGGGCATGAAAAAGACTTTCCCTTAACTTTTTAACCCCTGAACCGATTGCCCTGATTTTTGAGTATGTGTATATTTCAAACATGTTGATTATGAAAATGTATGTTGTATGTGAATGGCATGTATATTTTTGAAGTTATTAATATTTTGTAAAAACTGTATTTCTCTTCCTGTGATAATTATATTACCCATTGTGTTCAGTAATCATATCACAGGCAGAGGGGAGGATTTTGTGTGGGAGTGTCTGTGTGTATTGTACGGATTGATTGGTGGTATTTCAAAACCCTCTGGGCTGTACTAGGTTTGTGGATTGGGAATAAGAGGCTGTATGTGCCAGTACAGTCAGTTCTGCTTGACCTCAAAACGAAGTGTCGTCTCGTTATTGGGGGAATTGGATTGTATGCTGATTGCCAGGAGTGTAAGCTGATTGTATGCTTTTCCTGTTCAGCTGCTTACAGCATTCAAATGCTTGAGAGCATTTGTATGCTTCTCCGGTTCAGTGGCTGTGGTGTCTGCTGCAGTGCTTGGAGTCCTCAGGAAGCGCTAGGAGTATCCTTCAACGGAGGTACCCAGTCGTGGTGCCAGGTGATCCGTTACACTGCAATACCCTCATAACCACACTCTCCCGCGAACCCAAACGACTCTTTCACACATTTAACTCTCTCCTTCACCCTATTGTTCCTCCTCCACCTACTAACTTGACCGCCTCACACTTTGCAACTCACTTCACTGACAAGATCTCTACAATCAGGAAAGAGATCTCTCATCTTTCTTCTTCCCCTTACAATACTTCCCCTAACCTCACTTTCTCTGCTGTTCTATGTTCATTCGCACACGCTACAGTGGAAGAGGTTTCTGCTCTGCTCCAGTCCTCCCACCTGCTCCCTATATCCAATTCCCTCGCATCTCATCCGTACTCTGTCTTCTTCTCTTTCTCCACCTCTCACTAAAATTCTCAATCTCTCTCACTCCTCTGGCATTGTGACAGACCCATCTGTATAACTATTATTGCTGGTTCGTCTAGTTTGCCTTCCTTTCGTGGAATTGCCTGTTCGTATACCCTTATTCGTCTGTTTGACTATCTACCGAATGAACTTACCGAACGGACGGCCACCCAGAAGAGGAGTGTGCTGCTGGTTAACCTCTTGATCCCAGTTAGAACGTTGTGGTTAACCGCAGACACCTCTTAATTACAACCGAATGCAGGGTGGTCGTCGTTTGTATGTCGACCATGAGGCGGCGGCCATTTTAAACCATGCGAAAGACCAGCGATGTTCGGCACAGATTCTATGGAACTAAAAACGGACACTCTTTCTGCCGAACACTGCTGAAACCCACACACCGCCCTTCTCAGTCGACAAGGCATGCGAACACCGGCCATTCAGGAGTTTGGATTATACGAATGGACTTAACCCAGAAAGCCTTCCCATGGAGTCAATCGCATACCGAAAGACTGTAATAGACTTTGACTCCATGGCGATTGAACTGCGTATGGGATCTGAGCGCTATTCGGTAGGAATATGCACTCAGATCCAGGCTATCTGGGGATGTGTTACATGAATATAATATGTTCGGTAGTTGTGTAATTACTTATTTTTATGTGTTTTTCAGGCTTTATTTAAAATGGCGATTTGCCTCTGTCCTGGAGATAATTGAATTACTTCTCAATTATCTCCAGGGCAGAGGGAGGAAACCAGGATGCATTCAGGGAATATTGTGTGCATGTATGTCTGGAAGTGCCATATGTCTGTCTGCCATTACAGTCTCCCATTTGGTCCCCTAGGGGAGTGTCCACCAAGTGGGAGACCTGCATAAATACGGGCGGGTAGCCCACAGTAAAGCCAGTTCTTGTTTTACCCTCAATGCGGAGCTTGGTCTTGTTATTGGGGGGATTTACTACACACGGTTAGCGACTGATTGCTGGAACCGTAAGCCGCTTGGAGGATATATTTGTTCGGCTGTTAGCAACTGTGACGGAATGCTGGCACTCCGACTGAGTACCTCCGCCAATCGATGCTCCTAGTGCTCGCTGAGGACTCCAAGCACTCCAACCGACACCATCAGCACTGCAGACCCCACTTCCAGCGATGCAACTGCGCCGGGGTCTCTGCTGTTTCCACCCACCCTGGACCCAAGGCCAGGATCCAGCTTCCAGTGGGTGAACCTCTCTTTCCCCAGAGAGCAGGAACAGGAACAAATCAAGCTATTGCAAGAGCTTCCTCTGGGGAGTAAGTGATTATAGCAATCCCCAGAGGCTTACGCAGAAGCCTTGGCACATGTTTCCCTTCCCCCAAACATGTGCCAAGGCTTAATGCTGGAACAAGACTGATTTACTGGCACACAGAACTCACAATTTATGCAACACAAAACTCCTCCTCTGGGCCAGGCTAGATAATTGAGTTTCTACAATACACAAAGCTCAATTATCTGCTGGCCAGAAACATTACAATTTTTACAGCATTCATAACTTCTAAAATATACATCACAGGGACCCCAAAACATGCAATAACCCCATAAAAAGTATATCCTTGGAACCGGGGAATCTGGGTGAACCACATATCCAAAATTCACCCAGATCCGTTCAGTACTTTGGAAAATACAGTTTAATGCAGATTCTGCAGAACATATACAGGCTAAATGAAAAACAATCACTGTATAATGTGTCCCCTGCTGTATAGTCCAAAACCACTGCACAATGTCTCTGTGCAACAAATACTGGCGAGATGGCACCGTGTTGAAAAGTCCAAACAGTGTCTGTGAGTTAAAATGGCCGCCATCCATTGTTCTCACCATGTGCTTCTGATACAGGAAATGGTGGCCACCCAGTAACTCCACAGTATGTCCCCAGATGGTTCTTAAAAGGGCCAGCAGCAGCACAACACAAATCCATTATGCCCAAATCATGTCTTTTTTTTTTTTTTTATTCTTTATTTTTCACCAGAAAAAAATGCATATTTATGACAACGTATAGGCTTACGCAGAAGCCACATTACATATTCAGACAGTTTGGTTGTACAGAAAGGAAGGGTAAAGCGTTAGTACACGTTTGCATATTAATATCCCTAAGCTTTGCGGCTGTCTGTCCGTCGTCATGAGGGTTGCTGATGTTTCGTGTCCTAGTTCATCTGTGAGACCTTACTGTGGTTTCACGTGACACTTCAGTTGGTGTATTTATGTTCTAATGATAATTAACAGTATAACAAATGCATGGGAAATTATACGACCTTAAAAACAGTAATAAAATAAATTAGCGTGCCTGCCACTGTATTCCAGGTGATGTTTATCGTGTGATCATTTTTAATTATTTTTTGTATTTTTTTTGTTTAATTTTTGTATTTTTTCATAGCCAATAATAAAGTGCACATTTGTGACAAGGCCAAGGCTTTCGCAGAAGCCGCTGTATGAACGTATCATCTTGTCAGGGTATAGGCTTACGTAGAGGCCGCAATAGAGGTACATACATTAATACTTCTATTGGCTTACGCAGAAGCCTTTTTCAGTGGTTCAGTGGTATAGAGAAAAAGAGCAGTGATCTACAACTGATGTGCTTGTTTACTAGCGCCTCCAGTCTCATCAGTGGCTGAATTGCTATTTAGTGTTTTAGCACACTACCTCAACGTGGCTGTCTATCGAGTCTTGGCCTAAGTACATATGTCCCCTGGAATGGCATGGCATTAGATGGTTGTTAACTAATACTCATTTAACATTTCGAAATATTCCTTTGGGTAAAACATATAAAACATATATGGAACTAAACCTGGCGTCCGGTAGTGCAGTATGTCGGTGCATCCGTGCCCGCAGCCCGGACGAGAGTCGTCGTGTGTCCCCTCCGCTCCCCCTCCCATGTGTGTGCTTGAGTCTCTTATCAACCCGCCGTGTTTTCCTGATATTGTTCCCATAACTCCCAAGTTCTGTTGAACTTTTTAGTGGTGTGTCTGACTAGGGAGGTTAGTCTATCCATTAGGTAATTGTCTTTTATCTTTGCCAGGACCAGGGCCACCGGGGGTAATTCCGGGCATCGCCACTTCTGTGCTAACGCCCTGCGTGCCGCTAAGTAAATCATGTTTAATAATTGTTGCACTGTGCGTGGGAGGCCGACCGTTGGTCTGGAGAGTAGGCAGGCCCAGGGGTCTAGCTGTAGCGGCCTCTGCAGTATGTTTGTGCTCAGGCTGATAATTTGAACCCAGTATGCTTGTACCAAGGGGCACTTCCACCACATATGCACGTAGGTGCCTCGTTCCCCGCAACCGTGCCAGCATCAAATCATGTCTTTAAAGGGCAATACATCCCAGGGGCCATAGTCACAGGGCAAGAGGCGGGCAAGCAGTCCTCTCCAGGCACAAGTGGCGAAGGGCACTTCGTCACACATCTTCCCTTTGGGGGGAAGACTAAACAGGTACCTGACCTTCTGCCGGTCAGTACCTAGATTAGTCGGGCAGCCCACCCACAAAGAAAAATACGCAGAGTAACCCCCCACAATAAATGGTACTGGCCTGTAGGTTCACGTTTGTAGTGGGACAGCGCAGCACTCTCGGTCTCCCTGGTGCAGCTAGGCAAACTGCTGGTGTTGCTTGGGGGGCAGAGGCCAGCGGCGCTCTGCCCTGCTGCCAGCTCTTCCACTGGGGTAACCCGTGGTAAGTCAGGCTCTGATACAGGGGAAAAGGGGGGGCAGAGGCTAACAGAGCTCTGCCCAGATGCCAGCTCTTCTGCTGGGAGGGGGTCAGTGGGTATCGCAGGCTCATCCACTGCCCCCAGGACCCAGTTGGGATGTAGCTGGGGAGGGGAAGTTTCGCTTACCTCCTCCTCCTGGCATCCCTGCGGGGTTGGTTGGGGATCTGGACCGCCCGTCCAGCCTCCCTGTAGGACTGGCACAGAGACCGCGGTCCCATCTGCGCCAGTGTGGTTAGGGTTGTCTTCCCCCTCTCCCGGTATCTCTGGCTGCTGTTGGAGGGGGAGGCTGGTTGCCCCCACACCCCAGGACGCTGGTTGCTGTAAGGTGGAGGGATCGACCATCACCTCCTCCTGGAACTCAGGCCGCCGCTGGGGAGAGAGACCAGTTGTCTCCTCTCCCTGTATATTATACTGCCGCTGGGGACCTGGGCTGACTGCCCAGCATCCCTGTAGGGCTGGCAGAGAGACTTCGGTCCCATCTCCGCTTGCCATCTCTCTGTGTCCCCAGGACAAGTCTATGAGGTCGCCCACCTCCGGCTGCTGTTGGAGAGGGAGGTCGGTTCCCTCCCCTCCCCAGGACGCTGGTTGCTGTACGGGGAAGGGATCTACCATCACCTCCTCCTGGAACTCAGGCCGCCGCTGGGGAGAGAGACCGGTTCTCTCTTCCCTCCGTACGGTGCACTGCCGCTGGGAAGGGAGGTCGCTGCTCTCCTCTCCCTGTAACTCACTCTGTCGCTGGAGACGGGGTGTCAATACCCCAAACTCCACAGTTGGTACTCGTAGTTCCGTGCGTCTTGGTTCTCAGCACTCAACAGGCGCATCACTTGATGGACCACCTCATCTGAAGGGTTTGGGCCAAACCAGACCAGCCGCGCCTTTACTTCCTTCATGAAATCAGCACCCTCATAGCACTGTGACAGGCGGATTTGCAATTCACTGGCTGCTGTCCAGGGTCTTGCTAGCTCCATGTTGCTGTAGGTAGGGACGCTGCGCAGAGGCTAGCGTTGCCCTCAATTATAAATCCGTAACTCCACACGTTACCGGTGTCTCTGAGCTGCTGGTCCTCGCACTAGGACGCCATCCCACCGCTGCCACCAAATGTGACGGAACGCTGGCACTCCGACTGAGTACCTCCGCCAATCGATGCTCCTAGTGCTCGCTGAGGACCCAAGCACTCCAACCGACACCATCAGCACTGCAGACCCCACTTCCAGCGATGCAACTGCGCCGGGTCTCTGCTGTTTCCACCCACCCTGGACCCAAGGCCAGGATCCAGCTTCCAGTGGGTGAACCTCTCTTTCCCCAGAGAGCAGGAACAGGAACAAATCAAGCTATTGCAAGAGCTTCCTCTGGGAGTAAGTGATTATAGCAATCCCCAGAGTGTAGGTATCCCTTCCCCCAAACATGAGCCAAGGCTTAATGCTGGAACAAGACTGATTTACTGGCACACAGAACTCACAATTTATGCAACACAAAACTCCTCCTCTGGGCCAGGCTAGATAATTGAGTTTCTACAATACACAAAGCTCAATTATCTGCTGGCCAGAAACATTACAATTTTTACAGCATTCATAACTTCTAAAATATACATCACAGGGACCCCAAAACATGCAATAACCCCATAAAAAGTATATCCTTGGAACCGGGGGATCTGGGTGAACCACATATCCAAAATTCACCCAGATCCATTCAGTACTTTGGAAAATACAGTTTAATGCAGATTCTGCAGAACATATACAGGCTAAATGAAAAACAATCACTGTATAATGTGTCCCCTGCTGTATAGTCCAAAACCACCGCACGATGTCTCTGTGCAACAAATACTGGCGAGATGGCACCGTGTTGAAAAGTCCAAACAGTGTCTGTGAGTTAAAATGGCCGCCATCCATTGTTCTCACCATGTGCTTCTGATACAGGAAATGGTGGCCACCCAGTAACTCCACAGTATGTCCCCAGATGGTTCTTAAAAGGGCCAGCAGCAGCACAACACAAATCCATTATGCCCAAATCATGTCTTTAAAGGGCAATACATCCCAGGGGCCATAGTCACAGGGCAAGAGGCGGGCAAGCAGTCCTCTCCAGGCACAAGTGGCGAAGGGCACTTCGTCACAGCAACGATTCGTGGATTATTGTTCGGGAGTCTGGAGCATCCGTACGGGTCCCGTTCGGGAGATTGGTGCCTTCCCCTGATTGCAGTTCATACGGTTGGAGTCTGCATTATTGCGAAAGGGGAAGCTTAACTAAACGGCGGTTTCACTCCTTTGTGCCAGGGGTGTCTTAACAGGTATATTTCCATCGCCCTTCAAACATGCAACTGTAACCCCAATTCTAAAGAAGCCCAGCCTTGACCCTAACTCCCCATCCAACTACCGTCCTATCTCACTACTACCTTCATCCAAGATCCTTGAAAGAGTTGTGTATGCAAGATTGACAGACTTCCTCGAGTCTAACTCTCTGCTAGACCTGCTTCAGTCTTGTTTCTGCGCCAAGCACTCTGTGGAAACGGCACTGACCAAAGTATCCAATGATCTACTTGCTGCAAAATCTTGTGGTCACTAGTCTATCCTAATTCTCCTTGACCTGTCTGCAGCTTTTGACACTGTTGATCATCAACAACTTCTTCTCATCCTCCTCAATATCGGTCTACAAGATATTGCTCCCTCCTGGTGCTCCTCTTACCTCTCCCAGCGCTCTTTCAGTGTTTCTTTCTCTGGCTCTGCTTCTTCTCCCCAACTTCTCTCTGTTAGTGTCCCCCCCAAGGTTCAGTCCTTGGTCCCCTATTGTTCTCCATCTGTACTGCTGTGACGAGACCAATCTCGCCACATTGCATTGGAGAAGCCTATTTGCCAGCCTCCTTCCACATGACTATGGCCCCTGGGAGATGGTGAAAACGTATGCACTTTTATTGGGTGTGTATGGCCCTTTAAGACAGTCAGTGGGCATATTGTGGCTTATGGACTCTTTATGGGACTGGTGCTGGCCATTTAAACACCTTTTTGGGACATCAGGAAGATTGGGACACTGCCCCTTTAAGACGGTGTCCCCAGACTTGTTTGGGACACTGCCCCTTTAAGACGGTGTCCTCTGTGTCCCCAGACCTGGTTAAAACCCTTTGTGCCTGGCTATTTCCCACTTGGTTCAGTAAATGGGGCTTACTGAACCAAGTACCACACAGGCAGACCACCCAGAAGTGGAAGTGTGCAGGAAATTTACCTCCCAATTGCCGAACGCTGGGTGGCCTTTGTTCGTTTGCCGAACACGTGGCGGCGGCCATCTTTGTTAATGCGAACGAGGTCAGCGGTATGTGTAGCCAAATTCATGGAACTAAAATCGGCTACACATTTCCGCGAACACCGCTGAGCTCTACCTTCTCCCCTACTGATTTTACAGCCGGAGAGACTAAGTCCCATTTTCAGCCTGAAATAGACCGACCGCACAGCCCAAATCTATGGAACTGTTTTGGGCATGAAAATGTGCTTGCGGTCGGTCATAAAGGGACCTCCAGCTAACTTTTTAACTCCTGGATGGATTTGTCTGATTTTTGGTTATGTTTATGTTAAAGTCTGCTGATTAATAATATGTAATTTTTATGAAGATTGGATGTGTAGTTTTAAAGTTACAGTGTATGGATAAAAACTGTATTTTTACTGCCTGTGTTAATTATGTTAAACCATTGTGCAACATAATTATATCACAGGCAGAGGGGAGGATTTTTGTGTGTAATTGCTGGGAGTGTTTCTGTAATGTACGTTTATGATTGGTTGTTGTGTAAAACCCTGTGGGCGGTACTAATGTGTATATAAGGACAATAAACCCACAGCTCTGACTGACCATTGCTTGACCCTCAACACGGAGCCTTGTCTCGTATTTGGGGGGATTTACTGAACGCTGATAGAGACTGATTGCTAGGAGTGTAAGCCGCTTGGATGCTTTTCCTATTCGTCTGCTAGCAGCGATTTGTATGGTTCCAATTCGTGTGTATGGAGTGCTATATTGGATGCCGTTCGGGAGTTTGGAGCATTCACTTATTGGCGGTTCGTGTGTTTGGTGTTCTACAATAGCTGTGCCTGCATCTCTGGAAAGGGGGACGATCGCCTAAACGTTTTTTACCCCTTGTGTGCAAAACGGTCCGTTACAACTGCCTCCCTTGGTAAACTCATTAGTTCCTTTGGCTTCCAATATCATTTCTATGCGGATGACACACAAATCTATCTCTCCGCGTCCCTATTGACTAGTGTCTCTGACTGCCTCTCTGCTATTTCTAACTGGATGGCTGCCCACTTCCTTAAACTTAACTTGACTGTAGCGGTTACCCCGGAGAGTAG
>OW240912.1:154211-165890 GCA_933207985.1 Pelobates cultripes
CCGAGTCCCTCAGCCCCTGTACTTCTTTCCCCCCCACAAACACAACTTGGCGGTGATGCTGCCTGTTGTCCGTGGCTTGCACAGACATCACCTCATACAAAACCCCCAGAGGTTCCTCGGTCTGCAGGCTCATCAGCTCGGGGTTGTCCGGTTCTGCGTGGTAATAATGTGCTGCTGCCCTTGGGGTGGAATTCTGCCACACTTGGTTCCACGCCTGTCTACTCCGATTCTGGGTACAATCCTGGGACATATGCCCCCACTGACGGCAGGTATGGCATTGGATGTTTGCTCTGCCACTGTAGCGGGATGGTGGTGGGGGGTTCCCTTGTGCTGGCCGGAATGGAGCGGAGTTGGTTGGTGCGGAGGTGGTCGGGTGGTGCTGTACCGGTCGCCTCAGGGGACCCTTGTTGGCGAGCCCATGATGCCTCCTGGCATCAAAGTGTTGATCCGCCAACCAGGCGGCTTCCGTTAGGGTGAGGGGTTTTCTGTCCCTTACCCATTCTTGTGCCTCTGGTAAAAGTCCGTTAAAGAACTGCTCCAGCAAAATTAGTTGGCGCAGTTCCTCCATGGTGGTGGCTTCGCTGGCCTGAATCCACCCTTGCGAAGCTTGGTCGAGCTTATGTGCCCACTCAGTGTGGGAATCTTTTCCAGGCTTCCGCAATCCCCTAAATTTACGCCGATATGCCTCCGGTGTGATGGCATACCTCTCCAGGATTGCCCGTTTTACTTTAAAATAGTCCTTGCTGTCCTCTCTGGGAACAGCGCGATAAGCCTCTGCTGCCCACCCTGCCAACTTGCCTGCTAGCAGGGGTACCCACACTGCCTGCTCCAGGTCGTGTAGGTCACATAGCCACTCAAAATCCTGCAGGTACCCGTCAATCTCATCCTTCTCCTCACAGAATGCTTTAAATGCCTGTTACGGTATTTTCTGTTTCACTGGAGCGCAGAATGAATTGGCGATGGATTCTGCCCTGGATGGTGCCCCCTGGTGCTGTTGTGCCATAATGTAGTCCTGTACGTCTGCCATCAGGACGGTCAAGATGTCCAGGGGTACTGGCTGGGGTACAAATTCCAGCCGGGTTCTCAGTTCCCTCTGATATGGGGTTTCCTCCCTGGCTGGTGGGGTTGGGCTGCTGTGTGCTCGGTCGCCTTCCATTAGTTCGGCAATTAGTGCTGCCTTGGATTTATTGCTAGCGCTTTTCCCTCTAGCCTCCAGCAGATCTCTTTCGTCTGTTTGCTGCATACGAATTGCCATTCCCTTTTTCCGTTCGGTTGTTCCTTTCATTCGAATGCGCTGTATTCGGCTGTAGAGTTGGATCCCGCCGCTTGCCACCAATTGTAGCGGAACGCCAATATTAAACGAATTCCGCTGGTTCAGGAAGTATCCACAGTCAAGCGCTGGAAACAACAAGGCAATATCCCAAACCTCCCAGTAACCGGACGAAACACAGTTCTAAGAGTCAACTGAGGTCTTTTATTTCAGCTCCACAATTTATACAAGTCCCCATGCAAGGGGTTTCCTGAGTCCCTTCCCAGGGGCATTCCCAGAGGGGACTACATGGGGGACTTACAATACAGGGCATTTCTCCCATCAGGCACTGCTGCACAAGAGGGATCCTCCCACTGGAATATACCGTTAAGTGGATTATCCCTCCGTGCAGCAGAACTTACAATTCGTATAAAAATTTATAACTCTATGAATATATGGTCTATTTAAACGAATGGACGTTCGGTAGATAGCTGGGGTCTGAGCGCATCATTCGTGAGATTACCGCTCAGATCCCAGCTAAAACAACCGAACGCCGCATGAAAAACACATTTATTAAAAGACATATTAAAATGACCGATTGCCTTCCAGGGAACGAAATACCGAACAGCCCGGAGCTCCCAAACGGCCTGGAGGCTCAGCGGTGTTCGCGCCGTCGAGTAGCCGTTTTTAGTACCATGCGCTCGACGACCTAACACCGCTAAGGGAACAAAGGATCCAAGATGGCCGACCGCCGCATGGTCGGTAGTCGAACGGCGGCCACCTAGGAGAGCCTCTAATTACCGATTGCAACATTGTTGCAATCGGTTAACAAGCGCCACACGCCTCTAAGTGTGTGGGCTACTACATGGAGTGTTTTCGGTTCACGAACGGCCCGCAAAAGTGCCGTTCGTGAAACGAAAGAAAAACCCAATACAAATAGCTATCTGCATTCGGCAGATAGCCAATACAGGAAATACAAGGTATTACAGCCAGCATACATTATACTTAGTCACACACGTATCCCACAACCATACAGGCAACCCTTAAAGGTACAGTCTCTTTATATTGTCCAAGTGGCTAGGTTTGCCACAATCACTACTAAGCTCTTGTAAGAGCTTGTTCCTGTCTTGCTCTCTGAAGGAGTCCAGAGTGGCTATGGTGTCAGCTGGAGTGCTTGGAGCCCTCAGGAAGCACTAGGAGCATCCTTCAACAGAGGTACCCAGTTGGGGTGCCTTGTGATCCATTACAGAATGCATAACCATAGGCAAAACCCCTTCCTACAGCATACCCCGGACTCCAAACCACTTCACCTGCAAATGCTCCATAGGAAAGCCCAGCTGCAAACCCCGTAGCCTAATTGCAGCTCTGCTTTTGGACCAGTACACAAAAGAGTGGTCAATGATTCAGGCCACGTATTTCACCCTTATAACGAAAGAAAACCTGCACACACTGGATCCCAAATTTCCAGAATCTATTGAATTCCCAGAGCCCTGTATGCTTAACAATCCTGTCCCCCAGACTTAGGTGCATCATTTCTGTTGTGGCCCCAATCCTGGAAGAGTGCATCTTTGAAGTCCTTATGCAGAATATTCACTGTTGAAAAACCTTTCCGTAACAACTATAGAAAACTGAAACCTAGCAAGAGACATACCATCTAGCCAGGAACTCCCCCTACCGGGCACACCGAGAGATATCCCGCAAAGTAATCCACTGGTCAAACAGCACTGCCCGAAACGCTATAGTGAACTATACGTACTGCTTTTCCAAGCACATCCATCATGGATGAACATAAGAGAATGCCCCGCCTCGTCACACACATCCTGCAACCAGGCCATGCTGACCAACTCTGAAACCCCGAACTCCCCAAAACACGACATCCTTGCAACAGTCGGTTCGGAGCTTCCAAAAATTGGTTCCAAGTTTCCAAAGGGTACACCCCTGACTCTGCTTCCGGCGGCACCCCACTGTATGTGAGAGTCCACTGTTATGTTCTGGTAGCCCTGAATGTGCCACGATCTAAATGTTCAGTTTCATGCACAACAAAACAGCAAAACAGTCGCACCACCACCTGTGAAGGACTATATTAGACTTTTTATGCTGGTATTATCTATCTCTGGGCTATATTGCACTATTAGTTTTTCCTTTTTGTTTTTTTCATACGGATTTATACCCTGATCTCACACTGTTTTAGAAGGATTGTCTATTCTGTTTTGTCGCAACCTTATCTCCTCTTTTGTTTAGTTTTTACATACCGTATACACTCGAGTATAAGCCGAGTTTTTCGGCACATTGTTTGTGCTGAAAAAAACCCACTCGGATTATACTCGAGTCAATGTCTGTATTATGGCAACTTACATTGCCATAATACAGACCAGGACCGCCAGGCTCATTGCAAGCCCGGCGGTCCTGTTGGGGGCTGGCAGCGAGCTGTTACTTACCTTCCTGCAGCTCCTGTCAACTCCCTTCTTCTCTGTGCAGCTCCCCTGTCAGCTCCGTTCTGCTCCCAGTGTAAATCTCGCGACACCCGCGGCCGTCAGAGTGTTGCCACGGGTTACCGTGGCAACGCTCTACGCGGCACACAGACCGCGAGGTTTACACTAGGAGCAGTACGGAGCTGACAGGGGAGCTGCACGGAGGAGAAGGGAGCTCACAGGAGCTGCAGGAAGGTAAGTAACAGCTCACTGCCAGTCCCTCCACTGCACAGCCCATCCACTGGGATTCACATAGCCCCCCTCCCTGGCCAGGCAACAAGCAGGGAGGGGGGACAAAAAAAAAATACAAAATAATACAAATATTAAAATAAAATAATACAAATATTAAAATAAAATAATAATAATATTAAAATATAATAATAATATTAAAATAAAAAATGTAAATAATAAAAATGCCCCCCCTCACCCAGTTTACACACACTACACAAACACATAATGCGTTATATACACACACTGCATTCACACAAACACACTCTGCATTATATACACACACTGCATTCACAAAAACACACTGCATTATATACACACACTGCATTCACAAAAACACACACTGCATTATATACACACACTGCATTACAAACACACACTGCATTCATTATATACACACACTGTAAATAAATATTCAATTAATGTAATTTAATGGGATCTAATTTTATTTAGAAATTTATCAGTAGCTGCTGCATTTCCCACCCTAGGCTTATACTCAAGTCAATAAGTTTTCCAATTTTTTTGTGGTAAAATTAGGGGCCTCGGCTTATATTCGGGTCGACTTATACTCAAGTATATACGGTACTTGTGAGGCTTAGAGGGAGCCCTACTGTGACAGATTCCCTATCCCTGAATTCCCATACTGTTCATTTTTGCTCTTTTGATACACTGAATAATTCGGTATATGAGACTCACCGAACACCTAAGACCCATCTAGTTCGTATACCGAACAAACCAACGAACAGCCAGACCACCCAGGGGAGGCGTGTGCTGCTCATTGACCCTTTTCACCCTAATTCGCACCTCAGTAAACGTAATTATCTTAACATACTGAGGAGTCAGCTGGGTGGCCGCTGTTCGTATGGCCGAAAACACATGGCGGTGCCCATCTTTAGCCGCGAACATATTCAGCGGTGTTTGGTCATCGAGTGCATGGACTCAAATCGGGCACTCGACAGTGCGAACGCCTCTAGAGCTTGGCTGGGAACTCACCGTCCTCTACCCACCCTGGACCTATGACAAGGCTCCAGGTTCCAGTGGGTGAACCTCTCCTCCAAGAGAGAGTAGCAGGAACAAGCTCTTAAAAGAGCTTAGTGATTATAGCCCAGGGGAGTATACAGAGTATAGCAATCCCCCAGTGTAGATGCAGCCTTTTCCCCCACACATGAGACGAGGCTCTAAAACAGGAACTCAGCAGATCTGAGGGTTTATTGAACAACATGAGCAGTTTTTCCCATAAGGTTACCACCCAGGTGGACCTTGTGGGGCACAGGAACACAGGAACAACAAGCCAATAAAAACATAGTTTTACATTCGGTCACTCCCATACAGTGTACACAATCCATCCCCTCTGCCTGTGTTATAATTAACGAAGACAATGGACTAACTCAATTAACTCTAAGCAGAAAAAACATACATTTTTACAAACCCCAAAAAGTACCCCAAAATACAACATCTCCCCACATCCCGTGATAGCTCCGATCTGAGTGAACAACATATTCAAAAATCACCCAGATTGGTTCAGGAATTTCCTGGAAGTCTTATTTTTGCCCCACTGTACGCATGGTCGCAATCCCAAAACAGTTCCATACACTCGACAACAAAACACTGTTGGACAAATTAAGATGGCCGCCGCCACCACATGTTTGAAAGGGGCATTGTGCCAAGTCCCAATATGCACAAATAGTGTTTTTAAAAGGCAATACACCCCCAGGGCCATAGTCACAGGGCAAGAGGCTGGCAAGCAGGCCTCTACAAAAACCCAGTGGCGAGGTTACTTTCGACACACTCCTGAACCATTACTTTCGGTACTTCTTATTGTATTTGATATTCCTGAAAGAGACCGACTGCACAACCTGATTTCATGGAATTCTTTTGGGCAGGAGCCTCGTGTGCGGTCGGTCAAAATGGGACTTCCATGGAAATCCCGAACCCCTGAACCGATCTGGGTGATTTTTGAAATCACCCAGATCGGGGCTATCAGGGGATATGACTATATTGGAGTTTCCATGTGTTTTGGGGGTACTTTTAATATATTTCTGTACCTGGAGATAATTGAGTTTAGTTCAGCTCCTGCATTTTCTCCCAGACACAGGGGAGGGATTAACCTATTTTGTATATGTTTTTACTGTAATCTACTCTCAGGTCCAGGGGGAGTGCCCCTTACATAGGGACTGACATAAAAGGCCAGTTGTGGCTACCAATAAATCAGTTCATGCTTACCCTCAACATAGTCTCATCTCATGTTTGTAGGGAACCGCTATACCAGTTATAATCACCAGCTCTTGTAAGAGCTACACATTTATACCGTGCTTTCATAATTGTGCTGAGGATTATGACAGCATCACTCTGAATAGGGGGAAAGAACATCTCTGGCGGCAAGACCCTTCTTTCTCTCGGGGTGGCCACCACACCTACTGTAACGGAACTGCTGGCACCCCGACCGGGTACCTTCCGCCGACGGATGCTCCTAGTTCTTTCTGAGGACTCCAAGCACTCTGCCCGACACCATAACCACTGCAGACCCCACGAACCGCCGTCGCTTGGTTGGGGTCTTGCCGTCTCCACCCACTCTGGACCCAAGACCAGAGTCCAGCTTCCAGTAGGTCGACCTTTCCAAATTCCAGAGAGCAGGAACAGGAACAAGCTCTTGGCAGAGCTTAGTGATTATACCCTGGGGAGTATAGTGATTATAGCAATTCCCAGAGTGTAGTTCTCCAATCCCCCGAACATGAGCCAAAACTTCATGAAGCTACAAGATGATCTGCTAAAATAGTCTTTAACAGGCAATATCTTCCAGGGGCCATAGTCTTAAAGGGGCATTGTCCCCAAAAATCACAGTATTTCCCCAGATGGATTTTAAAGGGCCACCATGGTCCAATACAAGTCCATAAACCACAATGCAGTTCTTAAAGGGCTAGCAGCAGCACAATATAAATCCATTAGCCCAAATAATGTTTGTAAAGGGCCATACAACCCAGGGCCATAGTCATGAGGCAGGAGGCTGGCACTCTGGCTCCTCCAACAGCCAGGGGCAAAGGGCAGCTTGTCACCTAAAAATTCAGTGACAAAAGGCATTTCGTCACACCTACCATTTTAGGTGTGCTGCCTAATTTACATATATTATGCATTTTGGGTTTGGTTTTTAAAGCGATGATCCTTTTCTGTTTATTCCCCTTGAAGATGAACCTGCAGAACATTGTCGAAAAAGGAAATCACCTGCCAGTCTTTTATGTCCCAACCCAATAATGACAGTGCGACCACAAGTGGGAATTGTTCCAGGAAGGCTAGGTTTCGGACGTCCGCCAACTCTCAGGCCTCTGGGTCGTGCACAATTCCTAGAAAATAAGCCTTTAACTTCACTCTACCCAACGTGTCCGTGTACAACTCTAACGCTGCCTGGCCCAGTTAGTTGCACCCAGACACCACTCTGACTACCCATTCCAGAAAAGTACTAAACTTCTCGAAATAAGCATAGGAGATGGAGCACGTTATTGGCAAAAACAAATCCATATATAACTCCCCTTCATATCAGCACTCGAGGAAATGTTGGCACTCATGACGGACCGTCAGCAACCAAAACAATATCCACTCTTGCCAATGGTGCCCCAGGCCCAGCATCCCTGATCAGGTCCACCACCCCATCAAAGGAAGTGTAGTATACCGAGCAGTGCTCTCAGTCAACATCGGAGTTGACTGAACAGCCCTTGGGGTAGAACAGGTGGTGGATCAGGTGGAATTTCCCCACCTCCCTTTTTGACACCACCTCCAACGGTGACACCCTAAAATTGGGCAACAGAACAGAGTCACATGGCCCCTTCTGTACATCCCAAACTATCCTCCCTCCTTGACTGATCACTCACTATCATCGGGAAGGCGGCCACTGACCTAAGGTTCTTCAAGGACACCAACGGCTCACATGGGACAAATGGTATCCTGAACCCTGATCGAGAAACTGCGCATCCCCCTCCTACCGTAGCGTTTTAGCCACAGTAGCATCTCTTCTCGGTTCAATGATGTTCTCCCCAATTTCCCACAAACCTGCCAGCCTTTCCCCGCTTGAAGCATTTAGAGAGGCTGTGGGCTCCCCTGTGGTTGTTGTTAAACAGCCAGCAGCATCCCTTTTTTCCGTGAGGCCAGTGAGAAAGTGCTTGCACCTGCGCCAGCATCTCCCTTAAAGGGTGAGGCCTTCTGGACCATCATATGTTTTAACCAAAGCGTGATGTCCCTTTGATTCCACCGCATAACCGGATTAGCCGCCAAGCACGGATTAAAATTGTTCATCATAGTACCACCAGACCAGCTTCCCATAGATCCTATAGGCATCCCAAACCTCACCAAATAATGAAAGAGCAATGAACATTCATCCAGCACCTTTTCCACAATAACGCTGGCCAGACTACAGAAACCTCTGATCTAGTTCCCAAACCTCTTCGGTATGCTCTGTCTAGCCCTCCTCCTCCTTCTTAAGCCTATCCTCTTTCAGGTCTACCGACTCCTACAGAGGATGTAAAGATAACATCTCCAAGTACTCACCCTTCTATATCCTCTACTCCAAATGATATTGCAAGGGGCCCAAGAAAGTAAGGCAAGCTGCATCCAGCACCTCTTCCAATATAAACTTTGCACCTTCCTTGCTCTGCCCCTACTCCAAAACTATTTGACCTGCCATTGTGTGCAGGACCCCCGGTGTACCCATGGAATTACCATTCTAACTGCCTTAGATCCTTGCAGCCTTTCCCCTGATACAGTCCCCGGGACCCTGCCCATGTATCTTTAACACCCAGGTTTGGAAAAAGGCTTGTAGTACTGCAAGTAAACCAGTCACAAACCCCCATTGTGCCCCTGCCGATCTGTCAGTGTATGAGAAGGTGAAAAGAGAGCCCTCACCTTTGTTTATTCCATCCTCCAGGATGTGAGCCTTGAACCGCCAAAATGACTGCATTCTTGTCCGGATTCCTGATATTTTTCGGCTATCTGCCAAACTCAATCCTCCTGCAAGGAGAAACAGACCTGGGGAGTGCTACTTCCAAACACTTGAGCCATTGCCTATTCCTGTCTCACTTACTTGAAGCCCTGCGGTGCTTATCTTGGGAACTCCTATTCCCGTGGACCGAACTTGAGAACGATACTGCCCAGAAGGGTCAAGGGAATGCCTACTGCATCGAGCCCTGACCCAGTCCAATTTACTCCCACCAGAGGAAGACCCTAATGGGCTAACACTGCAGGAAAGCCAAACTACCCTACTTCATGAATGCCCTCTGCTGTCAGACATAGGTGTGTGTCCCCAAGACTGCTACCACTCTCAGAACACAAACCGCTCCTACCTGAACGCCACTACACCCTAACCACCTCTGGCCAATATGGAAGCCAAAACTCAGACTGGTGCCCCTTCCATTTGACCCCCCAATGCTTCCACTGACCCAGAGAACCCCCCCAGGTGAACCACTAATATGCTGCCTACCTCCTCCATGGCAATGAGACTCAGGGCTGGAAGGGACTGAAAGAGATAAGGCGGAAACAGCCCCCTGCCCCTCCATTCGCCTCCCCTCCTTCCCCTCCAGGTACTCTCCCCCTTGCTTCTCTTGAGGAGAATATACATTAAAAAAAGCAGATTTTATTTTGATCAAATTATAATCTAAGAACAATCATAGGCATAAGATAAGTAAAACATAAAAATATTCCAATACAAACTTGCCTTTAAAAAGTAAAGGTATATTAAATGAAAAAAGGAAATGGTATTCCTGTATCTTTAAATCCCAAGTTTGCACACTGGGCTCCCGGTTTGGAAAGGGAGAGGGATCTTAACAGAAAAAGTATATGTTATAAACCAAGGTAGTAGAATAGTCCAAAGGACATGGATGAAGAGTCCTGTAACCCACTCTAAGGCTGAGCAAAAATATATTGAAAAATATGAAGTTGAAACACAGAAAAATAAAAAAATAGAATGTAAAAATAAAATATAAAAATGAAAGTCCGACCTGTTTGTAAAAGATCTGATGTGAATCCGTCGGTCTCAGGGCCGGGTTAAGAGCACAGTGGGCCTGGTGCTGACAATTATGATGGGCCTAATTACGGAATCTTATTGACCAAAAACACTAAAACAGTCATACCTCCCAAGCGCCATGTATCTGATGGAGATGGTGCTGGAGGGAAACTCAAAGGATGCAGCTATGAGAAAACACATACTCTATGCTAATCTCTGTCTAATTTATGCTTTCATCTTTCAAGTAAATCCATACCCCCTAACAGCAGTGTCCAGTGAAGCAGGAAGTCAATGGGCGGGGTAAAAGGGTGGGCCACTGGCTCGAATCACGTGACCAGACCTGCCAAAAGGGGTGAACATGCCCAAAAAGGGGAACGTTTGTCCAAAGAATTGGAAGGTCAGTCTGGTATGAATGCATGTCATGCTGCCAGCCAATCCTGCAGGCTGTCCAACTAAGGGCATACTATGCAGGCAGCACCTTGAGCTTGACATAAATGCATCTAATGATGCGCTCATTCCATTCTTTCAAAGGACTGTCCCATAGCACTCGCTGGTCCACTTGTCTCCTTACCTTCTTACTAGCAGGCAGAAGTTCCTGGTATATAGTCTGAGATAGAGAAAAGGTGTCTGTAGTGAGTTTAGAAGAAAGGGGACATGCCACAGTGTTAGAGAGATCAGCGTCTGCATTACCTAAACTAACTTTAATGTCAGCAAGTGCACACAAGTTTTGTTCCCATACATCCCTCTTAAGCTTCCAAACTTAAAGGGACACTATAGTCACCAGAACAACTACAGCTTATTGTACTTGTTCTGGTAAGTAGAATCATTCCATTCAGGCTTTTTGCAGTAAACACTGTCTTTTCAGAGAAAATAACTCCACTGGCTGCTCCTTAGATGGCTGCTAGAGGTGCTCCCTGGGGCAGTACTGCCTAGTGTGCAGCACTGCCATTCAGTGTCTCCACCCTCTTCATGTAGACACTGAACTTTCCTCATAGAGATGCATTGATTCAATTTATCTTTATGAGGCTGATTGTCCAGGGCTATGTTGGACTTGTGCTGTCTCTGCCCCTGATCTGCCTAGTTGACAGTCTCAGCCAGTCCTATGGGGAAGTATTGTAATTTGCTCAGACCACCACTTCTGAGCCAGCAGCTGCAGAATTGAATACAAGTAATATTTTACTATATTTAGGGAGGCAAGAAGGGGCCAGGGTGGTGGTTTTAACATAATAGGTTAAGAAATACATGATTGTGTTCCTGACCCTATAGTGCTTCTTTAAGCAAGAGTATGTGAAGAGTAGTTAAGGTTGCCACCTTTCTTGGAAAAAAATACCAGCCTTAATAATTTGTATAATTAGTTATGCGTGACATCACATGATGTAAATTACAAGGAGTGACATCAGAGAAAATTCTATAAAATCACCAAACTACTCACAGTTTGATTCTGCTATATAGATGGATTGCTCCCAGTGTCTCCCTGTCTCCCAGTGTCTCAGTCTCGCAAGTCACCCAGTGTCTCAGTGTCCCTATGTATCACAGTGTCAGTGTCCCTGTGTCGCCCAGTCCCCTAGTCTCCCAGTGTCTGTGTCCCCATTTCTCCCAGTGTCCCAATGTCTCAGTGTGTCTCCATGTCACTAGGATACTGGGGACACTGAGAGACCCAGGGACACTGAGACCCGGGAACACTGAGACATTTAGGGAAACTGGGAGAAATGGGGATACTGAGACACTAGGGACACAGACACTGG
>OW240912.1:167894-185797 GCA_933207985.1 Pelobates cultripes
CCTTGGAGATAATTGGATTACTTCCCAATTATCTCCAGGATAGAGGGGAGGGATTGTAATGCACTGGGGGAGTGTTTATTTGTGGTCATTTTACCATTTGTGTCCCAGTCTTCCATCTGGTCCCCTAGGGGAGTGTCCACCAGGTGGAAGATCTGCATAAATACCGGGCAGGTATCCCTCAATTAACCAGACCACTGCTTGACCCCTCAACAGGGAGCTCTCTCTCGTCTTTGGGGGGAGGGGGGGGGATTTACTGTAACCATCTAGTATCCCCAGCTCGAACAGCTTAGTATCTCTAGAAAAATAGCTCTAACCACCTAGTATTCCTGCCTCTAACAGCTTAGTATCTTTAGAAACCCAGGTCTAACCACTTCGTCTTTCCGCCTCTAACCACCTAGGATCCCCAGCTCGAACAGCTTAGTATCTCTAGAAACCTAGCTCTATCCACCTAGTCTCCCCACTTCTAACCACCTAGGATACCCAGCTCATACAGATTAGTATCTCTAGAAACCTATCTGTAACCACCTAGAATCCCCGCCTCTAAACACCTAGAATCCCCAGCTCGAACAGCTTAGTATCTCTAGAAACCTAGCGCTCACCAACTAGTACTTCTGTTTTATCAGTATTCAAATCCGGATATCTCACCTTGACAATAGTAATGGGTTTCCTTGAAAGATGGAAGCTGCAGTAGAGCAGGTATGTCAGAATCAGAACAAGGGCCCGAAACCTGCACCAGAGAATTTTGTTTTAAAGAAATCACAATCAGGACCATAAAACCAACCCGTTACATGTCAGGACATCCTGACCCACAGACTAACCCGTTACATGTCAGGACATCCTGACCCACAGACTAACCCGTTACACGTCAGGACATCCTGACCCACAGACTAACCCGTTACATGTCAGGACATCCTGACCCACAGACTAACCCGTTACATGTCTGAAGTTTCAGATTTCTACCTTAACACCCTTAGTGACTTTTCCTGCATTCTACTTACCACTGGTCCCTGGAAAATGACAAGAATAGGCGGATTCCGGGAGGCAAAGCAGCCATTTAATGTCAACAATGAAAAGGAGAGTCCTGTAGGTAGAAGGGAAACACTATGGTTTGTATGAGCTATGTGGCTGATAGCCTCAGTTCACAGTGTACATATTCGAAAAGTCTATAATCACTCCCCTGGCTCCCTTTGTGTCCACCTCCCCTCAACGTGTTTCCAACAAGCGCTTCTCTCTGCCCTATCTCCTGAATGTATACCGAACCGGAGTGCTTTAGACTGCTCAGCAGGACTGATCGGTGTTTCACATGGAACTCCGGTTCAGCCACGCACTACACCTCGTCCCATCGTAGTCATAAATGCTCTTAAAATTATGTTAAATAAAAATATTAACTGACAATGATTGTTTTTCATTTTGCAGTCTTATACTAATGAAGAAAGGGGAGCAGCAGGAATAATTTTAATAAAAAAAAATAAAAAAAAAACAATGATGGGCAATGACGACCTACTCCTCTGGTCCATCCTGAGAAGAACAAAAACGTTCCCACACATCCAATCTGTAGTGCGAGTGACCGTCCAGTGTGAACAAAAACCGTGTGCCCCATTAACGTACAGTTCTGCTCAAAAGTTTGCATACCCTGGCAGACATTATGAAATTTTTGCATTGGATTTTGAAAATATGACTGATCAATAAAATATATATATATATTTTTTTTTTTTGCATGAACGATATAGATCATTCAAAGCCATTTATTATCACATAGTTGTTTGGCTCCTTTTTAAATCATAATGATAACAGAAATCACCAAAATGTCCCTGATCAAAAATTTACATACCCTTGAATGTTGGCCTTGTAACAGACACACAAGGTGACACACACAGGTTAAAATGGTTAATTTCTCACACCTGTGTGGCTTTGTAAATTGCAATTAGTGTCTGTGTATAAATAGTCAATTAGTTTGTTAGCTCTCACGTAGATGCACTGAGCAGGCTAGATACTGAGCCATGGGGAGCAGAAAAGAACGGTCAAAAGATCTGCGTAACAAGGTGATAGTACTTTATAAAGGTGGAAAAGGATAAAAAAAAAATATATCCAAAGCCTTGAAAATGCCAGTCAGTACTGTTCAATCACTTATTAAGAAGTGGAACATTTGGGGATATCTTGAAACCAAGCCAAGATCAGGTAGACCAAGAAAGATTTCAGCCACAACTGCCAGAAGAATTGTTACGGATACAAAGAAAAACCCACAGGTAAACTCAGGACAAAACTAGCCACTTTAATGTGCAAAGACTATGTTCATTCGTTTAATTTGACTTCACGAACAGAACATGGACAAGTTGTTCGTGAAGTCGAACAAATACTGAATGAAGTACCACACAAGGGAGTCGTGTGTCTCCAATTAAGAACTGGCAACATAGAGAAACTGCAAACACCTAATGGTTGAATGGGTGGTCGTCGTTCGTATGACCGAACATGTGGCGGCGGCAATCTTGGCGCACGAATGCCCAGCGGTGTTTGGTCGTCGCGTGCATGGAACTAAAATCGTCCCCTCGACCTAACACCGCTGGACTTCCATAACGTTTTGTGCAGATACTTCCACGATTGAGTGGTGTTCGCCTAAAGAAAATCACCGACCTTCAGACACACGACTACCCAGTATATAAATATGTACGTTCGCCTGTTCATCCGTATGAACCGGTCAAAGCCTGCAATTGTCTGGAACTGCTTTGGGAGTCCCTCCTCGCGGCTGACCAGTCCATAACTTCCCTCGAAAGGCTTTTCTATTCTAATGAACAGATCTGAATGGTATTTCAACAGATTGGGCGCTCAGATGCCAGTGTCTTTCGTGGAGTTCGGAGAAATAATTATACAAATTATTATGTTTTAACCAATATTGTGTAATTTTCTGTACGGAGAGATAATTTAATTAAAGGTGTGCTCTTACGCAATTATCTCTCCAGTATAGAAAAGGATTATGGGAAATGTTACTGTACACTCAGTTTTCCACAAGGTCCACCCCTGGAATGTCATTAAGGAAACCCCTTGCATGGGGATTTGTATAAAACCGGCTGTGGTTCATTAAAAGTTCATTTGACTCCCAAAACTGTGTTTCGTCCAGTTGTTGGGGAATGGGATTGGAATTACTATGCTACCCTTTATTTATATGCGGACTACATCTACCAGCGGAGATATTTCAATTTACACTTCTACTCCGCTACACAGACTGCTCTTGAAAAAAGACTGTGTGGTTGTTTCAAGGGGCTCAATACTATACTACTTGAACAAAAATTAGCTAAATGGTCGAGTTGTCAGAAAGAAGCCTTAACTGCACCAATGCAAAAAAGCCTGGTTACTCCCACCAACACCTTGACACAGCTCACAGCTTCTAGCACACTGTGATTTGGAGTGACAAAACCAAAATAGAGCTTGATGGTCGTAACCATAAGCGATATGTTTGGAGAAGGGTCAACAAGGCCTATAGTGAAAATCACTACCATCCCCACTTAAGCATGGTGGTGGCTCACTGATTTTTTGGGGAGGTGAGTTCTAAAGGCACAGAGAATCTTGTAAAAATTAATGGCAAGATAAATGCAGCATGTTATCAGAAAATACTGGCAGACAATTTGCATTCTTCTGCACGAAGGCTACGCATGGGATGCTCTTGGACTTTCCAGCATGACAATGACCCTAAGCATGTGCCTGCTGTCAAATAGGTGGAATTAATTATTTCTTTAAACTTTCAGACTAGCACAGGAACCGATAGAACCACTAGTGGGCGGTTTGGGATTTCAGGAGGGCGGTGGTGGGTTTGGCAGAAAACGCCCAGTGGGCCTTGATGGCCATGAACCAAGGGAGATCCTTTCATCTCCCCTGCCGGCCTATGCAAAGCCTTGCTGTAACCCCTCCCAGGTCAGGAGATCTCCCTCACCGGCCGACTGGCTGGCACTTAGTTCCAGCAGGCTCTATGTTCGTCCCGCAACCAGGTTGGTCGGAGCGTTGCAGCACATGGCAACACTCCAATACAGTGGTGTGCTTGCAGGAGGACAGAAGAGTCAGCCTGCAGCCGGAGGAGCTGCAGGCTACAGTGAACATGCTACCACCTGGGCTTGCAGCATTATGTCCCCCCTCCCTGGTAAAAGGTATAAAGAAGGGAGGAGACATTAAGATAGATTTTCACATATCACCCACCTACACACAGTATAGACCCTGTGCACTTATTACACACAAACCCACACTACACCCCTTATACACACACCTAGAAAAAAAAATATATATATATATATATATATTTTTTTTTTTAAGTACATATATTAAAAAAAACAAAAAAACCCACACCTTTCTAAAAATAAAATAAAAATCGCACCTGCACTGGTGGGCGGTAAAGAAATGTTACCATCAACAAAGATACAAAAGTGGGCTGTAAGTGTTAAAAAGGTTGACTACCCCTGCTCTAATCTGTAGTGAGTATACATTTTACATTTTATGTAGATCATTACAAGGATTAATTTTAATTATATTTAATAAAAGTTAAATTTTAGGAACGCCTAAAAAATTTTTTGCCTTTAAAAATTATACATATATTACCAAGGGTATGCAAATGTTTGAGCACAACTGTATACCAACTGCGTTGGCGTGGTAACAAGCCTAGGCACACTGCAACACTCAGCCAGGCGACACGACAACCATGAAACACCACCATCACCACGTTAGAATACTTCTAGAAATTTAGAAGAAAGATTTGGAAGCAATTTACGTCTACAGTTTATAATCCTTGATCCCCCAGGGGAGGAGTGAACATTGATGCAGGAGGCAACTTTGGGGTTACACTGTGTGTAATAAGGAATCCATCAGTATCCTGCATTAACACTGTGCACACTGTGTGTAATAAGGAATCTATCAGTATCCTGCATTAACCCTGTGTACACTGTGTGTAATAAGGAGTCTATCAGTATCCTGCTGCTTTAACCCTGTGTATACTGTGTGTAATAAGGAGTCTATCAGTATCCTGCATTAACCCTGTGTACACTGTGTGTAATAAGGAGTCTATCAGTATCCTGCATTAACCCTGTGTACATTGTGTGTAATAAGGAGTCTATCAGTATCCTGCTGCTTTAACCCTGTGTACACTGTGTGTAATAAGGAGTCTATCAGTATCCTGCATTAACCCTGTGTACATTGTGTGTAATAAGGAGTCTATCAGTATCCTGCTGCTTTAACCCTGTGTATACTGTGTGTAATAAGGAGTCTATCAGTATCCTGCTGCTTTAACCCTGTGTACACTGTGTGTAATAAGGAGTCTATCAGTATCCTGCTGCTTTAACCCTGTGTACACTGTGTGTAATAAGGAGTCTATCAGTATCCTGCATTAACCCTGTGCACACTGTGTGTAATAAGGAATCCATCAGTATCCTGCTGCTTTAACACTGTGTACACTGTGTGTAATAAGGAGTCGATCAGTATCCTGCTGCTTTAACCCTGTGTACACTGTGTGTAATAAGGAGTCTATCAGTATCCTGCATTAACCCTGTGTACACTGTGTGTAATAAGGAGTCTATCAGTATCCTGCATTAACCCTGTGTACACTGTGTGTAGTAAGGGGTCTATCAGTATCCTGCTGCTTTAACCCTGTGTACTCTGTGTGTAATAAGGAGTCTATCAGTTTCCTGCTGCTTTAACCCTGTGTGTAAGGAAGTGAAATGGTTAACTCTTTTTGCTTTATATGCTTTAAAATAATGTTTGAAATAATTATGCTGACTTTGGCAGATGTATTTTGTACCAAGGTCTTTCCTCTACAGGATGTATGACCTTCCTTGATCTTAGGATGTTCCTGTCTCGTCTTCATCCAAATGCTTATCTTTTTCATGTCCAACAAGTATGTACTATTAACCACAAGGACACTATAGATCTCACTGCTTGCATGAGAAATTGTGTATAAATGCTAGCCCTGAAAATATACTCATTGAGAACTTGTTATGCACTCTTTCGTGTCTGTGTGTCTTATTTGCTAAACAAGATCTCCCATCAATTGATGTGGTGATCGAAGGAGCGAGAATCGAGGGGAGTTGAGTCCAGAACAGCATTTATCCTTTCAGCTTGGTGTCTAGAAGTGGGATCAGCAAAACCATTGGGTGAGTAGCCTTTTTGTGTCTTATTGACGCTAATTGTCTATGACCCCCTTTGGTTTAGTAAGTCTGTATCCAGTAGAAAGGAAAGGTATAAGGACTTAGTTATATTGAGACTGTAAATAGGTCTCCGGTTTATTAGACATTTGGTCTAAATATATATAGGGTTTTGGTAACCCAGGTTAGTATCTAAGATAGATACAGGGTATCTCAGGTAGATACAGGTTTTGAGACTATAAAGGAGTCTCCGGTTTATTAATACTATAAGTGTTCTAGGGAACACGGTTCATAGATCTAGAATAACCCAAACTTCTCGTTCCTTTGGTCACCCTGTGTCTGATTTGTGTTTATTTTGCTTGTTAAGTAGAGACACACTATTGGTAAGTAGGTAGTGTCTCTACCCTGAGCCAGAAATATGGGAAATAATCAGTCTATTTCTTACCCTTTACCCCACCCAGGGGAGCCATGTCTAAATTATGTTACTAGAATAGGAGCACAAGGAGGATTTCTTACAATCCCCTTTGTGTCAAATTTAGCAGGATGGACAGAGACTATGAAGTCATCTGATCCTTTTCCCAGGTCTGGGGCTAATGATGATTTCCATATGAATATGATTCGAGGATTGTGTTTGGGAGATAGGAAGTCATGGCCGTGGTATGGTCCTGATCCAGATTGGGATAAGGAATATATGAAAGCAGGAGGTGAAAATTGGTTGCTGATAGCCCCTCATTGGTTTCCTTGTAGTGTAACAGGAAAGGTTTTAAAGGGAGCTAAGAAACACCTGGCTAAGAGAAAGGGAACTGTTGACAGTAATACTATTTGCTTTTCTATAGAAGCCCCTCCTGATAATCTATATCCACCACCAACTGTGCCCCCTACCCAGTTAGCCCCCGGCCATGCCCAACCACAACCCCCACCTCCCTATAAAGCAATGTATCCTGCTGTACCTAATGCCCCCTCAGAGGATGATATAGAGGATATTTCTGTTGCTGCAGCTGTTAATTCACAATCACAGCAATTACAGGAATCATCATCTACACCAGATTCTGATATAGAATACCCACCGCCACCTCCTGGTACAGTTAAATTAACAGTACAAACAGGAGTTAAACTTAAAAGTGGCAAGGTGTTAAAATCATATGTACATAAGCAAGATGATGATGATGTAGAGATGCCAGAATTAGAAGGTGCTGATCTTACTGCCCCGTTTATGACTGTTGGTAATCAGTTAATAATGAAACCCATTAATCCCGGAGTACTCAAGGATATTATTCAAGGTGCCCCAAACCCCCGTACTAATCCCTCTGCATGCCTAATGTATCTGAAAAGAATGTGTTTAGGACAGAACATGACACAGATAGACATACAGTTAATTATAAATGGAATATTAGGGTATGATTCAGATTCTGGTTGGAATTGGTCTAATGTACCCTCTATCAGTGAGACAGACAACGGTACTGGAGTTGGAGTGGCTGGCAGTGATGGTGTTTATGAGCTTAGTACTTCAGCAGGATGTGCTAAAATGTGGGATGAGGTGGAAGCTGAAATGTTGAGATTATGGAAGAATAAGCAGTCTATATCCACTGCTTTGGCATGTAAGCAAGGTGCAAAGGAAGAGATTGGTGTTTTTGTAAAGAGATTTTACAAGTGTTGGAAGGATGAGGCAGGTTTGAAGTCTGGAGATGATATGGATCTCCTTAAAATACAGTCATGCCTTGGTAATATGTTGCCACAGTATTCTTTGCTTGTGAAACAGTTGATTTCAGACTGGGCCAATTTGGGTGGCTCAGATTTTCTTACCAAGGTTATTGAGAAGGAAAATGCAGGTTGTTTTGATTTAAGAAAAGATTCAGGAAGTAAGGTTGCTTATTATGCTCAGGGATTGCAACACTGTCCACCTACACAGGCCCGAGAGAGAGGATGGGATGGAGCACATAGAGCCTGTGGAAGGGGTGGTCAAAGAGGGGCAAGGGATGGAGACAGGGAAATCAGGGTTATAGGGGCAGGGGTAACCAAGGAGGAATAGACAGGAACACTTGTTTCAACTGTGGCCAGCATGGCCACTGGAGGAATGAGTGTCCACACCCCAGGAAACCCCAGTAGCCCCAACAACCCCACAATTATCAAAATACGCCCGGTAGGCAAGAACAACACCAGGCCCACTCCCAACACCACTGGCCAGCACTTCCCTCTCCCCCCCCCGCTCCAGCAAACCCAAACTGCATTAGGGCCATTCACAGGTACCACTGACCAGCACACCCATCACATCCCATGGCCCCAATAGGGCTGCCTTGAAGGTGACACTCCAACTTTTCCACTTTTGTCCTCTACTAATGATGATCAGCCTTTTTGTATTCTGGTCATAGAAGGTAGATCCTTGCCATTTTTGGTAGATACTGGAGCTACGTGTTCCAGTCTCTGTGATACCTATTATCAGGGGACAAGGGAAAAGTCTACACCTTCATTGGGTATTAATGGAGTGTCAACCCCCACTTTTGTCACACCACCACTGTCTGTTTTTTGTCCTCTTAATGGTTCTTCTACCATGCACCCTTTTCGTTTAATACCTAAATGTCCTGTCAATTTGCTGGGAAGGGATCTTCTTGGTATTCTGGGAGCTACTATTACTTGCACGCCCTCTGGTGGTATTGATGTGTCTATGTTGTGTTCTGAAACTATTGATTTGTCTGATGTTCCTTCTTCTGTGTGGGCTTCATCTAAGTTAGATGTAGGATTTGTCAACTGCACCCCTTACAAAGCCAAACTAAAACCAGCTGTAACTCCTATCTACCTTAAACAGTACCCCCTGTCAGAAGCCAAGGTTGAGGGAGTTCGCCCCATGATCCAATCTTTTCTAGAGCAGGGAATACTAAAGCCAGTAGTTTCTCCATATAACACACCTATTAATCCAGTTCCTAAAGGTAATGGTTATCGCTTAGTTCAGGATTTTAGAGCCCTGAATAGTTTAATTGTGCCCATTGCACCCATTGTCCCTGATGTGACATCCCTCATTACAGCCATTCCACATGATGCCACTTGCTTCACTGTCATTGATTTAAGTAATGCATTTTTTCTATACCTATTGATCAAGAGACACAGCTACTTATGGTTTTTACTTTTTGAAGGCTGTCAGTTTACCTGGACACGCTTACCCAAGGCTATGTGGATTCCCCAGCTGTTTATTCGCTGGTACTCCAACATACTCTAAAAACATGGACCCCCGGTCATGGTTCCGTCCTTTTGCAATATGTTGATGACTTATTGTTATGTAGCCCTAGCTATGAGGCAAGCACTGTGGATACTGTCAATTTGCTCAAACACTTAGCAACTGTGGGTCACAAGGTTGCAAAACACAAAATGCAATTGTGTAAATCAAAGGTTGATTACTTAGGTTTTGTTCTGGCTTCAGGCACCAGACAATTGAGTCCAAAACGTATTGAGGTCATTCAGAGGATTCCTAAACCCACTACTCGGAAGGAGTTGCTCACCTTCCTCGGCATGATTAATTACTGCCGCCAATGGATCCCTGAATGCTCCCATTATGACTCAATCCTAAGGGAGGCTGTACGTTCTGACAGCCCTGAAAATGTCTGCTGGTCACCAGACATGCTAGCTGCGTATATTGCTCTCAAAGTTGCTATTGTACAAGCCCCGGCTTTAGGACTACCTGTGTATTGTAAACCATTTCATTTGTATGCTCGGGACAACTGTAAAACCATGGCCGCGGTCTGTGCACAAGAGCACGGAGGCGGTATGCGTCCCATAGCATTCTTTTCCAAAGTAGTTCCAGCTCCGGTACAGGGTATGCCGGCGTGTCTCAGAGCATTGGCAGCATGTGCAATGGCTGTTGAGACTGCACTACTATCACACTAGGGCATCCTACAATACTCCATACCAGTCACCAGGTTACTCAGCTTATAAAAAATCTCACCACACAACACATGACAGCCCAGCGCTTAAGTGGTTATGAGATTATTCTTCTTAATACCCAGAATCTGTCTATTGTTTATAGTCCTGTTAATTCTGGTCCTATGTCTGTTTTGCATGCTATTCTCACTTCTGCATCTGACTCTGTGTCTATACCATCTGAGCCTCATAATTGCATTGAACAAATACATATTGCCACATCTCCCAGAGCAGTCCTCTCCTCCACAGCACTCAGTGGCCCGGATGTGACCACTGTCTTTGTGGATGGCTCTTGCTCCAGACCAAATGATGGTACATACCTCACAGGCTATGCTGTGGTACAGCTACCTGATAAAATCATTGAAGCTGACACTATTTTCCAGCCGTCTGCACAAGCTGCAGAACTCATTGCTCTCACACGTGCCTGTCAGCTTTTCTCAGGACAGCAAGTGAACATTTACACAGACTCACGATATGCTCATGGGGTAGTGCATGATTTTGGTGTGATTTGGAAACAAAGAGGCTTTGTAGGAGCCGATGGAAAAGCCATTTCACACACAAATCTCATCCAATCACTCCTAGATGCTATCCTACTCCCATCTGAAGTAGCTGTTATCCACTGCAAGGCACACACTCTGGGTAGTGACGACATTTCCAGAGGTAATGCCTTGGCTGACAAAGTGGCAAAAGAAGTTGCAGCCAAGACTCTTTATTATGAAATGTTTCCTGCTATGCTCACACCTCCCACATGCCCGACTGACAGTTTGCTTTTGCAGCTCCAAGCCTTTGCAACGCAATCTGACTTTGATTTTTGGATTAAACAAGGTTTAGAAAAAGATCAGAATGATCTTTTCTCTAGAGAGGGGAAGATAGGCATACCTGAAGCCAGCTGTTTTATCTTTATCAGTCAGGCCCATGGTCCTGGCCACAAGAGCATAGCAAGTACCATCCAATTCCTCATGAATTCATTTTATATTAGGAATCTCAGGCAGCATGTACAGTCTTTTGTTAGATTGTGTGAACCATGTATGAGAACACATCCGAATATTCCACACAAATCACAGCACGAACATTTGCCCCCTCCAGCTGCTCCTTTTACACACTTACAGATTGATTTTACTCATGTACCCAAAATTGGTAAGAAACAGCAATACTTACTGGTCATAGTTGATCAGTTTAGTAGATGGCCTGAGGCCTTTGTGACATCTAGGGAGGATGCTAGGACGGTAGTGAAGATTCTTGCTACTGAAATTATTCCCAGGTATGGCTGCCCTCTGCAGATTAACTCTGATAATGGCCCGGCTTTTGCTAGTAAGGTTACCCAGGAACTTGCTAAATTCTTGCAAGTTACCTGGAAGTTTCATATACCCTATCATCCACAGAGTTCAGGGGTAGTTGAAAGGATGAATAGGACCATTAAGGAGAAGCTTATGAAAGCTACTGCAGGAACATGGGTAAATTGGACAAAATATCTTCCAGCTATTTTAGCTGAGATAAGAATGACTCCTCACAAGGTGACTAAATTATCTCCATTTGAGATTCTGATGGGACGACCTTTTCCCACACCCTGGGCCAGGGAACCGCTTGTTATAATGTCTGGGGATTTACAGCTAATACAAGAACAATATGTACAGGAATTGTTGATAAAACTGAATGGTATATATGGCAATGTTTCTTCGCAGTTTCCCTTACCTTCACAGGAACCTACTCATCCATACCAGCCTGGTGACAAGGTGTATATCCGTCAGCTGAATAGGACCAAGAAAGGAGGATACCCTTTCGGACCACCTGCTACTGTGATTGCTGTAACCAGAACCGCTGTCCTCACAGATTCCCACGACATCTGGATTCACGCATCCCGAGTGAAGCTGTGTCCAAAGAGGGGAACCAAGGAAGACAACACCACTCCTCACTCGGAAAGAGAAGAATTTCCCCTTAGCGAAGCATCATGGCTTTCACACCATATCGTAGATTGAGAGGATCATACGAACCTGAGACCAAGATTATGTTGTGCGCTATGCTTTCTGGAGTTGTCATACTCCCTCTGATATTATTCCTTGAATGCCATTATGAGTACAAGTCAATGGGAAGTTTGAAACCTGTTTGTTTCTGGAGAAATGACTCTGACATGATGAACAATTCTTCAATACCCCCAGCCCAATTAGGCCTTAGCCCCTCATCTAGCACTCGTCACACACGCTCCCTCAAGAACCTTTCTCCACCACCTATCTATCAGCATGTAATATGCAATCATTCATTCACTGAACGCATCTGGATGAACTGGATAAATAATAACCCTTAGAAGTACCAGTTACCCATATGGAATGTGTCCACAGCTAATGAAACCGATGCATTATGTTTGTTTGAAGGTTCATGGAAAATTGTTAGATCTTATAACGCAGAAATGTGCACAGTTAAGGTTGCTAATTACACCAGCATCTGTGCCACCTTATTTAATATAAGTTCTGATGGTAAAAAAAAAAAAACCACCTAAACAGGTTTGGGATATATATTATAAGAAAATTAGTAAGCTTGCATATCAATGTAAACAGACAGGCCTTATTACTTTTAATAATGATTATACAACTGGTACCATTAATTGGAAAAGGGGCCAAATGTTAGTCATTATGAACGACACTGCAATTGAGAACTGTACACTACCTTATATTTTTACACCTTATTACTGTCCTTCATCCACTATCATAGAACCAAAAGTCAACCACGACACACACACACCTATTCCGTCCACATGTGTTAATACAACTGCCTTCTTACAAGCTGTACATGTGTCATTAAAAAATCACTACTCCTGTTGTAACAATATGTAACACAGCAAACAAAAGGCAGAAAAGGGAATGGTATGACACACTGTTAGGAGGTGCTGGAACCACTATGGGTATACTAAATAGTATAGACGTGGAGACCCTCAAGAATAAGTTAAACACGGCCAGCATGCATATAGGGACTGGTTTCCATACTACTGCAAACTGGGCTCCAATTGTTGTTAAATCACAGGTTACAGGATTGGATTTAGATACATCAATGTATAACTATTTAGGTAATTTAACTGTTGCAACTATGAAATTCACTACAGATCTTGGTAACTGGAGTACTTGTGCCATCAGGTATTTATGGATGCAACAACAAAGACTGGCATTAGAAGACACACTAATGATTCCTAAACTAGAGAAAATTAGAGGGATGCTTAACCTCACAGATAATGAATGGTTACTTCTAAAACCCCAATCCACTAAATGCAATGAATGGTTAACTGATAATGTTTCACATTTTTCATGCTCATGCTATTTTACACTATATCATACATCATCAAAGGATGTTAAATTAGCTTGTCAATTTAACACATTACCTGTACCAGTTTATGATCTCTTTACCAGGAATTTAACCTGGTGGGCACCCACATACACAGGGGACTATATTTTCCCCAAAGATAATATGACCTATTCCCTTAAACACTGTGTTCTCACTGACAAAGGATATGCATGTTGACACTCGTCCCCTATTTATGAACCATGCTTACTCCAAAATGAACTTAACAAGTGCATATGGCACATATATCCTGAAAATTATTTTACCATGACTGAAATAAGCACACGACATATCTGTTTGGCAACTAACCTCCCTACAAAGATAATTACTAGTAATACAAGTATTAATCTACCTCTCCCCTTTTCAGGATGTTTGACTAATGTTACCTGGTTAGATCTTAATGACACCCAATATTATTTCAGCGACACAATCACTTTAGACAAACATATTAATGCCCTATTAGGCTCTCTGCCTTTTAAAGATTACCATCTACCTCTTGAGACTATTGTCTCCTTAATGAAAGGAAAACAAAATATGTTTAAACATCTTGTTACACATAATGATGCTATAGTACACACACAGGTAGCCACACATATCCTAAAAGGAGAACTCCTTAAGGTGAGTTCACAAATTCAGAATGATTTAGCCCATCATTGGTACGATGCTTTTACAGGTTGGTCCCCTACTGGATCCCAGATAATGAAATCATTCTTCTATCCTCTTGTTATTATAGTCCTGATTGTATTGGGTATGATTTTATATAACTGCCATCTTACTTGTACACTGAGAAAGAGAATACAGAAATTAATCCATAATGCAGAACAGAAACAATTGGAAATTCTCCTCTCTGCCACTGGAGGCTATCAACCCATCTTTAAAACTGGGCCTTAGGAATTACCACATGGGAATCGAGGTGAAGAAATTAATGAAAGTCCCGCAAGGAGTGACTAGCACCCCTGAAAATACCATGTGGAAGTTTCTCTGACCTGGGAAGATCTTATCAATGATATGAGCAAATTAATTGCTCAAAGAGGGGGATGTAAGGAAGTGAAATGGTTAACTCTTTTTGCTTTATATGCTTTAAAATAATGTTTGAAATAATTATGCTTACTTTGGCAGATGTATTTTGTACCAAGGTCTTTCCTCTACAGGATGTATGACCTTCCTTGACCTTAGGATGTTCCTGTCTCGTCTTCATCCAAATGCTTATCTTTTTCATGTCCAACAAGTATGTACTATTAACCACAAGGACACTATAGACTTCACTGCTTGCATGAGAAATTGTGTATAAATGCTAGCCCTGAAAATATACTCATTGAGAACTTGTTATGCACTCTTTCGTGTCTGTGTGTCTTATTTGCTAAACAAGATCTCCCATCAATTGATGTGGTGATCGAAGGAGCGAGAATCGAGGGGAGTTGAGTCCAGAACAGCATTTATCCTTTCACTGTGCACACTGTGTGTAATAAGGAGTCTATCAGTATCCTGCTGCTTTAACCCTGTGCACACTGTGTGTAATAAGGAGTCTATCAGTATCCTGCATTAACCCTGTGTACACTGTGTGTAATAAGGAGTCTATCAGTATCCTGCTGCTTTAACCCTGTGTATACTGTGTGTAATAAGGAGTCTATCAGTATCCTGCTGCTTTAACCCTGTGTACTCTGTGTGTAATAAGGAGTCTATCAGTATCCTGCTGCTTTAACCCTGTGTACACTGTGTGTAATAAGGAGTCTCTCAGTATCCTGCTGCTTTAACCCTGTGTACACTGTGTGTAATAAGGAGTCGATCAGTATCCTGCTGCTTTAACCCTGTGTACACTGTGTGTAATAAGGAGTCTATCAGTATCCTGCTGCTTTAACCCTGTGTACACTGTGTGTAATAAGGAGTCTATCAGTATCCTGCTGCTTTAACCCTGTGTACACTGTGTGTAATAAGGAGTCTATCAGTATCCTGCTGCTTTAACCCTGTGTACACTGTGTGTAATAAGGAGTCTATCAGTATCCTGCTGCTTTAACCCTGTGTTTAATAAGGAGTCTATCAGTATTCTGCCGCTTTAACACTGTGTACACTGTGCGTAATAAGGAGTCTATCAGTATCCTGCTTTAACCCTGTGTACACTGTGTGTAATAAGGAATCTATCAGTATCCTGCTGCTTTAACCCTGTGTACACTGTGTGTAATAAGGAATCTATCAGTATCCTGCCGCTTTAACACTGTGCACACTGTGTGTAATAAGGAGTCTATCAGTATCCTGCCGCTTTAACCCTGTGTACACTGTGTGTAATAAGGAATCTATCAGTATCCTGCTGCTTTAATTCTGTGTACACTGTGTGTAATAAGGAGTCGATCAGTATCCTGCTGCTTTAACCCTGTGTGTAATAAGGAGTCTATCAGTATCCTGCTGCTTTAACCCTGTGTACACTGTGTGTAATAAGGAGTCTATCAGTATCCTGCTGCTTTAACCCTGTGCACACTGTGTGTAATAAGGAGTCTATCAGTATCCTGCATTAACCCTGTGTACACTGTGTGTAATAAGGAATCTATCAGTATCCTGCCGCTTTAACACTGTGCACACTGTGTGTAATAAGGAGTCTATCAGTATCCTGCCGCTTTAACCCTGTGTACACTGTGCGTAATAAGGAGTCTATCAGTATCCTGCTGCTTTAACCCTGTGTACACTGTGTGTAATAAGGAATCTATCAGTATCCTGCCGCTTTAACACTGTGCACACTGTGTGTAATAAGGAGTCTATCAGTATCCTGCTGCTTTAATCCTGTGTACACTGTGTGTAATAAGGAGTCGATCAGTATCCTGCTGCTTTAACCCTGTGTGTAATAAGGAGTCTATCAGTATCCTGCTGCTTTAACCCTGTGTACACTGTGTGTAATAAGGAGTCTCTCAGTATCCTGCTGCTTTAACACTGTGCACACTGTGTGTAATAAGGAGTCTATCAGTGTCCTGCTGCATTAACCCTGTGTGTAATAAGGAGTCTATCAGTATCCTGCATTAACCCTGTGTACACTGTGTGTAATAAGGAGTCTATCAGTATCCTGCTGCTTTAACCCAGTGTACACTGTGTATAATAAGGAGTCGATCAGTATCCTGCATTAACCCTGTGTACACTGTGTGTAATAAGGGGTCTATCCGTATCCTGCTGCTTTAACACTGTGTACACTGTGTGTAATAAGGAGTCTATCAGTATCCTGCTTTAACACTGTGTACACTGTGTGTAATAAGGAGTCTATCAGTTTCCTGCTGCTTTAACCCTGTGCACACTGTGTATAATAAGGAGTCCATCAATATCCTGCTGTTTTAACCCTGTGTAGCGGGACCTGGCTAACCCTGCCGGTTACCCCTGCTATTAATAGATAAAGAGACCCATTTTCCCCAATAACCGGACAACACAGTTCCAGGGGTGCAACGACCTTTTTTTGGCCACACTCTGCTTTATACTTTCCCCGTGCAATGGGCGGATCATACACAATGACAATGTCCCCTCCCAGAGGCCTCCTGGTGGAACCAGAACCCAAGTCCCTTTTTCCCCTGTCCCCGCCACTCAGTGTCCCCTCCCAGGGGTCTTTGGGTGACAGGAACTCCAAGTCCTACGTCCCCAGTTCCCACCAACCAAATACAGGAGTTCCCCCTTCCCATGGTAGGGGGTCTTCTTCCCAGGGTCCTCTGTGCTCAAAACTGCCATTGTTCCCAAAAGAGTGTCCCCAGCAGTCTCAGGGATCCCCAGAACAGTAACCGTTCCGAACCATCTCTGTTCGCAGAGTCCCTGGGTGAAACCAGGCAAGGGAAGAGTCTCCTTTTGGGACAAGAACGCTCCCCCTGGCCAGTGTTAGTCTGTACGAATGGCGGCCACCCAGGGAAGCGCTCATTAATTACTTCACTTGTGGTTTCACACTTATGTTGCAAGTTGTCAATTTTCTAATTAATTGGTGTGAACACTCCAAGGGACACTAGGGAGGTCATCGTTTGGGAACAATCCACGAGTGCTCCCCCTGAATGGCGTTCGTTTAACGAACGGGCCGCCACCCAAGGTCGACACGCACCAAGGCTTTCCTTGCTGTTTGTGGTTTTCACACCTCGTTAGCGAGGAGCGAACATTTCAACGAGGTGTAAACATTCAAAGTAAACATTCCAAATGAGGTATCGAGGTGGTCCCCATTTCAGAGGTGAACAGAACCCGTTCGTATGGAGTCCCCCAAACGGGGAGCAGGTAAAGCATAGGAATAAACACAAATATAGGGGAGGACATACAGCAATTCACAAACAGACAGTGGTCCCGCCACACCCTGTGTACACTGTGTGTAATAAGGAGCCTATCAGTATCCTGCTGCTTTAACCTGTGCACACTGTGTGTAATAAGGAGTCTCGGTTTCCTGCTGCTTTAACCCTGTGTACACTGTGTGTAATAAGGAGTCTATCAGTATCCTGCTGCTTTAACCCTGTGCACACTGTGTGTAATAAGGAGTCTATCCGTATCTTGCTGCTTTAACCCTGTGCACACTGTGTGTAATAAGGAGTCTATCAGTATCCTGCTGCTTTA
>OW240912.1:186116-204539 GCA_933207985.1 Pelobates cultripes
GAGTGCTATTCGGTACTTTCGTGTGCTCAGATCCCAGCTATCTGGGGATGGGTTGCAAGTATATATTTTGTGTGATAAGTGGAAGGCGTATGCCTGAATTTGTGGAAGGGGTTATTTTCCTATTTAAATCCCCAGTAACCCCAGCTTACCTATCGTCGCCGTCTGAAAGTTCTGGCCTGCTCGCCTCCCAACTTCCGGGTCCTCAACAGGCATCACACTTCCGGGTCCTCAACAGGCATCGCACTTCCGGTCCCGTCATACCTTGCGGCTTCCCACCAGTCCGTTCGCACAGACACGCACAAACTAACGAACACCAGGTAAGCGGCGAGAATAGCCGCGTTCGGGATATTCACGCCGTTCAACTTTTTCTTTCGTTTATATGCAATCTCACGTAGGAGACCGCAACCACAGGTGGCAAATATACATATATATATCTTTTCTTTTACACTGAATCTTGTTCGCGCTTTTTGGTTAATCTCAGGACCACATGAATATCACACCTCCCAATCTTAGGTCTCGGTTGTCACATCTCCCTAATAAATACCCCCCCCAGTCCCTAGGGGTATCAAAGTCGGTCTAGCAGGCAGGACTACCATACAGCCCCAGGAGAAATACCACTTACTATTCTACTATGCAGCTTCCCCTAACAGGGTCGAGTCATTCAAACAACCAAGGGCACTTTGTTTTCCTTCTAATCCATTTTTCTACTCATACAAATTACACAGTAACATGCACATGTCACAATCAGAACATATTGTTACAATAATCAACACAACAATGCTTAGATTCATTTTAACTGTTCAAACATCAACAAATAAATATATTTAATTTAAAATGCACAGTGTTTAAACCCAGCCGCTTTACAGACCGGTAATACGTCTTTAAACTCCTAGTCATTATCCCCAGCCTCTTAAGCTCCAGCTCTTCATTACTTTATGTCCCCCAGTTTTATTTAGTTTTATTCTTTACAAAAAAAAAAAAAAATCCCCGGGAAGCGACTAAACACTCACACAGCTTGTAAATTCCGACACTGTGTCCACGGTCCGCACCGCCGGAGCCATGATCTGTACTAGGGACTGGAGAAGGCTTGCGGGCTTAGCCCCGGTATCTGCCTCCCTGCCGCCCCCTACCAGCCGCACACCGGCAGAGACACCTAACCGGCAGGGCAGGGGCTGGCAGTGATGTCACCGGGACACTAGAATTACAGCAGCTGAGCGGTAACGTTGCTCACCTTCCACACACTGCGCTGGGCACTGGTAGAAGTGGCAGCAGTTTAAACTGGCATATACTGCTCCTTTAAGACAAAGCAATGAATGCTGTTACAGGATGATAAAAAAAAAAGGATTCTTTGAAGAAAGATAAGTTACATTAGTCTAACCTGAGTGACTATGTTCACCCACTTTAACAATGCGGCAGTCTTTCTTGGTAGTAAAACTTAAACCCATGCTGATACCTTACAATCTGTATCATCCTATAATAACCCCTGTTATATCATGTCTGTTACTGTCACTCTTATGCTCTCACTACACGTAGCAGTCCCATGATAGGGATAATTGTACTGGTGGTTTCTCAACCTATTCTAAACTAGTAACGGTGTTATACTCAGATTGATATTTCTCCAACCATTGTACAAACCCGCTGACGATCAGCATGCATTCACTCACACAAACCCTAAAACTACGGGACGGTCATTAGGGTTGATTCGGGCAGTGAGCCGCTACCGAGTACACCCCTCATAATGTCCAGGCAAATCAAATTACCCGCACAGTATCTACTATGAGTACCATTTTAAATTACAGTTGTAATCGTTGCAACTGTTACACTGCTTCTAAATTCCGCTAAATGGATTCCATTTCATGACTAAAATAGTATGGTAGAGGGGAAATAAATAAATAAAATAAAACACGAGCCACGAGGGCCATACATACATACATACGTGCAGTGTAGTTCATACGTATCGACCATCTTGTCCCGAAGTGCTCACAGCGCACTCCAGTTACGGTCAGCCTTACAATTCTACTTTATTATCACTCGTGTTTTCATCCAATGGTATGTCCTCTCTCTCACAACTAACCGTCCCTCTTAAGTAGCAATGGCTGGCTGTCAGGTTCCTAGGTGTCCACTAGTTATCATTCCCCCTGGCTTCTTCGCCTTAGGTTAAGTGGTCCCGCGAGGCCAACACCCATCCTCATACTCGGAGGTACTACGCCCCTCGGGCCAAATCATAGTCAGTCGCCTCGCATTGTGGCATAGAGAGGGCCTCACCTGTCACTCCCATTCTGTCTTATGTTTAATTGTCACCGAGAGGCCGACACCCCGCCACAACGTTCAGTGGCCACGCTATCCCCTCGCGCCAACGCATAGGTAGAGCCTCTCAAGCCACTTGGCAATTAGCAGGGCCTCACCTGTCACCAACCTAGAGTAATCGTTTCGCTGCATTGCGGCACTAGCTAGTCAGCCAGCACACACACACACGTAGTACTTGGGGGACCGAACCTGCAAACCCCGTCATGCATAACCGTTACGTTTCATATCTGATAATCAGATCAGGTGTCCTAGCGGATTATTTCCCGCATCGTTATAACTTTAGTTTCGATGGTGAGTTTATATATCCTTACCGTAATACAAACCGTATGTCAGAACTATCAAACAAGGCAATCCAGGCTTTTAATACATCAATCACTTACGGGCTAAGGGTCTCCTACATAATTAGATATAACAGTACAAGGATGAGTACAAGGATATACATGTTTCCCCAACTTGTCACTCACTTTGCGTTCCTTTTATACCACATACACTAGGTGCCCATATCAATGTAATAGAAACCAAGATCAGCGGTTTCCTCCTACAATTGTTTCAGGCATATTGTTCTTACATATATTTTCCGTTAAATACGTATATTGGCCACACGCTGTCTTTTACGTTTACACGTGGTACATATTCAGGCCTTGTATCGGACCATAGCCAGGTCCTCAATACGTTTGGGTATATATAGTGTCTGCTTCCAGATTTTATTCATTACAGATATACTGTTATTACTCTACAGCCCATTAGGGGCATTTCAGTACATTGAGTTCTAAATTACCATACGTTGACGCATACTGTCACCTAATTATTTTGGCTACATCAATTATACAAGGCAATGCAGGTTAAAGCATTAGCAATCTAATAAAGACTGGGTAAACCAGAATTCCCACTTGTTTCATATCAGACATCAAAGCATCACTCGGCCTTCATTACGAACAAACGAATACAATTCAAATCCTTGACAGCTAACAGGGACCTGTCTCAGCACGCCTGACATTCACAAGGTTCTCCATGCGCATTCAATCATATGTTACGCTATTTAATATTACATTCATCTTACTATGTTATTTATGTTCAAAAGTACATCAGGACTGACTTTCGGTCTTGCTATCTGTTTCTCTCTTAAAAGTTACACCTATAGGCATCTTATAATACAGTTAATTACAATCCCAAGCCTATCAAGTAAACGATTGTAGGGTAGTTATTATATGACATATATTTAAGCTTAAACCACAATCAAAGATCCTTTTCAGGTTCCTCTCTTAAGAGCACATTTTCCCTACTGTTAGTCACGGTATTTCGTTTGCTCATCGGTTCGCATTGCGTCAGATTTGTCAGATACTTTTTTTTTTTCTCTCAATCCTTTTTCGCCATGGTTCTACCAGTTTTTACACATATAAGGTATTAACGCTCATCCAGAAGAAACAAGCCTGCCAAGGGTCCCCCGCAGTATACCCCGCCCTGGCCACTCCTAAAGTCCTGAGGTCAGGCCTTGCTTAAATGTAACTGAGCTCGAAGAACATTCAGTTCAGGGATCCTCTGCAGTTCAATAAGGTCTTATCATGCCTTAAGTTAGAGGTTTTTTTTTAAGCAGGTAGATTCGTCCACTAACACTAAGCAAACTTACTCTAAAGCTACGATATGGGTAAGTATTGTGTATGATTCAAGATAATAAGTGCGTTCCAGTGATAAATGGCTGCTTGCACAATTTTTGCCACTTATCTTTGAAACCAGCCTATAATACTATTAAAACTTTACCTACAGGAATTTAACATTATGTATACACCATATACCCAACAGCTCCCATTTTCTTTTATTATTCAGTAAAGATGCCGACTAGTGCCCGAGATCAAAAACTCCACAAATCATTCAATTCACTCCCTATCAACAGTAAATCTTAGGGGAAGTTTTCGATTTAACCATAAGCCTCCCTGTAATAACGCTACTAATATGTGTCAGCAGCTCACTTGGCATTCCATGATTTATTAAGGCCAAAGGAAAATATTACTGTCTGAAACATTCAGCCTTCACCTATGCCTAAAGAATTCCGGAATCAACAATCGTTACATTATCTACTCCTCATATCAAAACATATGAGCTGGGTGTTTTAAATTGTGCCCGGTTCAAAGTTTGTACTCTTAATCAAAGGCCAGGTTAGCCAGATCTCTAACTAAACCTAACCATCTATAATAACTGTGATAATTGTTACTTTAATTACTCCACCCAGGCCTTAATCCTTCCTCCTACTCGGGCTTTTCATTCCATGTCAGTGCAACAGCAGCCTCTAATGGGCGTGTTACGACACACATAAGTAGAATATGGTAAGTTGTTTTACAATGGGAACATTCCTAACCAAGGACAGAAATCAGACTCTCTTATCGATATTGTGACTAAATAATTGCTAATCTGTGAATTAATCTTGTCTTCTATTTTTGCCCTCTTTTGCAGGCCTGACCTCTCGTCGGTTTCGGCACACCTCAACCGACTTTTGTCCTTATCGAACTACATACTTTTAATTGTACGTCCTCGAATTACCCCGTACACAAGTGGAAGGCGTATGCCTGAATTTGTGGGAGGGGTTATTTTCCTATTTAAATCCCCAGTAACCCCAGCTTACCTATCGTCGCCGTCTGAAAGTTCCCCTCCCACCTCACCCTTTTTTATTTTCAATTATATACCAGGTGGGCCCTCTTTTGCAGGCCTGACCTCTCGTCGGTTTCGGCACACCTCAACCGACTTTTGTCCTTATCGAACTACATACTTTTAATTGTACGTCCTCGAATTACCCCGTACACAAATGTAATATTGTGTATTTTATTGTGTTTTAGTATTTTACTGTAACCATGTGGTTAATGGAGTTTTGCCTCTGTCCTGGGAGATAATTAGATTATTTCCCAATTATCTCCAGGACAGAGGGAGGGAAGTTAGGATGCATTGTGGGGATGTTTTAACTCTGTGTGTCTGTCATTGGTTCATGTCTGTCCTTTGTCACAGTCTCCTATTTGGTCCCCTAGGGGAGTGTCCACCAGGTGGGAGACCTGCATAAATACTGGGCAGGTAGCCCTCATTAAACCAGACCACTGCTTGACCCTCAACACGGAGCCTTGTCTCGTCTTTGTTGGGGATTTACTGAACGCTGATAGAGACTGATTGCTAGGAGTGTAAGCCGCTTGGGTGCTTTTCTTATTCATCTGCTAGCAGTTTGGAGTGCTATATGGTATGCAGTTCGGGAGTTTGGAGCATTCCCTTATATGCGGATCGGGAGTTTGGTGTTCTGCAGTAGCTATGCCTGTATATTTGGAAGGGGAAGATCTCCGAAACGGCGGTTTAACCCTTTTATGCTGAGGGTGCCGTAACAAATGTATTGTACCAAAATTCTACTTATAAAATGAGAAGATAAGATGAATAATATGATCCCATACACCCAATATGACTTTATCTTTTTTTTTTTTTTTTTAAACTCACGTATTGTTTTCCATTTTCCTTTCTGAAGTTGAACTCGAGGAATAACTGTGAAACGTCTATCAATTTCCAGGTCTCAACTGTCAATTTCTATTTCTGAGCCACTAACCAAACCCATAACCACAAACAATGCCCAGTAACTAAGGGATGAACTAGTTAAACCTCATTCCTCGTTACCATGACCTGCTCAGTCCCATTATACATAGTGCCACTTCTGGAAAGTCCACTCCAGAAATTCAAACTCACTATACCAAGAGAGATTGTCACTGTACACAATATCTATTGATACAATGTAAATAGAATATACAGCGTGCATACATACATCATATGCACAATGTCTAATATACAGAAATAAAAAACAAGAAATATATTGTGGCAGAACCACAGCTTGTTCGGGTGCTTTCCACCTGTACTGTGTGTTTTCCCTTGCCTGTTCGGGAGTGCTCCTAAGAAAGGAACCCCATCGTCTCCCCAATGGGGACCACCTCGATATCCCATTTAGAACACTAGTTAAAACGTTCAAGTAGAATGTTCGCACTCGCAACATAGGTGTGAAACCGCAATTGAAGCAGTTGGTGAATACTCCCCTGGGTGGCCGCCATTTAGTATAGACGAACGCCAGCAAGGGGGAGCATTCGTACTTCCCGACTGGATTGCTGGATTGCTTCCTGAGTCTTTCATCTCCCGAACGAGGACCTCCCCGGTACCCCATTGTAACGTTCCCACCAATTCATTAGATCGTTCGCACTTGCAACATAAGTGTGAAACCATAAGGGAATTTAGTAATAAATGCTCCCAAGGGTGGCCTCCATTTTGTATAGACAAAACCCAACCAGGGGGAGCATTCGTACCCCGAAAGGAGATGCTTATCTTGCAGGTTTCAGCACAAGAACCTCGTGAATGGAGATTAGTCAGGGAATGTGCCATTGTGAGGTTGCCTGAGTTTGGTGGGGACACTTTTAGGGCACTGGCTAGTTTGGCGGGCTTTTCTGTGCCTGGGAGACAAAGGGACGGTCTCTTTTCCCGCACCTTGACTCCTAGGCACAGAGGCTCCTGGGATGATGACTTCACTGTTCTCCTGTGTGGGAGACCCCTTACTTGAGTGGTGGGCTTTCCATATTTGGGAGACAAAGGGACAGCGACCCCCCCACCCCCCGTTCCTGCGCTTGGGCTCCCTGGTGTAGAGAATTTTGGGACACGACTCCTGTTTGTGTGTGTTGAAGACCCCTTGCATGGGGCAGTGCATAAAAACAGTCTGTGCCTCGATAAAATTGTGTTCTACCTCCAGAGCTGTGTGTCGTCCAGTTACTGGGGGGAAATAGGTCTCTTGCTATTCTAAGTGGTTCCTGAGCAGCTGAAGGAAGGTATTAGCGGAGGTAACCGGTCAGGTTACCAGGGGTCCACCACATTATTTTTTTTTAAAAGAGAGATGATTGATTTTTTTTAATGTATTACAGATATTAATATGCCTTTTTCTTTGAATTCTTTGACTTTGTAATCAGTTTTAATGCGCGTCATGTTTCAGGTCACATGATTATAACATCATCTGGCCATTTATTTTTTAAATTTGTATAATCTATATAAAACGGACAGGTCCTTATCTCTGTAACAGTTTGAAAAAAATCTATTGTCAGGTGAACCACATTAGTGTAATATCCTTTTTTGGTTTTATAATTCATTTCTAATAAGGGTAGTGTTATTTATCCTACTCTGGACTCACCTGATTACATCTCAGAACATTTTGTTTAGAAAATCTTCTTTTAGCAGAGAGCACTATATTTTGGTGTATTTCCTTTCTATATACCCTCATCGGTGAACGTCTATTACTAACGATCTGAGCATGGAATTCCAACATTCTTATAGAGACCTCTCCTATATCCATCTTCTACCAGATATGGCCCCAAGAAATTCCTAATCATCCACTATAAATTTATGCTGAGCTCATACAGCTTGGCTCTTTTCCTCTGCAAAAGTTAATTACTTCAATACCCTCATAACCACACTCTCCCGCGAACCCAAACGACTATTTCACACATTTAACTCTCTTCTTCGCCCTGCTGTTCCTCCTTCACCTACTAACTTGACCGCCTCAGACTTTGCAACTCACTTCACTGACAAGATCTCTACAATCAGAGAAGAGATCACCCATCTTTCTTCTTACCCTTACACTACTTCCCCTAACTTCACTCCCTCTGTTGTTCTATGTTCATTCGCACCCGCTACATTGGAAGAGGTTTCTGCTCTGCTCCAGTCCTCCCTCCCCACCACCTGCTCCCTAGATCCAATTCCCTCGCATCTCATCCGTACTCTGTCTTCTTCTCTTTCTCCCCCTCTCACTAAAATTCTCAATCTCTCTCTCTCCTCTGGTATATTTCCATTGCCCTACAAACATGCAACTGTAACCCCAATTCTAAAGAAGCCCAGTCTTGACCCTAACTCCCCATCCAACTATCATCCTATCTCGCTACTGCCTTTTGCATCCAAGATCCTTGAAAAAATTGTGTATGCGAGATTGACAGACTTCCTCGAGTCCAACTCTCTGCTAGATCCGCTTCAGTCTGGTTTCCGCGCTAAGCACTCTGTGGAAACGGCACTGACCAAAGTATCCAATGATCTACTCGCTGCAAAATCTCGTGGTCACTACTCTATCCTAATTCTCCTTGACCTGTCTGCGGCTTTTGACACTGTTGATCATCAACAGCTTCTTCTCATCCTCCGCAATATCGGTCTACAAGATATTGCTCTCTCCTGGTGCTCCTCCTACCTCTCCCAGCGCTCTTTCAGTGTTTCTTTCTCTGGCTCTGCTTCTTCTCCCCAACTCCTCTCTGTTGGTGTCATCCAAGGTTCAGTCCTTGGTCCCCTACTGTTCTCCATCTATACTGCCTCCCTTGGTAAACTCATTAGCTCCTTTGGCTTCTGTGGCAAACCTAGCCACTTGGACAATATCAAGAGACTGTGCCTTTAAGGGTTGCCTGTATGGTTGTGGGATATGTGTTTAACTATGTATAATATATGCCGGTTGTAATACCCTGTATGTCCTGTATTGGCTATCAGCCGAACGCAGATAGCTGTATTTTATTTCGCAAAGGTGCCGTTCGTGAACCGAAAAACCACTATGTAATAGCCCACACACTTAGAGGCGTGTGGCGCTTGTTAACCGATTGCAACAATGTTGCAATCGGTAATTAGAGGCTCTCCTAGGTGGCCGCCGTTCGACTACCGACCATGCGGCGGTCGGCCATCTTGGATCCTTTGTTCCCTCAGCGGTGTTTGGTCGTCGAGCGCATGGTACTAAAAACGGCTACTCGACGGCGCGAACAACGCTGAGCTTCCAGGCCATTCGGGAGTTCCGGGCCGTTCGGTATTTTGTTCCCTAGAATGCAATCGGTCTTTTGAACATGTATTTTAATGAATGTGTTTTTCGTGCGGCGTTCGGTTGTTTTAGCTGGGATCTGAGCGGTAATCTCACGAATGATGCGCTCAGACCCCAGCTATCTACCGAACGTCCATTCGTGCAAATAGACTGCATATTCGAAAAGTTATGTATTTTAATATAAATTGTCGGTTCTGCTGCACGGAGGGATAATCCACTTAACGGTACATTCCTGTGGGAGGATCCCTCTCGTGCAGCAGTGCCTGATGGGAGAAATGCTCTGTACAGTAAGTTCCCCATGTAGTCCACTCTGGGAATGCCCCTGGGATGGGACTCAGGAAACCCCTTGCATGGGGAATTGTATAAATTGTGGAGCTGAAAATAAAGACCTCAGTTGACTCTCAGAACTGTGTTTCGTCCGGTTACTGGGAGATTTGGGATATTGCCTTGCTTTTCAGCGCTGACTGTGGATTACCTTCTGAACCAGCGGAGATCGTGGAATTTAATATTGCCGCTCCGCTACAGCTTCCAAAATCATTTCTATGCGGATGACACGCAAATCTACCTGTCCTCTCCTGATCTCTCCTCTTGACTAGTGTCTCTGAATGCCTCTCTGCTGTTTCTAACTGGATGGCTGCCCACTTCCTTAAACTAAACTTGACCAAAACTGAAATTCTGCTCTTTCCTCCTTCATGTGTTGTTACTCCTTTGTCTGTCTCCTTCGAAGTCAACGGTGCTATCCAGGTGACAACCATAATGGTTGTCACGGGTCCGGTGGCCCTGGGGGGCCCGGCCGTCCGGGCCCCACGTGGAGCAGCGAAACTGCCGCAGGTGCATCTGCACCGGGGCCCATCAGGTGGCCCAAGCATTTAGGGCCACCCGATGGGCCCTATGATCTTCAGGGGCCCGGCCAGCGCTGTGGCCGCGTAATAGCACGTCCGGGCCCCTTTAAAAAAAAAGGTCACTCCGTGTTGGGGGAGAGCAGCGGGAGAGCGTAGGAGAGGGAGAGTGGAGGCCAGGAGAGGACACCAGAGGCATCCACTCCCATCATCCCCAGCCACCCACCTGCAACTTAAAGGCAAGAGGAGCGTGGCTGAATGTGAAGTGTGTTTGTGTATATGTATGTATGTCACTATATATGTCTGTGTGTGTGTATGTCAGTATGTATATATGTCTGTATGTATGTCTGTGCGTATGTCAGTATGCATGTATGTCTGTATATGTCTGTATGTATGTGTATGTATCTATCTGTATGTATATATGTCTGGATGTCTGTATATATGTCTGTGTGTATTTCAGTATGTATATATGTCTGTGTGTGTGTCAGTATGTATGTGTGTATGTATGTCAGTATGCATGTATGTCTGTGTGTATGTCTCTGTATGTGTGTGTATGTCAATATGTATATATGTCTGTATGTATGTCTATGTGTATGTCAGTATGTATATATGTCTGTGTGTATGTCAGTATGTATATATGTCTGTGTGTATGTCTCTGTGTGTGTCAGTATGTATGTGTGTATGTATGTCAATATGCATGTATGTCTGTGTCTATCTGCATGTGTGTATGTCAGTATGTATATATGTCTGTATGTATGTCTGTGTGTATGTCAGTATGTATATATGTCTGTATATATGTCTGTGTGTGTGTGTGTCAGCATGTATGTGTGTATGTATGTTAGTATGCATGTATGTCTATGTGTATGTATGTCAGTATGTATATATGTCTGTGTGTATGTCTGTATGTATGTGTATGTGTCTCTGTATGTGTATGGCAGTATGTATATATGTCTGTGTGTATGTCAGTATGTATATATGTCTCTGTGTGTGTCAGTGTGTATGTTTGTATGTATGTATGTCAGTATGTATGTGTCTATCTGTATGTGTGTGTGTATGTCAGTATGCATGTATGTCTGTGTATGTGTCTGAAGTATGTATGTCTGTGTGTGTATGTCAGTATGTATGTCTGTGTGTGTATGTGTGTATGTATGTATGTCAGTATGCATGTATGTCTGTGTGTGTATGTCAGTATGTCTGTATGTGTGTATGTGTCTATCTGTATGTATATATGTCTGTTTGTATGTCTGTGTGTGTGTGTGTGTGTCAGTATGTATGTGTGTGTATATATATATCTATCAGTATGTATGTCAGTATGCATGTGTGTGTGTGTGTGTGTGTGTGTATGTATTTATATCAGTATGTATGTGTATGTATGCCATTATGTATATATGTCAGTATGTATTTATGTGTATGTATATCAGTTTGTCAGTATGTATGTCTGCATGTATGTGTCAGTATGTGAGTATGTAAGTACGTCAGTGTGTGTGTCTGTATGTCAGTATGTGTGTGTGTGTATCTGTATCTGTGTATGTGTCTATATGTGTGTATGTCTGTTTCCGTATTTGTGTCTGTTAGTATGTATGTATCTTCGTGTGTGTGTGTGTGTCTGTGTGTGTGTATTGCTGTGGGTGGGATTGGAGGCGGGCACCCGGGGGCCCAGACCTTGAGCTATGTTAGGGGCCCCACAATTTCTTATGGCGGCCCTGGTGCTACCATCAGCTCCCCCACGCAGGCTCGCTGCCTAGGTGTTCTCTTTGACTCCGACCTCTCCTTCAAGCCTTATGTTCAATCTATCGCCAAATCCTGTCATTTCCATCTCAAAAACATTGTGCGCATCCGCCCCTACTTAACGCCAGATGCGACTAAGGTGTTCGTCCATTCCACTGTCCTTTCTTGCCTTGACTACTGTAATCCGCTTCTCCGTCTTACGCGCTCCCAACTTGCGCCGTTACAGTCCATAATGAATGCGGCGGCGAGGCTCATCTTCCTGTCCGCCCGCACCTCCCATGCCTCACCATTCTGTCAGTCCCTACATTGGCTTCCTATAAAATATAGGGCTCAATTTAAAATTCTGGTTCTTTCAAATCTCTACATAATGCCGCTCCCACCTACCTATCCTCCCTTATACACAAGTATGTCCCGTCTAGGCCCTTACGATCTGCTGAAGACTCACGTCTATCTTCTGTCCGTACTCCCACCTCTGATGCTCGCCTTCAAGATTTCTCGAGGGCTGCACCATTCCTGTGGAACTCGATTCCCTCCTCCGTTAGATGCTCACCAGTCTCCACTCCTTCAAAAAATCGTTAAAAACCCACTTCTTCATAAAAACGTATCAATTAAACTGTTAATAGCTTCTGACTGATTCCTCTTCTGCAACTGTCACTAGTCTAATACTATCCTTACCTTTTTGTGTCATTTTACCCCACTCTCTCTAGCATGTAAGCTCATTGAGCAGGGCCCTCAACCCCTCTGTTCCTGTGTGTCCAACTTGTCTGGTTACAACTACATGTCTGTTCGTCCACCCATTGTAAAGCGCTGCGGAATTTGACGGCGCTCTATAAATATCATAATAATAATAATAATAATAATAATAATAATAATAAGATCAAGGCTACAAGTATATCCACAGGTGGAGATTGTACCGCCCAGAAGCACATGCTCTCTTATCTACCTCATCAACAATAATGACATACTACACTATATTTAATTTTTTGCCCTCTTGTGTTTTATATCGATTTGTAAACTGAAGACATCCATAGAGGCTTCTTCCCTCTACCACTCTGTTTAATTGGCTGCAAAGCTTCCAATATGTGCTCAGTCTCCTGATCTGTTTAAAATAATTGGCCCGATAGCTCCCATTACATGCTCAGTCTCCTGAACTGTTTAATAAAATTGGCCCGATAGCTCACATTACATGCTTAGTCTCCTGAACTGTTTAATATAATTGACCCTGTAGTGGAGTAGTAGTATTATCCATGGTATCTCCACTGGGAGACAGAATCAAACAGGTACAAAGCAGGCAAAATCCTGGTAGCGGAGTTACAATCCCTTTCTACCAAGAACTAGACGACACACAGCTTGGAGGTCAACTGAGGTTTTTAATTACAGGCACAGTATTTATGTGGTTACAATTGTATGGGGTTTCCCAAGTTACAATGCAGGGTTTGTCCAGTAGGGGACTACATGGGGGACTTAGTTTTACAGCCAGAGTACCCAGCACACATTGCTGTACCAAGGAGATAGTTATCCCAGAATGCATTGCTAATGGGATTATCCCTTGGTACAGAGAAATACAGTTTTTATATTAAAATGCATAACCAACATAATATTTGGGCTAGACAGCTATTTAACCATTTATTATATAGCTGGGACCTGGGCGCACAGTTAAGGGAACTTGCGTTCAGATCCCAGCACAACTACCCGAACGCGGTTCAGTTTCCCTTCTCAGGACCAATTCGTTTAACCAATTACCTGAACTGAGGGAATGAAAGTCCCGAAAACGGCAAACTCCCGAACGGCTCGGAAGTCCAGCGGGGCTTGTGTTGCAGAGTAGCCGATTTTAGTTCCAGGCACTCAACGACAAAAACCCCGCTGGCTTTCCGCGAACAAAGATGGCCGCCGCCTCGTGTTCGGTACATGAATGGCGGCCACCCGCAACCGACAGCAATTAACAGGGATACAAAGATGTTGCAAAGTACTTAATGGGAGACACACGACCGGCTATGGGTGGTCTCCCATTCGGTACTCTGCTTATTCCATGAACAGTGTGGTGATTCACTGTTCGTGGATAACCAGACTTAACCTTAGCGGTATTCGTGTGCTGTAACACACGAATGCCGCATACATTGCACAATGCACATAATAATAGCAGAACTATACAGGTGGCTTAAATATACGGTTTAAGTCTATAAGTGGCTAGATTTGCCACAGGCCCGATAGCTCCCATTATGTCCTCAGCCTCCTGAACGGTTTAATATAATTGGCCGGATATCTCCCATTATGTGCTCAGTCTCCTGAACGGTTTAATATAATTGGCCGGATAGCTCCCATTATGTGCTCAGTCTCCTAAACTGTTTAATATAATAAGCTGGATGTGGCGGGATTGCCTAAACTGTGAATTGCCTTGTTTCTTTTGCGTGTGCATGTGCTTATTAGAATGTGTTTCTCCTCTTTCCTATTCCTTTCTCTGTAATTTTGCCTGTAAAACCCTGCACTACACCTTTTGACCGACCGGGGGCGCTCCGGCCTTCTCCAACCTGCCAGGGTATACCCCCCTGGCCACCCATAGCGTGGAGACCCCCGACCAACAGCCCCTACTGCAGACCCCCTACCGGGTGCTGGAGGCTGTACGGGGGAGATGCTCCAGCTAGGGGTCATCAGACCGTCCACGAGCCCCTGGGCCTCCTCTGTAGTCCTAGTCCAGGACTACCAGGTTCTGCGTGGACTACAGGAGGCTCAACGACAAGACGATCTCCGATGCCTACCCCATGCCCCGCATAGAAGAGCTGCTCGATAGAATTGTTCGGGGCCGATACCTCACCACCATTGACCTATGCAAGGGATACTGGCAGGTCCTGCTAGCAGCAAATGCTATCCCCAAGTCTGCCTTCGTCACCCCCTTTGGCCTCTACCAGTTTAAGGTAATGCAATTCGGGATGAAGAACGCCCCGACAACCTTACAACGGATGGCCTCCATACCTGTGCATACCTGGATGACATCGCCATATACAGCGACACTTATGAGGAACACCTAGTACATGTGGGGGCTGTGCTGGACAGGATCAGGGAAGCAGGATTAACTCTGAAGCCCAGTAAGTGTACCATAGGGATAGCAGAGGTACAATACCTAGGATACCGGGTGGGTTGTGGGACACAGAAGCCAGAGCCCGCCAAAGTGGAGGCAGTAGCAAGCTGGCCCCGTCCCCTCACTAAGACCCAGGTACTGGCTTTCTTGGGGACAGCCGGCTATTATAGGAAGTTCGTCCCCAATTACAGTGCCATCGCAAAGCCCCTCACCGACCTGACCAAAAAGTTCCTACCCAGACAGGTCCGCTGGACCCCAGAGTGTGAGCAAGCAGTCCTGATTAATGCCCCTGTCCTGGCTGCTCCTAATCCCAGAAAACGCTTTCTTGTTTACACAGATGCCTCCATGTTTGGATTAGGTGCAGTGCTGAGCCAGGTCGGGGATGATGGCGGAGAACACCCCGTGGCTTACCTCAGCAGGAAGCTGCTGCCCAGGGAGGTAAGCTACGTCGCCATTGAGAAGGAGTGCCTGGCGGTGGTGTGGGCACTCAAGAAGCTGCAGCCCTATTTGTATGGACAGCAATTCACCCTGCTCACGGATCACAACCCGTTGGTGTGGCTTAACCGGGTCGCAGGGACAATGCCAGGCTGCTCCGGTGGAGCCTGGCCCTACAACCCTATGACTTTACCATCCACTACCGACCCGGTTAGCAGAATGGCAACGCCGACAGGTTGTCCAGACAGATAGCCCTAGACAAATGATCCGTGAGCCCTCTCCCCGGACAATCCCCAGCTGATCCGTCGGGATCAGGCAGTGAATGCCGGTTGTTGGTTAAGGGGGAGCAGTGTGGCGGAATTGCCCGCTCCCTTCCCTTGTCCTACCCATAGTCCCTCATCCCTGTGAGAGACACACACCAGCCCAGCGGGTCCCTGGGGCTGTGAAGTTTAAACCAAGCTACACCATGGAACTGATTCCGGGGATGTACAGAGCCTTGAGCCTCAGACTTCCGACGGTGATATCTCTGGCTCTGTACATCCGATCACCCCACTTTTTTCAGGGATCCTAAATGGGACCCAGGGCTATTCCCCCATATAAATGTAACACTGTACCCCCTTCCCGTCCCGGGGCATATGTGACGTCTACTCTTGCGTGTCCCTGTGTCCTGTTAGTATCTCCTAGAGCAGGAGATGGTTATCAGTTCCTGTAACAGACCGTTTTGCACACAAGGGGTAAAAAACGTTTAGGCGATCGTCCCCCTTTCCAGAGATGCAAGCACAGCTATTGTAGAACACCAAACACACGAACCGCCAATAAGTGAATGCTCCAAACTCCCGAACGGCATCCAATATAGCACTCCAAACACACGAACAGGAACCATACGAATCACTGCTAGCAGACGAATAGGAAAAGCATCCAAGCGGCTTACACTCCTAGCAATCAGTCTCTATCAGCATTCAGTAAATCCCCCCAAAGACGAGACAAGGCTCCGTGTTGAGGGTCAAGCAGTGGTCTGTTTAATGAGGGCTACCTGCCCAGTATTTATGCAGGTCTCCCACCTGGTGGACACTCCCCTAGGGGACCAAATGGGAGACTGTGACAAAAGACAGAAAAGTTGACAAATAGGACACACAGTCACATTATATTCCCACAATGCACCCTGGCTTCCTCCCCTCTGCCTTGGAGATAATTGAGAAGTAATTCAATTATCTCCCAAGACAAAGGCAAATCGCCATTATGCACGTGGGGATACTAAAACACGAATTACTGTTAAAATACACTATGTAAGACACATTACAATGAACTTATATATTTAAGATAGCTCAGGTCTGAGCGCACATTATTAAGCGAATGGCGCTCAGACCACACGAATACATTCTAATTGCCATGGAGCTAAAGTCTTTACACAGTCGGTTTCATGTGAATAGGCTCCATGGGATTCCTATCTGGGGTATAACACATTCCAGTAAAACTACCGAACGCCGGGCCGTTCGTGCACTTTCACCGACCAAGAAGGGAGGTCGGCGGCTTCAGCGGTGTTCACGCAAAACTGTGTCCGATTTCAGTTCCATGAATTAAGCGTCGAACACCGCTGTGCATTCGCATGTTTAAAATGGCCACGACCTCGTGTTCGGGATGCGAATGGCGGCCACCCAGCATTCGTCAATTAAGCTGCGGTTAACCACAGCTTCAAGGAGGCACACTCCAGCTCCCAGGTGGTCCAGTCATTCGTGCGGTTGTTCGGTAGATTGAATCTACCGAACACCAGGCAGAAAAGCACGAATAAAGCTTTTCTGCAGGCGAAACAAAGTCTTTTAACATGGGGCCATAGTGCAAAGGCAGCAGGCGAGCAACCAGGCTTCTCCAATGCAATGTGGCGAGATTGGTCTCGTCCAGTTCCCCAGCCCCCTCCTGTATGTGTGTGTATGTGCTCAGTCTCCTGAACTGTTTAATATAATTGCTATAGAGCGACACACGTATCTGCGTGCAATGTCGCCCCACCCATTCCGCACGCAGCCCCTCACAATGGGATAGGGATGGGGAGGTGGTGTACACATGGTGGTTGGCGGATGTGACGAGCAGAATAAACCATGGTCATCACTTCGCCACCCACAGCAATACCCATGGAACTACCAATGAAATCAAGGGGAAACATTGACTGACTTTTTTTTGGCGAACCAATAGGATTGGAGGTGAAAGTGATATGGCTTTTTCTAGCAATAGTATTTAATTTACCACATGTGCATCCAGACAATGAAAGGGGCAGTTAGCCTGAAGCACTCCAACTGGTTGAACTTGATTACAGCTGACCCTAGGGGAGGGTCTTTATGCTATTTAATATGCCATATTCCTGAGACTGAGTAACAGTCAGAGGAGCGTAAAATGTGCATTGGCTGATATTGTGTGGACAGTATTTATTTTATCTATTGTTTTGTTTTTTAAATTCTTTATTTTTGGTATGCAGGTAGTTACAACAGTGCCTGTGTTGCCACAACAGCATTAGCAGGCTCGATTTTTATAGACACATGATAGCAGTATTGTGGCAAGTTGGATATGCATCCATTTTTTTTAAAGTGATAAAGGTAACGATACAGCAAACGGGCTATTAACAATATGGTTTAAGCTAAATTAGTGCGACTAGCTTGGGGCATCATGTGAGATCGACAGGCTTGTATACTTAGAGAAAACAGTAATGTACAATTTGCTTGCCGTGTTTTAAAACGCACAAATTTTGGTTAACAAAACTGGCTAGGCACATGTTGGTTAGACATAGTGAATTACTTGATTGTTTAGTAACAGTCGTTTAGGATTAGTGATTATAGTGAGTGTCGTCGCTGTATACTATATGAAAAACTCAAGCTATTAAGCAACGTTTTTATGGTGGAACATGCTAAGCTAGACATGTATAGGACATTGCGAATTGCGCTTAGGGTATAAAGCAGGCTAGTTGTTTAAACATATGCGCATTTAAAATAAGGAAATAAATAAACAACAAGAGAAGTAATTGCTAGACCATTCGTTTGTTGCAGGTTAATTGCTGGTTTTAACAGGTTTACCGTGTTGGCTAGTCTGCGTGCTATATGTGACATGTGTGTGATTACCGCTGGGCAGTTAAGTAAACTAATTAAAGTGTTGGCGCAATTGGGGGGACATTTCATTGTGGTTAAGGGTCCAGCGATGGGGCATTAGGTCTCATAATC
>OW240912.1:206311-309003 GCA_933207985.1 Pelobates cultripes
GTGAGGCCTCAAAGTGGTACTCAATCTGATAGCGAAAACCCCAACATTCTTGAATATTACCATCATAATGTGGAGGAGGAGATAGGGAGATAGTAGGTGCCTTATATACTATAGGTGGTACATTAGGCAGAGGTGAAATAGTCAGAGGAACATCAGGCTGTAAATGAGCCATCCGATTAACCCCTTAAACATCTGGAAAAAAGGGGATTATAACATGTCACACATGTCATGTGTCCTTAAGGGGTTAAGAAGCGTACTGAAAGCCTGGGCAAATTGACCCATACGGTGATCATTTTCCTCTAGCTTGCTCTCGCAAGCTGCTATGTGCTGACACAATTCTGGATTCAGGATCTATGGCCATGTCGTAATGCCGGGATTACTAACTGATCCAGCACGCAGAAATAGTATCACACCTAGGACTAAGTAACGTCTAACCGGACCTTAGAATGGCCGGATTTAACGAACCCAAGAATAGTCAAAATACTTACCGAGGTCAGGGACACAGAATCAGACACAACGATGAAGGAAAGCCAGAAGTCAAGAATACCAGAAAATAGGGAAGTCAAATTGAAGCCAAAGTCAAAAACCAGAATAATACGACCAGGCACACACTCTCAAATAGCCAGCAAAGGGAAACCACGACAGGGCACTGACAGAGAGGTAATTTGGTTTTAAATACCCCTCCTTTGGCAGTAATTGGCTGCCTCCGACCTCTGACCCCAAAACATGCATGCGCGTCTGTGACGTGACGTCGCATGCATGTTGGCACCATCTTTGGTGTGGACGACGGTAAGTTTATTACAAAAATCTGAACCGCAGAGGTCGGCAATCCTAAGAGCATCGCTCCCGCTGGGGACCAGACCGGCGGGAGGTCGGACAGTGATCTGCAGCGAACAAGTTAAGTAAAATTTGTTTCTGTCTTACTTTATGTACAACCACGCCGACAGAATCACCAGGAGCCGTGACACATACATACATATATATATACATACTGACATACATACACACATCTAATTTTTCAGCCACCCTCCTGTTCCTTACCTTTTCGTTGCAGGAGGGTGGTTTGGGATGATGGGAGTCGGCTGCCTCTCGTCTCCTCATGGCCTTCAGTCTGCTTCCTCCTTCCCGCACTGAGTGAGCTGGGAGGAAGTGACCAGCCGTCACTTCCTTCCAGCACAACTTGCGGCTGCCATTTTTTGCAGCGCTGACCGGGCCCCTGAAGATATAGGACCAATCGGGCGGCCCTAAATGCTTGGGCCACCCGATGGGCCCCATCAGCATGCGGACCCCGGTGCAGCTGCACTGGCGGCAGTTCCGCCACTACACATGGGTCCTGGGCGAATAGTGGTCACCCCCTGATGGCGGCCCTGAGTGCACGCTGACAACAGACAAATTTATGTAGAGAATTGACATTAGGCAGGCTGGAGTTCTGGGTAGCCTAAGTCATGTGTGCTGGGGTGCAAATCGCCCCCAGCACACAATTAATAATCTCTCTCTAGATGTACAGTGTTTCAAGCTGAAACACTGCACATCCAGACTCCTACCACCATGACCACTTCAAAAAGTATGTCTTGTTTGTGCATTGTTCATGTATATCTTTTTTTATTTATTTTTTATTTTGCTTTTCCTTTTTTTCCATATATGCAAAAGACAAAGCGTATTCATATTTAAAAAAAAGAATACATAGTTATCCAAACAAACTAGTACATTACAAACATATACACAAATTCAAACATGTACACTAACATAGGACTTGGTGTTAGATAATCTTTAGATCGCGTCCTGGTGAGATCAAATGAAACCCTAGACTATAGACAAACATATATCTCCCTGTGCTCTCTTTGATTACCTATCTTCTCCCATTTCCTTGAGTATCTTATTCCAAAAATAATAATGGGTGTTATCTTTGTTGGTGTGTAGCATAATACCTCTTTCCATTCTGCATTGGAAAATAAATTGAGTTTTGACCATAGGCCAATTGATTAAATTCGATGATTTCCAATTTTACTGCTGTCATTAAATGCACAAATAGTTTTTTTCTCTTGTTGATTCATCCCTTCTAAAGACAAATGTAGATGTGCCCTAGTGGTGCGTAAGATCAAATTTATGTCGTAACCATTTATAAAAGAATTAATAGACTTTGGGCCATATTGAGCCTAGAAGAGGGCAGTTCCACCATATATGCATCTGATCTCCCCTTGATCTGTTGCATCTTCAGCATCTGTCAGTGCTGTTTGGGTACATTCTAGCGATACTGACAGGGACTAAATGCCACCTATTTATCACCCTAAATTGTAATTAAGGTTTAAGCAGTGAATAGCTCGATACGAAAATTTCAAAGCATAATTCCATTCTGGTTGTGGAATGGGCATTTGAAGTTCATGTTCCCATTTTTTAATCGCAATCGGAACATGGTCTATCCTTAGAGTTTTTATTATATGGCGACACTTTGTCAACAGTTTTTTGTAACCCTTCTGCTGGATCATATTATTTAGAAGCTTAATAGATGTTTCCATATTGCTTCTATCAACATATTTGTGAAGGATACCCGTCTTTCATGTATATCTTAATCCTTTTTTGCATCTTGTGCATCTGTCGCGTGTCTCTTAATTGCCTAAGGGAAATTAATTTTACTTTTACTTCTTCTCACTTGCTATATGAATAGTGGTTTCCTTAAACTATTTATGTCTTTTGAAATTGCACTGGCTGATGTTACACGCTCAGGTGAAATTTACAGATGGTTGTACTCCACTCTACAATGGATTGGCTAATGGGAAATTGAGTAGGGTTTTCTCAGACCATTAACTTTAAGCTTCAGACATCAAGAGGTCTTTGTAGTTAGCAATGCTTGTATAAATATGGTTTGAATGCAAATATCAGCAGAAGGAACTTGACCTGGGATTATCACAAACCTCTACCTATTTCTAAGAAATGAAAGGTTAGATTTTGGGATGTCCCCAGAGTTGCATATTATTGGAATTCTCAGGGCAGATCTAAAACCTGCAGTATGTGACAGATAATATTTCTAAACTAGGTGTATTGTATAAGGAAGAGTGGGGAGAACTCCTACACCAAGATACAAGAAGCTCTGATTTTTGCCATGTCACGTGTACTGTTTATTGTTTGTTTGTTTTTTACAATCAATTTTAACTCTAAAAATAATTGAGGACAGGACTTTGTCATGTGGTTATGGGGGTGGGGAGTAGGGGGTTATAGCACGGCCATCTTAGAGAGTGGCCATTTTAATTTTCAACTTGCACTTAACTGTTACTTATGACAGGCTCGTGTGGGTTGTTTTTTTTCTCATTGCAGATGGCATCCCTGGAGGAGATCCTGGCTGGTGTGCGGGCAGCAGTGAGAGACAGGGGGGTGGCATGGCTGCAGGAACAGCTTGGAGTCTCAAATGCAGCTGATCCCATCCCCGCGGCAGAGGAGCGACGGCCGGCGCCAAGGACCCGTCCGACCCAACGGCTGAGTCCCGGATTGGTGCCAGCGGTGAAGAGGCGTCAGAGTCTGTCGGCAAGTAGAGGTGCGGACGGAGGTGCTGAGGAGGAGAGCAGGCTGCCATCTCCGTCGGAGCGACGCAGTGCCGGCTGGGGGAGACAGGCCACGAGGAAACTGCTCCCCGTAAGAGGGAGAGGGCTGCAATCCCTGTTGGGCAGCCTTAATTTCGCATGTTGGGTGATTCCCATGGGCAGGGTTTTCTGCAGGCTACTAGCCCGGGCAACGGGGGGTACTGTTACCAACACACTATGTCAGGGTGACTGCGGCCAGTTGCAAGACTCTGTAGGACTCTACACCTTGATGTCTGTGGGACTCCAAAGGCACCAGCAGCTTCAAATATCTGTTTGCTGCTATGAAATGGTATTTTAGCAGCTGCTCCCTTGATCCGATGCATGGGTCTGGCAGAAATCTTCCTCAATGTGCCTTAATCTGCACAAACCCGTCTGTGCTCTGAATCAGTCACAAATCTCTTAATAGTGCGATGATCACGCTTAGGTTTTCGTGAAATATCTAATGTTTTCATACCTCGTCCAAGGCATTGAACTATTTCACTCTTTTCGGCAGCAGAGAGATCCTTTTTCTTCCCCATATTGCATGAAAATGGTGCTCTGCTTAATAATGTGGAACACCCTCCTTTAGTAGTTTTTCCTTAAATTGGGTTCACCTGGTAATCTAATTATCACAGGTGTCCGAGATTGTTTTCAGTGATCAAAAGAGCCCTGAGACACAATGCCATCTATGAGTTTTTTTTTTTTTTGACATTCTTTATTTCAGTTTTGTTTCATTTTTCCAAGTTTCAATTGTGCATTAATGTGTTTAAACAAAAATAGACAATATGGGTCAGCTTGCATCAAGGTAAACAGTATACATGAACACAACAGGATATAGATCGCATCGAAAATGTGCAATTAGTAAACTTTATGTGGCATAACTTGCATCGGGAAGTCAGTGTGTGTAAAACTGTGCGTCAAACCAGCTCACATTGTGAGCTTTCTGGGAACATAGGTTAAACTAGCTGGGGCTGTGACCAGGTGTATGTCTCAATCCGTAGTCCTGGTAAATGGGCGTATGTTCAGGACGTGAGTTGCTGACTAGTGCATGGCAGGCATATCTATATACAGCAGGTGTACCTATTGTCAGCCTACATTGCAACATGTTACCACTTCTCGCTGTCCAGTTTTCCTTCTCTCTCTCCCCCGTGTCACCCTCCCCTGACTATCTCCACTTCTGTTCAACTTGTGTAGTTATGTTTCCCTCTTTGTGTCGCATGTAGTGCACTTGTCTGGTTCACTGTCATATGTCTTGTGGTAATAGTGCTGGTATCGTGTATACGTGCCACCCACTTGTTGGGTTCGGGTTGATACGTGTATATTGTGACCTGTCGGCTTGGGGCTGTGATTTATGGGTCGTTAATTTATGCTTAGCTGTAGATTGCTGCCTCCGTCCCTAGTAGGGTCTTGCGGAGCGTCCTTCATATGGTGTTCTCATGGTAAGGTGGTGGGAAGCCTAAGAGTCGTATCCCTGCCTCCCCCTCAGTCTTTCTGTCCGGCTAGTCCCCGCTAATCGGGTGTATAAGTATGCGTGCTCTGGCCAGTGGTAGGGAGCGTGGAGGATGCGCAAGGGACGTAGGGGGCAGGTAGCTATTGATTTTAGGAATAGCTAATTTGGAGTCACAGTGGCGATGTTGACACTTGTTATAAGTATGTTTTGCTTTCTGCGTTCATTCTAGTTCAGGGCAGTGTTCAATGTGTTTGTATCATGTTTCCAAATTGCTCGAGGCCCGACATCGTGTCATAGGTCTCTTCCCGGGAGCCTTGGGTTTAGGGGCCCAAGTGCCAAGCTATAGCTGGGGTGGCACTAGGGGAGATCGGGCAAAGTCATTTGTCAGTTACGGGGCCGTGGTTAGGTAGGTTTTGGCGTGAGCGTTATGCGTCTACTTGTGGGCGTTGGTGGCTTACCGATTTGTAGTGAGGGGTGCCGGTTGTGTTGGCCTGCTATTGTGTCTGCAGTGCCTGTGTATGAGCATTCCTGGTGGTATTACCTGTCTTGATGTACTGTGTACGTCCTCTGCCTTCATGTGTTGGGGTGTCTCTCTCCCCCCTCCCTCATCTTCCCCATCTATCTTTCTCCGTTCCCTTCAGTTTCGGGGGTTAGTTTACCGTTGTTGGTGCCAGTTGCTTCCCAAACCTTGGGAATCTCGGCGGGCCCAGATTGCATTGGTGTTGTCTGTGCGCATCGTGTGTTTCTTCCTGTCCATCCTATTGTATGTATCGCCTTTTGTGTTTCGGGATACCTCCTGTCCTTATTTTATTTGTCCATGCCTAGTCTCTGTCGGGGGTGGAGGGTCTGGGGGTTGGGATAGGGTCGGGATGGGTTGTGAGTTATGACCTGTCTTGTGGGGTTTAATCGGGCATATTGGCTCCGGAGGGAGCGAGTTCCCCAACCGGGGGTGTATGTGCCGCTGCAGCGGCGCCCCCATCCCCCCCTGCGTCTGTTCTTGCCGCTGTCTTGGATATGTAGTCCATCCACGGGAACCATGCCAGGGTACATTTTTCTGCGCGTCCCTGTAGGGAGGCCGTCATCCTTTCCATATTGTAAATCTCTTCCACCCTGTCTATCCATTGTTGATATGTGGGAACTGTTGGGCTTTTCCACATCGTCGGAATGAGAGTTTTCGCAGCCGTCAGCAGATGTATGACGAGGCCTCTCTTGTATGCTTTCAGGGGTGTGTGGGTGTGATTTAGCAACATTGGCAGTGGCTGGAAAGGTATCTCTGTTCCCGTAATTTCTTTTATCAATCGATGGACCATTCGCCAGTAGGGTATGATGTGCGTGCACTTCCACCAAATGTGTATTCCTGTGCCTATTTCTGTGCCGCACCGCCAGCATTCGCCTGGGACCGAGTCATGGATGTGCCGTAGAACATCCGGGGTCCGGTACCAGTGTGTCAAAATTTTGTAATTACAATCTTGGAATTTAGTGCTTATGGATCCCTTGTGTGTGAGTTGGAATATTTTTTCCCATTCGTTATCCGTGAGTATTACATCCGCGTCTCTTTCCCATCATTCAGTGAACCCCAGCGGTGGTTTGTCTCCGCTGTTTTGAAGCATGGTATATAGGATCGAGACTCCGTGTGTGAGGTGGTGTCTGTCTGTGCATAGTTGTTCCAGGTAGAGCAGTGGACGGTGCAGATGACCCCTGCCTTTTAAAGCGGCAGCGTACGTTTTTATTTGGTGGTATCGGAATTCGTCCATTCTAGTTGGTCGGCGGTCTTGTAGAAGTTCCCCCATTGTCTTTAGGTTCGGCCCATCACACCATTGGCTTATGTATACCCAGTCTGTAGCTCCCAAGTTCCTTAGGTCGGCTAGGCTAAGCCCTCCCGCCAGCTTCGGGTTGTTAGTAATAGGTGTAACTGGGTTGGGGGACGTCGTGAGGTTCCTGGTGTAGCGAACCTTGCACCAGACCTGCAGCGTGGCGTTTATCATTGGGTTGTCCGTGCGTAAGTTCCCAAGAGATGTTTCGCCCAGCCACAGTTGGGCGGGGATTTTGCCTAGGGCTTGTTGTATTTCTATGTGGACCCATTGTTTAGTGGTCGGATTAGCGTGCCAGTCGACCAGTCGATGTATATGGGTTGCCTGGTAGTATGTGATGATCGACGGGAGTCCCGTTCCGCCCTGGCTTTTTGGTCGTTCTAAGGTGGACCGTTTCACGCGTGATGGTTTGTGGTTCCAGACGAACTGTCGGATGGTAGTCGTTATCGCTTGAAAGAACCCTCTTGGGATGGTTGTTGGTAGTGTCTGGAATAGGTATAGAATGCGAGGCATGACATTCATTTTTATTGCGTTTATGCGGCCAAACCATGAGATGTACTGGGCCGTCCACCGTTTTATATCTAGTTGTAGGGTAGCTAGAAGGGGTGCGAAGTTCAGTTGGTATATGCGCGTCGTGTCCCCGGGTAGCCAGACGCCAAGATATAGCAATTTGGAGGTGCATATTCTGAAGGGGAATTGCGTTTGGATGTGTTGCTGGAGAGTCGCGTCCCTCGTGAGCAGCATTGCTTCGGATTTATCCAGATTTAGCTTTAGGTTGGATACCTCACTGTAAGTTCGAAATGCGTCCAGGAGGTTCGGTGTCGATACCCTAGGTTGCTCCAGGAAAAATAGCATGTCGTCGGCATAAGCCGCTACTCGGTGTTCCTTGCCACCTATGCTAAATCCCGTGATCCCCCCATGCTGTCTGACCGCTTCAAGGAAGGGTTCGAGAGTGAGGGCGAATAGAAGGGGGGATAGGGGGCATCCTTGCCTTGTGCCGTTGCTTATGTCAAATGAGTCGGTCAGGGCTCCATTGACACGTATGCGTGCTGACGGCGTGGTGTATAGTGCGGCTACCCAGGTTCGCAATCGTGGGCCAAACCCCATGTGGCTCAGGGTCGCTGCCATGTAATCCCAGTCTACCCGGTCAAACGCCTTTTCGGCATCGGTGGATAGAAGCACCATGTCTCGTTTGCCGGCCACTGTTGTGTGTATGATGTTAAGGGCTCGGGTGGTGTTGTCCCTGGCCTCCCTCCCGGGTATGAACCCAACCTGGTCCGGGTGTATCAGGTCGGGGAGCGTTTGCGCTACTCTGGTGGCCATGGCTTTGGCGAAGAGTTTTATGTCCGCGTTTAGCAGAGAGATTGGTCGGTAGCTGGCACAGTTAGTTGGGTCTTTTCCTTCCTTCGGTATGATCACGACCGTTGCCCTCAGGGTGTCCTTAGGGAATCGTCCTCCTTCTTGGATGGAATTGATCCCGGTGAGGAGTCTAGGAAGGAGAACGTCCTTAAAGGTACGTATATATGCGATAGGGAGGCCGTCAAGTCCCGGAGCCCTGTGGGGTTTGGATGTTTTCAAGGCTCCCGCTAATTCCTCAATTGTCATGGGTTGTTCCAGGTCGGCCTCTTGTTCAGGCGTCAGTTTGCGGGTGGTATGTTCTTCTAAATATGCAGCTATCTGTTCCTGATGGTGTGTCACCGTACGTCCCGATTTATGCTGTGCTTGGTCGTATAGCGTCTTGTAATACTCTTTGAAAGCCGTTAGGATGCCCTCCGGGAGCCGGGTGATGGCACCTTCTTTCGTGTGTATCTTGTGGACGTGTCGTGTTCTCCGTTTTTCTTGGAGCATCTTCGCCAGCAGTCGTCCACTTTTATTCGAATGTTCGTAGAAGTATCGAGATGTTTTCCTGGCAGTGTGGAGTAGTCCTTGGGTCAATATATCTCGAAGCTCTCTGCGAGTTTCCGTGAGTCGGAGGTATGTGTTGTCATCCAAAGTGGATTTATGGGTTTGTTCAAGCTCAGCTATGCGGCTTGTCAGGTTAGCAATTTGCGTCGTCCTTTGTTTTTTGCGGCGGGTGCAGCTTGTGATAAGGTGTCCTCGGATGACACATTTGTGCGCTTCCCAGAGAGTCAGCGGCTGTATGTCCAGACTTTCGTTTGTCGTGAAGTAGTCAGTTAGGGCCTGGTTCATAGCGGTGGTAAATTCCAGGTCGTCCAGCATGGATTCATTAAGCTTCCACTGTCTTTCTCTGGGTTTAAAGAGCGGGGATTGTGTACCGATCAGTACCGGTGCGTGGTCAGAGTGGTCCATGATGCCTATGTCTGCGCTACGTAATAGGTTAAGATACTCCTGGGCCATGAAAATGTAGTCGATTCGACTATAGTGTGCGTGTACCGCAGAGTAGTGGGTATAGTCTCGGTCGTCTGGGTGGTATGTCCTCCAGCAGTCCACGAGCCCCATCTTGTGTAAGAGTCGTTGTGCAGCTTTCAGGCAGTGTGTGGGGATCGCACTTTGGCCCCTCGAGGTGTCTCGTATGGGGTCCAGCGGCATGTTTAGATCTCCTGCTACGATCAGCAGGCCCCCTCTGAACTTCTCCAGTTTGGCTAGCGCCTGGCGTAGAAACGTATGCTGCTTTCTGTTTGGACCGTATAAGCACGCGAAGGTGTATTCATGGTCTGCGATGGTGCCTCTCAGGAAGAGGTACCTCCCGTTCGGGTCTGCTAGAGTTTGTGTATTCTGGAATGGTACCGAGTGAGTGAACAGAATCGCGACTCCGGCTTTTTTGGTGTCGGGGTGGTTAGCGTAGAATCCCAGAGGAAAGCGCCGGTTTTCTAGTTTAGGTGCGTCTCCACCTTTGAGATGGGTTTCTTGCAGGAAAACGACGGAGGCTTTAGCGCTCCACAGTCGACGGTGCAAGTGGGCCCGTTTTTCCGGGGAGTTGAGTCCCTGGACGTTGTTAGACCAGTACGTCAACTGGGCCGGGGCAAACGCTCGGGTGGCAGCCATTTTGGGAGGAGGGAGGGGGCCCCACTCGCAACGGCACTGGAGGGGTGAGGGGAAGGATGTCATCTAGAATGAGAGTTCTAGGAGGATGGGGTTATCTGGGGTCAGGAGGACCCGCGAACGGGGTTAGTTTGGATGTGACGTCGACCCTGTACCGGATTTTGGGGGTTCTCGGGAGTTGGTTACCTGACCTTCCCTGAGGTTCCGGTATAATTTACAGGAGGGTCTGTCTCAGTGAGGATCGGTTTGTGGTAACCGTGGGCATTAACTTGTCTAGTGGAATATGTACAGTGGTGGGACCCCCCGTCTACCACTCGGGTTCCCAACATGTGACACAAGTGTCCCCCGTTATCCAACCGCCACCACCCACTCCCGGAGCCCCCCCTGACCGCCCGGCATCAGTTTGGACCGCTGTCCGTTGAGCAGCTACGTTTAGCGACTGTTTTGGTAGGGAATTCGACTTGTTGAGGGCCTGGTTGCCGTCCATGGGGAGTTCCACATTGTCCCATTTGTCCCCTCTCCCAAGGAATTCCCCCCCACCCAACCTGACAAGGGACCCCGCTGTAGGTGCTTGGCTTTTGGTAGGTCCGGGTGGTTCTAACCTCTATAGCTGACCCCCGGGCTGCCCCGCCACCCCACCTAGGCAGGTTCCTCCCTTGTCCCCTGATTAGTGTAGTGGAAGAGTACATACCCCTGGCAGGCAGGTGCGTGGAGAGTCCCGGGCTGGAAGGATTCCGAAGGGGAGAGGGGTCACGGTAGCAGGGTCTTGGTGTCGGAGCGGCTCAGGGAGGAAGTTCCCGTAGCTATTCAGGGACGGTATTGGTTTATTCTTCTGAGTTCTCCGGGCCTCCCCTGCGTTGTGGTGGAGTGGGTCCCGAGCGGAGGTTATGAGCTACTTCCAACGGACCCGTGGCCCGGGCTGGGGGACCCTCCAGGATCCAATTCGGCATCTGTATCATGGGTAGGCCCGCAGCTTGTAGAAAGCGGGGGACGTCGTTCGGCCAGCGGATTATGTGCCAGACATTGCCTGAGCGGTCTTGGAGGCTGAATGGGAACCCCCATTTATACGGTATCCTTCTCTCTTGCAGCATCCGTGTCAGTGGTCTGAGCGCTCGGCGGGCATCTAGGGTAATTGTGGACAGGTCCTGGTAGAGGGAGACTTGGGAGTCCATGTATGTGATCCTTTGCTGCGCCCTTGCTGCTTGCATTATGGCCTCCTTTAGTTGGAAGGATTCTAGGGAGCAAATGATGTCGCGTGGGAGGCCGTCCCTTCTAGGCGCCCGCAGGGCCCTGTGCGCCCACTCCAGTCCGAAGTCACTAGGAGCCTCGCTTCCCATGAGGTGTGTGAACAGGCCAGTTAGGACTTCTTGAGGGATTTCTCCCTTGGTTTCTGGGAGGCCTCGGACCCTTATGTTTTTGCGACGACCTCTGTTGTCGAGGTCCTCCACTTGGCGGCGGATGTCCAGGAGAATGTTTCCCTGCCGCCCTGTAGCCAGTTCAGCCGCATGCATTGTTTGGGTGTGCTGGAGGCGGTCTTCCTCCAGGCTATCTACGCGTTGTTCCAGGGCTGAGAGGTCCCTGCGGACCGCCGTGATCTCCTCTCGGATAACGGCCTTCAATTCCGCGACCATGTCTGTTTTATCTTTGCGGGTGAGCATGTTGTTAGTGATAGTTGCCAGGTCTGCAGATATTTGGGTCAGCGTAGGGGCCGCCGGAGGGGTCCGGTCTGAGTGCGCTACGCTGGAGGTCGGAGAGGACGGCGTCGGCGTGGCGGAACCTTCTAGGCCTCGCGGGCCCTGGGATGCCAGTAAGTATTCGTCCATCGGGCCGGGGTTATATTTCGCCGGTGTGACACCGGAGTTACCAGCGGCGTTTGTCTTTTTGCTTTTCCCCATCTTTTTTGGCTGTTTATGGTGCTATTTGCCGGGGTTTACCAGGTTGGGGCCTAGGAGCTTGGGAGCAGTGCGTCTTACTCCATCGGCAGTCCGGACACGCCCCCCGCCATCCATGAGTTAAACTGAAAAACTAAATATTTAATCTTTGTGACACTTATATAGAATTTGCATAATAATTTGGAACAGGGTGTATATGCTGTGTGCTTTTTCTCCTCCTCAGGAAGGAAATTGATGTACTCACTGCTGCAATTGACAATGTAGCGGAGAGCTGGTCTTCCACAGGTTAACTCCACTAAAGATCCCAGTGAGGCTCAGGAACAAGTAATAAAATCCCATAAAAACAATAGTCACAGCAAGCAAGGTAATCCACGAATATCCCCATACAGATCCCAATGACTGGAGAACTGAACTTTTAATCCACACAACCTTCTTTTAAAGCTTTCTCCCTTGCAAGGGAGGGATTCACATTAATAAGTACAGTATCCAATAGTGTGACTGTTACCTCCCACACATCTCCTCCCCTCAGTGTGACACATTATCCACTTATCCATACTGTAGTTTTACCCAATTTCTGGATGTACCCCAAACTAGTCAGCTAAAATTATATACTGGGTACCCCCTGGTAACCCTGATCTGGGTCACTAACATATTCAAAATTCACCCAGATCGGACCAAGGGTTCGGGAGTTAGCTGGTGAAATTTGACTGACCGCACACGAGATAGTATCCATGTGTTTTGGCCTTGCGGTCGGTCTCCGTTCTGGAGTTAAAATACATAGAAATGCTTGCCATCCACAGCTAATCTTACATTCGTATTAATTCCCTTGTTCGGGACATTGATTTCACCGAACAAGGGGCTGGTTTGACCCTCCGTTCGCAAGTTACGGAGCTCTGGAGGTCTCAGCGGTGTTCGGTTGTTTGAGTGTCCGATTTGAGTTCCAGACACGCGACGACCAAACACCACTGAGATTTTCTTGCGTAAGATGGCCGCCACCACGCGGTTCGTATGCTGAACGGTGACCACATACAGATACATACAAAGTAGCGATTTCATGGTCAATTAGGTTGCGGTTACAGAGTGTGAAAGCTTAATGAGGTGCACACTTCTCGCTGGGGTGGTCTGATGGTTCGGTAGTTTCATTCATATAAAAAATGGAACGAAAACTACCGAACAATCAGACGAAAGCTATATACAATACTTCTACACATAGCAACAATTACACGAAATACATTCGTAACACGAATCCTTGAGGACAGCCCATTGCCATCCGCTACAGACAATTACAGACAATTATGTAAGTTAAAGGGTGACTTCAACCACCATGACTTCTTGAGTGATTTGAAGTGGTCATGGTGGTAGAAGTCTGTATGAGCAGAGTTTCTGCTTGAAATGCTGCTCATACAGAAAAATATGCACACGTAACTTCCAGGCAGCCTGGAGCTCCTTGCGGCAAAATGTGAATTCTGTGCAAATTGTACATCTTTTGTTAGTGTGCACAGTGTGCTGGTGACAAGTCGAACGAGCTTCTTCCTTGCAGAGATGTCTTAAAAAGGGTTGGAGTGACTCTTTCAAGAAGCCTACATGGAAACTCAGTCAAAGCTCACTCATGTTCTGTGTAATAAATATGTATATGTTAAGGGTGATTGAGCAAAAAACAAGGTGCAAGAGAATACTGAGAATGGACAACAGCTCAAATAGCCTGCCCTTCACTGGGTCCCCGCTTAGATCACAAGCTGGTTTTAGCTCATCTTCATGTTTCCAAGAATTTTATATATGTGTATATATATAAAATTTCATCCTAAGTGTATTTTGATATTAATATATATATTTATATCAAAATACATTAACCCCTTCACGCCGTTATGGCGTTCTATGCCGTCGCAGCTTTAATGGGCTTTAAAGCCGTTGCGGCGGCATAGAACGCCGTAACGGCTTTCAGCCCCAGAGGACCGGCGGTACTTACCTCCGCCGCGATCCTCTTCTGGAGGGCTGCCAGACCGCCCAGGCAGCCCTCCTCCGGCGAATGAGGCCCCCGGGGGCCATGTGATCGCTCTCAAAGAGCGATCACAGGGCCCCCTATAGCTGGCTATGGATCTGCCAGCAGGGGGGCTGTCTGAAATAGCAGACAGTCCCCCTGCTGGTGGGAAATGTAAAAAAATTGAAAATTTATTCATACTTACCGTAATTTTCTTTTCCTGGTCATATGCCATGGCAGCACAACATTGGGTAGCTCCTCCCTATCCCCATTGGACAGGAATAATTATTAAGCCGTATAAGTACCACCTCCTACCCCTCCTTCCCCAGTCATGTTTTCCAGCAATAGCCCCGGGTGGGACCCTTGTGCTGCCATGGCATATGACCAGGAAAAGAAAATTATGGTAAGTATGAATAAATTTTCCATTTTCCTGGCCATATCCATGGCAGCACAACATTGGGTAATACCCAAGCAATAAACCAGGGAGGGAAAGAGACACAGACTCCAAAAATTTGAATGCAAAGTGTATTAACACCACAACAAGTGAAAAAATAGAAATCAGGCATCGGATACAGACAGAACTGATTTAGCAAATTGATCAGATAGACCTGCTCTAACATCAATTTGGTAGCTCTTAATGAAAGTGTTAGAGGAAGACCATGTAGCTGCTTTACAAATGAGTTCAGGAGAAACATTAGCAGCGGCTGCCCAGGAAGATGAGAGAGCCCTCGTGGAATGGGCTTTAAGACCCACAGGGACCGGATATCCAGCAGATTGATAAGCCAGAATAATAGCTGCTACTATCCACCTGCTAATGGTAGATTTGGGAGCTTGTGAGCCCTTTTTACAGCCGCAATGAAGGACGAAAAGACTGTGAGAAGTACGCCAAGCAGAAGTCCTATCAATATATATCTGGAGGCATCTTACTAGATCCAGAGAAGATAGGTTAGTAGAATTCTCCATTTCTTGGGAGTCAGACCTCAGAGATGGAAGAACAATATCCTCGTTGATGTGAAAGGAGGAGGTGACTTTAGGTCGAAATTCGGGAACCGTACGGAGGACGACTCTGTCTTTGTGAAAGACCGTAAAAGGCTCCTTAATGGATAGAGCGTGGAGCTCAGAAACCCTCCTGCCGGAAGCTAGGGCAATCAGCAAAGCAGTCTTAATAGAGAGAGCATGAAGTGGAACTGTCTCAAACGGTTCAAAAGGTTCCAACTTTAAAGCATTCAAGACCAAAGGGAGATTCCAAGATGGAACAAATGGTTTAATAGGAGGTTTTATCTGAAGGACTCCTTTGATGAATCTGATGACATCCGAGTCCAGTGCCCATCGATGATTGGTTAGAGCGGACAAAGCTGAGACGTGCACCTTGAGAGTGTTATAGCTCAGCCCTTTAGCAAGCCCAGACTGCAGGAACTCCAAAATATTAGAGGAGGAAGGATCCTGAATATCAATGTTCCTGTGAAGGGCCCAGTCGGAGAAAACTTCCCACACTCTATAATAAGTGGCCGAAGTGGAATGCTTACGCGCCTTCAGCATAGTGCCTATAACGTCCTGGGAGAATCCTTTGCTCAAAAGCCGGTTCCTTTCAGTCTCCAAGCCATGAGATTGAGAGAGACAGGATTTGGATGTAACACAGGACCCTGGAACAGAAGATCCGGAGTTCTGGGGAGTGGGAGAGGAGGTTCCACCAAAAGACTTTGAAGCAGAGGAAACCAGGGTCTTCGAGGCCAATAAGGCGCAATCAGGATGAGAGACACCTGCTCTGTTCTCATCTTCCTCAGGAGCGGGAGAATTAGTGGAAATGGGGGAAAGGCATAGCCCATCCTGAACCTCCAGGGGCTTGATAAAGCATCCCTCCCCAGTGCTAGGTGGTCGTCTTCTTTCGTGAAGAAAAGCTTTACTTTTCTGTTGGCCCGAGTGGCTAGAAGGTCTACTTGAGGGAGACCCCATTTGTCCACAATCATGCGGAATACACTGTCTGAGAGGCACCATTCCCCCGGATCTATCCTGGATCTGCTGAGAAAATCCGCCAGTTGATTCCGTTTCCCTGGTAGATGGATGGCAGTAAGGCCTGCCAGGTTTCTCTGAACCCACCACATCAGGTGATTCATGATTTCCATAATCTTGCAGCTCCTGGTACCCCCTTGGTGATTGACATAGGATACTACGGTGGAGTTGTCCGTCCTTATCTTCACCCATTGCCCCTTGAGATGAATCGAGAAGTGTTTCAATGCTTTGAGGACAGCCAGAAGCTCTAGGCAATTGGAATGAACATTGTTTGCCCTGAAACTCCATTCTTCCTGCGCAAAGTCGTGGAGACAATGAGCACCCCATCCCCACTGGCTGGCATCCGTTGTCACAGTTATCCACGCGATATCTCCTAGTGGAAAACCCTTTGATAGGTGCTCCCTTTTTAACCACCAGATTAGAGAATGGCGTACATTCAGGGAAAGTTTGATGGGTTGGTGCAGGTTCCCGGAGGAGAATTGTCTCAGGAAATTGGCTTGGAATGGTCTCATTCTCCACTGTGCCCATCTGGTCAGTCCTATTGTGGAGGACATGGAACCAAGGAGGCTCATTATGGCCTTTGCAGGGGCCACCCTGGATATCAGCATTCTTTTCAATAATATCTTGAGTTTCCGTATTCTTGCTGATGAAAGTTGGACAGTGCCCTTTAGAGTGTCGAAGTGAGCACCTAAGTAAACCATAGATTGCGTTGGGTGGAGGTGGCTCTTCTTGGTGTTGATCTTCCAGCCGTGAGCTTGCAGAAACTGAATGCTGGTAATAGCATGGGATGTCAGAGAATCTACGTTGTTTCCTAAGATCAAGATGTCGTCCAAATAATGGTAAATCGCAATGTTCTGCTTTCTGAGTTCTGCAATGAGAACAATCAGGACCTTTGTAAATGTCCTCGGAGCTGTGCTCAGACCAAAGGGGAGGGCCCTGAACTGGAAGTGACCTTCTTCCACAGCAAACCTCAGAAACTTTTGATGAGTTTGGGCAATGGGTATGTGAAAATATGCATCTAACAGATCTATAGACAGCATCCATTGGTTGGGTGACACTACTTTTATTATAGACTGTAGGGATTCCATTTTGAACCTGCGAATGTGCAGATGCTTGTTTAGCCTGTGTAGATCCAGAATGGGTCTCCATCCCCCTGAGGATTTCTTCGTTAAGAAGATGTGGGAGTAAAACCCTTGAGTTCTTTCGCCAGCTGGCACTTTGGTGATAACCTTCTCCTTCTGCAAGGAAAGGATGAAGTCTTGTAGGGCCATGCACTTTTCCTTGTCCCCTGGCCACTTTGTGAGGTGAAAGGACCTGCTTGGAGGATGCTCGAGGAATTCTATCAAGTAACCTCTCCGAATAATATCCAGTACCCAACCGTCGCTTGTGGATACTTCCCATATCGGTAGATATTGGAGAAGACAAGCCCCGACACCTTCGGATTTGGGAATTATATAGTCATAGATTCCTCGGGTTTTTAGAGGAAGATGAACCGCGTGACTTGCCTCCTCTGTTTCCAGATGGGGCTCCTCTCCCAGGTTGAAATCTGGAATATTCTCTGCCCGGCTTGTAGGACCTACTGTCACGAAAGGAATGGTACTCTTTCCGGGCACGAAAGGATCCTTTATACTTCCTCTCCTGAGGTAGAAAGGCTTTATTCCCTTCAGCCGCCCTCTTAATGCATTCGTCCAAATTCTTGCCAAATAACATACTCCCGTGAAATGGCAAAGAACACAAACTATTCTTGGAGGAAGCATCGGCTGCCCAAGATCTGAGCCAAAGTGCTCGCCTAGAGGAAATCGAGAAGGACATATTTCTAGCAAGGCTCCTTACCAGATCCACTGCAGCTTCTGATGAAAAATCAATTGCTAGACGCATATCTCTTAGGTCCTCCACAATGGAAGAACGGCTTCTGCCACTCCTGATGTCCCCTTCCAGCTCCTGTATCCAAACCTTCATAGCTCTTGTAACTGACGTGAGAGCAACGGCAGGGTGGAGACTTGTGCCTGAGGCTACATAGGATTTGGAAAGGTAGTATTCCATCTTACGATCCATAGGATCCCTGAAGGAACCTGCATCGTCTACAGGAAGGGTAGTGTGCTTGGCTAGTCTGACCACTGCAGCATCAACTTTAGGTGGAAAATCCCATGTTTCAGCATCTTTGGAATGAAACGGATATAATCTGGAGAACTTCCCTTTTGCAGATGATCTCCGGTCAGACCTGGACCATTCTTCTTTAATAAGGTCACTAATTGTGGCATGCACAGGGAAAGCCGCTCTTTTTCTTCTAAGATCAGAGAAATAGCGGTTAGATGTAGAGGGTTCCTTCAAGGTAAGGGTTTCTCTGACCCGGGCAATTAAATGATCCACCTCCGCAGGTACCAGGAAGTCAGGATCAGGGATAGCCTCCTCCTCCGAGGAAAAAGCTAGGTCTCTCAGAGAAGCTGAATCCATTAACTCTTCTTCAGAGTTTCCTGGAGATAAATCTGAGGGCTCAGAATATCTAGGTCGCTTGTGGGTCTTACCACCCTCTCTTATGCCCTGGGCAACTGCATGCTTGATAAGTTGCATAAAGTCCGGTGTTGAATGAGAAGGGCCAGCAGCTGCTGAGAGACAATCTGAACAGAGACGTTTCCCTTCTATGGCTCTGTTATCACAGGATATACGCAGCGTCCTTTTGGGCGACTTCCCCTTGGACGATCCTGAAGTCTTTGTACTTTTAGCACTGAAATACAACAAACGTGCTCATTAGTACATTACCTGCTCATTAGTACATTACCTCTCTTTTAGGATGGCTTACCTATATTGCTTAGATTGTGACCTATTGTGATGAGAAGAATCCGATTCCCTGGATCCTGAGCGAGAATCCATCTATAAAGAATAGATGGAACAGCGAAACTAATACCAAGAAGAAATATAAACAAAAATAAGAAATAATAAAATAGGAGGGAAAAAAAAAAACTTACTTTGATGCTTTAGAAGGAAAAGGAATCTGGAAAGGCGAAGAACCAACAGAATGGTGCAGAAAAACTTTCCTGGAGGAAGAAACTCAACCTACCCTGAAAAAAGAGGTCTGGCGCTTTAAGAAGGGCATGTGACGTCATCGCGCATACGCCAATGAGCGAGAAAACGCGCGAACGTGTTAATCGCGTTCGCGCGCTTATTCAAACGAAGCCGCGCGAACGCTTAGAAACAACCGAACGTCGCGCATGCGTCCCGGAGCCCACGAATGCCGCGCAGGCGCACATGAGACTCCCGAACGCCGCGCAGGCGCACCGGAAACTCCCGAACGCCGCACAGGAACTCCCGAACGCCGCACAGGCGCACAGGAACTCCCGAACGCCGCGCAGGCGCACAGGAACTCCCGAACGCCGTGCAGGCGCAGGGGAACCACAGCACAGAGAGATTACAGGTTTCTTAGAGAAGGAGACCAACTACTTACTGATCTTCAGAAGAATAATCTTTACAGGTAAGAACCAATCCATGGAGTCATTACCTTGATTCTGGGGGGAGAAAATCCAAGTCCGGAAACCAGCCAAAATTCCATGTTACTCCACTTGCTACCTCTGGGGTTATTGCAAGAATTATAGGAAGGAAAAACCCCCGGTCACTAAAGGGGTTTTCTCCAGGGGGACACCTTTGCGCAGGGCCGTATACTGGAGACTTCCCAGGGGAGAGAGGGTGAACTCCCCAGGGGCTAGAGGAACTAATCCTCAGGTAAGCCATAAAGAAAATCTAATAGTCTGAAAAGACCGACATGTCGTAGGGATAGGACAGGAAAAAAAGACTGGGGAAGGAAGGGTAGGAGGTGGTACTTATACGGCTTAATAATTATTCCTGTCCAATGGGGATAGGGAGGAGCTACCCAATGTTGTGCTGCCATGGATATGGCCAGGAAATATATATACCGTATTTATCGGCGTATAACACGCACCGGCGTATAACACGCACCTCATTTTAAGAAGGAAATTTCAGGAAAAAAAAAATTAAATTTCAAATAAAGAACTTCTAACCCCCCTTTCTTACTCCCCCCTCCCCCTCTTCTTACTTCCCCTTCCCCTCTTACCCCCTTCTTACTCCCCCTCTTCTTACCCCCTTTCCTCCCCTCCCCCTCTTCTTCCCCCCTCTTACCCCTTCTTACTCCCCTCTTCTTACCCCCCTTTCTTACTCCCCCCTCTTCTTACTTCCCTCCCCTTCTTACCCCCTTTCTTACTCCCCCCTCTCTTACTCCCCCCTCTTCTTACCCCCCTCCCCTCTATTTACCCCCTTCTTACCCCCTCCCCTGTAGCGTGGCCGAGCTGCTCTGCTGTCCGCGGTGGCTGGCCGGAGTGATAGGAAGGTGCACGCTTTGTACTATTTGTGTCCCAGAATGAATAGACCACCTGGGAGCTGGAGTGTGCTGGCAATTAACCTCCCTGAAGCTGCGGTTAACCGCAGCTTAATTGATGAATGCTGGGTGGCCGCCATTCGTATCCCGAACACGAGGTCGCGGCCATTTTAAACATACGAATGCACAGCGGTGTTTGTCTCTATTTTCATGGTACTAAAATCGGACACAGTTTTGCGCGAACACCGCTGAAGCCGCCGACCTCCCTTGTTCGGTGGAAGTGCACGAACGGCCCGGTGTTCGGTAGTTTTGTTTGAATGTGTTATACCCCAGATAAGAATCCCATGGAGCCCATTCGTATGAAACTGACTGTAAAGACTTTAGCTCCATGGCGATTAAACTGTATTCGTGTGGTCTGAGCGCCATTCACTTAATAATGTGCGCTCAGACCTGAGCTATCTGGGGATATGTTAAATGTATAGTTTTCATGTAATGTGTCTTACCTGGTGTATTTTAACAGTAATGCTTGTTTTAGTATCCCCATGTGCATAATGGAGATTTGCCTTTGTCTTGGGAGATAACTGAATTACTTCTCAATTATCTCCCAGGGCAGAGGGGAGGAAGCCAGGATGCATTGTGGGAATATACTGTGACTGTGTGTCCTATTTGTCTTCTTGTCTGTCCCTTGTCACAGTCTCCCATTTGGTCCCCTAGGGGAGTGTCCACCAGGTGGGAGACCTGCATAAATACTGGGCAGGTAGCCCTCCTTAAACAGACCAATGCTTGACCCTCAACACGGAGCTTTGTCTCGTTCTTGGGGGGATTTACTGTATGCTGTTAGAGACTGATTGCTAGGAGTGTAAGCCGCTTGGGTGCTTTTCCTATTCGTCTGCTAGCAGCTATTCCTGAGGTTCCAGTTCGGGAGGTTGGAGTGCTATTTTGTATGCAGTTCGGGAGTTTGGAACATTCCCTTATATGCGGTTTGGGAGTTTGGTGTTCTGCAGTAGCTGTGCCTGTGCATCTGAAAAGGGGAATATCACCTAAACGGTTTTTAACCTCTTGGGTGCAAAACGGTCCGTTACAAGATTACACTATGTTGTATTATATTTTGTATTTCTAGATTCCACTTTACTACCTTGCAAAGTTCAGGTTGTATGTCTGTATATATTTATTATTATTTTTATTATCACTACTTCACTTTTGGTTTTTCTTTTTTGTGGTTTTGATATATATTTTGTATTTATCATTTCTTTTATTAGTGTTTGGGAAACACTTTTTTATATCTACCACTACTTTATATTTATTTTTTATTATATTTACGAAGCGCCTACACACTATTCACTTGTTTTATCCAGATCTATATATCAATGATATGGGACAGAACTCAGGTGGAAGGGCTACATGTGACGAGGGGCCTATTTTAGCTCATGGCTAAGGAGGTGTTCCAAAGCCAAGCTAAAATAGAAGACATACTGTTTGGTCCTTTGACATAAGGATTTAATGTAAGGCTATTGTGAGCCTCGTTGTTATTCTTCTTTTGTATTTTCTTTTGTTTCTTTCTGTTCTTGGTTTTTGTTTACTGTTCAACATAAATTGATAGAATTTAACCACATTAGTACTCTTACCATAACAATAATACAAGACCGAAACCGAGGTAGAATGAATGTGTTGTTGATTGTTCTCCCGATGAAGATATAGCTATATGTCGATCTTGTGTAATCGAAGATGTCACATGAATTTCATGTAAAGGAAAAGATTTTTGACTAAACTCTAGTAGAGTGGGCAGGATCAATACTTAAGGTCAGCTTTGTCGTAGAATGTATCTATCGGATTCTGTATGTATTGTATGTATTGGGCTATTTTTAAAGCCACTCTTTCTTGTATTCAATATGTTTTTAAAAATCTAATAAATAATTACATTTAGGGCTCCCCTTTAAAAAGGAATAGACAAAGCGGGAAACTCTTAATATTAGACACATGTCTGTAATGTTAACCTTAGAATTTCTCTTTAAAATCTAACATAAGGACATCATTCCCAAGGGCACACCCTAATAAAATCTGCTGAACAAGCCTATGGCAGACATTAAATCTTTGGGAGAGGAAAGCCTTCTCATATTCCCACAAATACAGTATCTCACACAAGTACACCCCTCCCAATTTTGTAAATATTTTATATCTTTTCATGTGACAATACTGAAGAAATTACTCTGCTACAATGTAAAGTAGTAAGTGTAAAACCTGTATAACAGGGTACATTTGCTGCATTTATGTAGAAAAATAAGAGGTATAGCGCTTATTTTAAAGGTACAAATTACCTTAAAGACTACAATCATGGTACATCGACTTTCATTAATCTTTAAATGCCTACAAAAGTGAATATAATAACAGTGCAAATCATTTAAAACAATAATGGAGGTGATACAAAGATACAAACGTGGAGCTATATGACCTAGCTCCGGTGTGGATAACCTCGGGTTCGTTAAGGTGACCCTCCCACCCCCACCCATGCAGAGTGAATGTCCAATCCTAAGGGAAGTATATAAAATCAAAATAGAGTAGCTCAGTTATCCGCCAGTGTTATAAGATGTTAAGCCAAATGCGTACTTACAAGCATAGCGCCCCTATGACTCTGCAGTATCGCGTTGTGTAGTTCAGGACTACACTCCCACTTTTGAAGGTAATTCCGGAAACCAGGGTAAAAATATAATTAATCTTATTAATACACTAATAAACGTACAAGTAAAAAAGAGGAACAATGTCCTTTTGTAAACAATCCCAGAACGCGTTTCACTACCAACATAGCTTCCTCAGCTTCGTAAAGTGTGTGCTGATCCCTGGTTCTCCAGTCTGTCTTAATATACCTCTTTAATGAGGAGATGTGTGTCTGGTGTGCTAGTTCCATTGCGTAATTACTAACCTTGGTAATGCGATGTGGTCCAAGCCTCCATGTGATGGTCGGCATTCATCATGGCAGATGCTCTCACCTGGAGCTTCGTTGTGTACGTTGCCGGTCAGATTACTTCCTTGTGTGTCAAGCCTCTTTCTGAAGTAAAGCTGACGTCATCTTTCCGTGGTCTTTTAATCTCTAAGGTTTGAATCATCAGTTTCTGTTGTATAGACAGGATATTCCGATAGTTCTTTAACATAAATATCCTTTTATACAGGAATATAATGAGGTTTTCTGGCATATATGTTGCGATCTTTCATAAATATTTTAAGTGATATATGTATATAAAAAAAACAAAAGGAGAGAGAATTTGTATTAAAACTGTGTATATATAGTATTCTAAATGAAACTCTAAATATAGTATTTGATTATTACATAACATAATAGCCATTTCATTAAAAAAAATATATATATGTATATGTAAAAAAAAAATTATTACATTTTTATAAAAAACAAATAAAAACGCTAACTTTGGCCAGCGTTTGTGACTAAATGGCTACTACAAAAGACTGGAAATACCCCATTTTGAATACCCTGGGTTATCAACATTTGAAAATGGTATGCCATGATGGGTTCTTTCACATTCCTGGGCTACCATACGGTCTCAAAAAACACAGACCCAGAAAACCAATCTGGCAAACTGAATTGGCAGACAGACAGATGTCAGAGGATAAAAAAAAGCTCTACTGCAAGAAGGCAAGCTGGAACAAGGGAGGCAAATGGATCACTCTATCAGGAGGAGGCTTTGGCCCAACACGCAGAACTAAGTCAATTAGAAAAACGTATTACCGGTCCTTACAATGGGCAGACTTAACGTAGAAAGACTAGTCAGAAACAAGCCGAAGTCAGGGGCAAAGACAGGAGCAAAAACGAGAAGACAAAGCCAGAGGATCAGGGATACCAGAAATACAAATAATCAGAACAAGCCAAGATCAAAAAACAGGAATCAATAAAACAAACGCGCTCTCAGATAACCAAAGAAGTGGAAACCACGACAGGGCAAGGAAGAAATAAAGAATTAAATTCATTGGTGGACAGAGGTCACCTGACTCCAGCACGTGCATGTGCGTTCTTTGTGTGACCGCACACGCACGTCTGCGCGACTTCAAACCCAGCTGGAGGCTATATCTTGTGCTGCCCTTACAGTGCCCGACGTCCATTGTAATACCGCGCTCGCTGGGGATGAACACGTCTGCGGATCTGGCTGAGATCCGCCGCAACTTAGGCAAGTCTATTTTCTTTTCTAAGTGACCACACCGATCTGCTGCAGTCACGTGGTGTTGAGAAGCCGGGAGTCGTGACACACTAATTTCAGCCAGAAGCTCTATGCTACAGTGTCATGAATTTGGGAGGCGACTGACTTAACTCCACACACCTATATAACCAACATCTATTTCAAATGATACAAAATACAGATTGCGCTGAATACTGTGTGTATTAGGTTTAATAAAACTATTCTTTGGATGATCCTGGCTTGGAATCGTCCAGGCTTCGGTTAGTGATGAGTATATGTAACAAAACCGAAAATAACCAATAATAGTGCAGATACCCAAATACTTAGTGTAGGACACAAAACAAGGATATGTGGGATCACACTCTCATTGTTGGAGCTATAGACCAGCTCTGAGTAAAACCGATTTACAGTGGTATAATCCCCACTGGTTAATATGTAGCTCTTTAGGTGTAAGTCTCACAGATCCAATATAAAAAAGTAAATCATAAAAAGCAAACAATAGTGCTTACTAAATAAAACCAAAAACAGGTGAAAAATATAAATAGTAATTCACTCACATTTAGTAGAGCAATAACACCGCTCATGAGATAGCGTTTGGGTGTTGTGATCTCCACCAAGGATATAATGTTGAGTAGATTCTCCTGAAGGCAATCCTTGCCAGGGGTTGGATGTAGAGTAGAGTAGATACTTCAGGTGTTTTAAATGTGCCAGGAACAGTCAAAATAATACAATGTAATAAATGGTCTTGCACTATAAAATAGGTGTAAGCCAAATAAACTTTAATGTTTAAAAACAATATTAACGCACACACAATGCATTTCACCAAACAAGGGGCTTCTTCACGTGTACATAGTATTAGCCTGGCACATATGGATTTATAGCATGTAAGCTCATCGAGCAGGGCCCTCAACCCCCTCTGTTCCTGTACGTCAGTGGTTTGATCTCAATTATGTGTCTGTTAGTCCACCCATTGTACAGCGCTACGGAATTTGTTGGCGCTATATAAATAATAAAATAATAATAATAATAATAATATAGGGTTCTTTGACTTCAAATGACACATTAACAGGAAGTAGACAAAAAAAAACTGATTTTAAGTCAACTATTTAACATTGGTTTTATTCAGACAGGTGAAATAGCTCAGTGTGCCAATGCGCCATCCCAAGAATACGCCCAACCCCTGGGGGCCACAGGTTCAAATGTCTCACCTGCCGGATTTTATGTCGGCATTTGAACCTGCGGACCCCAGGGGTTGGGCATATTTTGCTGGTGGTGCCTTGGCCCAATGAGCTATCTCACCTGCCATATTTTATGTCAGGTGTATAAACAAAGTGATTTAACGCCTAAATGGCAGAGAATTGATCATACAGGGGCATGACCTATACACGTAAACTGCTTCATTGAGATTTTTTTTTTATTTATTTTTTTTATTTTTTTTTTTTTTGCCTACATTTTCCATTTGTTATTGGAAAAGTGCCAGAAGTGGTTGTATGATTGACAACCACTAGAAGACCACTGACTGACAAATGTAAAAACTTGTTACTCAAAACTGTCAATGCTTAAATTTGTAAAAACTGCGTAAATAGAATACTAATAGTTAATGGAATTAATTTATTAAAACACACTATTCTGTTATGGAGGAGCAATGAAAGATGATTGGTGCCTATTTTGGCTAGTTTTTGTTTCCTGTTAACAGTGTAAGTAAATAAAGAGTGAGCATAGCTTAAAGGGGTTTTATTACTTAAAACATTGGTGCTGCAAAGTAACCATTGCAATTAAAAAAAAAAACAAAAAAAAAAATCTGCAATACTTTACATTCAGGACTAAGTGGGACTGGGACACTGCACCCAGACCACTTCATTGAAATGAAGCTGTCTGGGTTAATATAGTGTCCCTTTAAGTCTCCTCTCCGAAATAATAAAAAAATTCACTTGGTATTCTTAACAATTTGCATTATAGTGAATGCTTCTGAAAGTAAATAAAGGCTAATGGACAAACAAACTAACTTATTAAATGTCCCCCAAACATTAAAAGTGAACTATTACTCTGTTTATTTGTGTGTTCCAGGATTTCGGGGTACTGGGAAAAGTGGAGTTCTAGTTGAGTTCAGTAAGCTCTCATTTCATTTTCGTTCCTATGGCGATCTCACTGACCAAGAATTAGAGGAAATATGTGATTTCCTGTATCAGAAAGTGACATCGAGAGAGAAAGCTGCGCTCTCTCAGCTTAAATCTTGCTACAACACATTCCGCAGGTGAGTGCTTTGTAAGCAGAATGGTGCCTTTTTTCTGATTGTGAGGATAATTCCATGAGTTGTATAACTCCTTGTGAGCCTGCTTCGGTTAGTGCTAGTACTCCGTGATTGGAACATCCCGTAGATCATTGTGAGGCTGCTTCGATGAGTGCTAGAACTCAGTGAATGGAATGTCTTATAGCTTATTGAAAGGCTGGTGTATGCTGAGTGCTATGACGATAGGAATGTATCACAGCTGATTTTGAAGATATTAAAGGGACACTGTAGACACTATAACCATTTCACCTTATTGAATTGGCTATTGCTGCCCTGACTAATTACCTGGGGAGTACCTGGCACAGGAGCTTCACCTATAGGCATCAGGTGGAAGCTTAACTGTTAATAAATTGGGATGGACCGGTACCATTTGCCACCTAGGGCAGCAGTTGGGGGCTCCGTTAAAAATGTAGCGCGACATACTAAAGTTACCCCAACCCCCACCAATTAGACGCAGGTAGGGGCTCTAAAATTAACCGGGACATACTCTAAACTGTGGTGGGTGGGAGACATTGTTTAATAAATAAGATCCCATTGACATGGATGCCAATAAAGTTACTGTTTTGTTTGCTTTTTTTTCTCCTAGCGTGGCATACAGGACAAGCAGTGCATGCGCAGAACAAGTCAGTGCAGAACGTAGCTCTCAGCTCAAGTCTCTGCTTCTGGAATACTTTGAGAAAAAAGACCCCCTAGACATGTTGGGAGGTGATAATATCGAAGAGGAGGAGCTAATTGATTTAAAGGTAACACTTCACAAACTGCAAACACACTACTTGTGTGTATTCAATACTTGTATTTGGCTCCTATTTGTGCTGCATCATTCTCCATATTCAAATCTGTTTGGTTGTGCTAAAAAATTATCCAGTGTAGCTCCCCCTCTTTAGCTATGTTCCATCTTTTCACCTAAGTTTCACAGTTTCCTTTGCAACCATAAAAACATTTTGTAAAAATGGGGAGGAGTAGATTATACTCAGATTATACTTCAGACTGACAACTAGCAGAGGTGCTTCCTTCCTGGAGACCAGCTTCAATTTGCAAAAGTGTTTATATTGGGCATTCTCACAAAAAAGGTTTTGTTTTTTTACATCCTCATTGTTCCTTTCGTGTAGAAATGGCAATAGTTTTGGGTATAAGGAGATGATCCAGTGAGAAACATGAAAGCAGCAACGACGTGTGCATAATACTAAAATGTTCTGATTATTTATCACCTAGAAAACCAAAAAACATTGTTTTATCAGTCTGAAATAATGTCTGTCCATCCTAAAAAGGAAATCAATAAATCAACCCCAGCTTTAATCCTCTGTCTGTACTTCCTGTTAGCTCCTTTCATGATGGACCTGAGGTATACTGCCATTTTGTTGTTGGTTTTGTATCTATTCTTTTTTTTTTTTTCTCCTTTAACTCCTGTCATTTTTATCTGTTACAGTTGCAGGATTGGAAAGACCATATCTGCTCTGATGTCCGTCTTTTTCTATCTATTCGCCATGATGAGCGTTTTTCTGGCAGAGCAATAGCACGGATCTTCCACGGAATAGGCATGTACTGACATAACACTGTGTGAGATTGTGTAACATTGCAAATTAATGCATTTGTGTAAACAGTAGGGTAAATATTACACTTTCACAAAACTACAGAAATTAATTTAATACAAATAGACTGGGGTGGGAGAACAATATTCAAATATATACGAACAATATAAAACAAAAGAACTATCTCAAAGATATAGTGTTACTTGACAGTGCCTGAAAGGTAAAAGCTGCTCAACACTAAAAGTGGAATACCCCTTACCCACAATAAAGAACAAATACAAAAAATAAGGTATAAATATTATACCAAACAAGTGGAGCGCTCTAAACAGTAGAGGGGTTTACTCACCCCTTTTAATGCAGTGACAATATTGAGAAGCTTGAATAAACATAAAAGGGAACAAGAAATATAGTGCAGACGGTTTTCCAAATAGACAATTGATGGTAATAAATTACCTAAACCACTCACATGGACAGGAGCCTATACAATATTGGCTCCGTAAAAAGATCCTTTGTCCCAGGCAGTATCCCTCCAGGAATATACAACGAGAGAGAAAACAGAAAATCAATTGTGTAGAAAAGCACATACTATATTAGTATTAAAGGGAGTAAATAGTTGGACTCACCTTTTCCAGAGCCCTGAAATCCCGGCTCTGAGGTTGATAAACAATGTGCTACTTTTAGGGGGGAATAGCACTGTCCCCAATGGAGTTCCTGACGGCTAGAAAGGACTTTGGACTAAAGTGTAAAATAATAATGTATAAATTTATTGACAATAAAATCAAAATAAATACATACTAAAAAAGTAAAAAATCAAGTGTTAAGTCCAATTGAAAGTCCAGAATAATCAGCTAAACGCGTTTCACTCTATGAGCTTCCTCAGTAGCTGTATAGTAGCCTCAGGAATCCTTCTTCTTTTTAAATGTTTGAAAGTCCTTTGGAGGACCTACAAGGACTTTCAAACATTTAAAAAGAAGGATTCCTGAGGCTACTATACAGCTACTGAGGAAGCTCATAGAGTGAAACTGCAATCGGTTAATGGGTGCCACACGACCCTCTGTGTGTGGACTCCTGGTTGGTATCTCATTCGTTTTACGAACAGCAGGTAAAGTCCCTGTTCGTGAAACGAACACATGAATGCTAGCGGCTTTCAGCTGCTAGCATACGAATGCTTTAGGATATAACAGTACAGGCATACATTAGAATACAACAGTCCAGCGGCTTATACAGACAACCTTTGCAGATACAGCCATGTAATCTAAAAGTGGCTAGATTTGCCACAGAGTTTAGTTTACCGTCCCTTTTAAATAGAATGTTAACGTTTATATAGCTCTCCTTACAACTTTACTGTAAAAGTATACATGTCAACAACTATCATGATCACTAAAATTATGTATCCATGCCACGTTCTTAATAAAAACGTATTTTAACCCAAAAAATGACCGTAAAGCCAATATTTGCATTTGTTCTCCTGCCATTTGCAAATTAAATTAGGATCTGGGTGGGAGCTTAAATTACCCATGGGCAGATACAGTGAGGGAATAAAGTATTTGATCCCCTGCTGATTTTGAATGTTTGTCCACTGACAAATGATCAGTCTATAATTTATGTATGTGTATTTTAACATTGAGAGACAGAATAACAAAAAATAATCCAGAAAAATGCATGTCAAAAAAGTTATAAATTGATTTGCATGTCAATGAGTGAAATAAGTATTTGATTCCCTATTAATCAGCAAGATTTGTCTTCCAGGTGTCTTTTATACAGGTAACGAGCTGAGATTAGGAGCACTCTCTTAAATAGTCTCGACTCATTGCCTGTATAAAAGACACCTGTCCACAAATGCAATCAATCAGATTCCAAACTCTCCAATATGGGCAATACCAAAGAGCTGTCCAAGGATGTCAGGGACAAGATTTTAGACCTACACAAGGCTGGAATGGGCTACAAGAATAGCGGCTGGTGAGAAGGTGACACAGTAGGTGCGATTATTTGCAATTGGAAGAAACACAAAATAACTCTTCATCGGTCTATTGCTCCATGCAAGATCTCATTTTGTGGAATTTCAATGATCATGAGAACGGTGAGGAATTAGCAGGAGGATCTTGTTAATGATCTCAAGGCAGCTGGGACCATAGTCACCAAGAAAAAAAAATTGGTAACACACTACGCTGTGAAGGACTGAAATTGTGCAGTGCACAAAAGGTCCCCCTGCTCAAGAAAGTACATGTACAGACCCATCTGAAGTTTGCCAACAAACTTCAATTCAATGATTCAGAGGAGAACTGGGTGAAAGTATTGTGGACAAATGAGACCAAAATTGAGCTCTTTGGCATCAACTGAACTCGCCGTGTGTGGAGGAAGAATGCTGCCTATGACCCCAAGAACACCTTCAAACATGGAGGTGGAAACATTATGCTTTGGTGACGTTTTTCTGCTAAGGGGACAGGACAACTACACCAAATCAAATGGGCGATGGACGGGGCCATGTACCGTCAAATCTGGGATGAGAACCTCCTTCCCTCAGCCAGGCTATTGAAAATGGGTCATGGATGGGTATTCCAGCATAACAGTGACCCAAAACACACAGACAAGACAACAAAGGAGTGGCTCAAGAAGAAGCACATTAAGGTCCTGGAGTGGCCTAGCCAGTTTCCAGACCTTAATCCCATAGAAAATCTGTGGAGGGAGCTGAAGGTTCAAGTTGCCAAACATCAGCCTTGAAATCTAATGACTTGGGAAGGATCTGCAAAGAGGAGGGGGACAAAATGCCTCCTGAGAGGTGTGCAAACCTGGTGGCCAACTTCAAGAAACGAAGGGTTTTGCCACTGAGTACCAAGTCGAAATGGCCAAATACTTATTTCACTCATTGACCTGCAAATCATTTTATAACTTTTTTGACCTGAGTTTTTCTGTATTTATTTATATATATATATATATATTTTTTTTTTTGTTATTCTAGCTCTCACTGTTAAAATACACCTACCATTAAATTTATCGACTGATCATTTCTTTGTCAGTGGACAAACGTTCAAAATCAGCAGGGGATCAAATCCTTTTTCCACACTGTAAACACTGGATGTTGAGTTAAAGGCTTCCAAATCCCCCTGCCTCCATTATAAAGCATACTGCCCAACCTTCTAGTGATGCATAACTTCAGTAACTCCTGTTTCTGCAGAGAAAATATCTTGTTGGCATCTAAAACTGTAAGTGAGTTATCCCCTTTAATTTTGTGGTCTGTGACCCTTGCAAAATCTGATTACACATGAAGGCTCACATTCATGTTCTGTTCCACAGCTAGCCCCTGCTATCCTGCTCAGGTGTATGGAAGAGATCGGCGGTTCTGGAGGAAATATATCCATCTCGATTTCAACAAAATCATGCAGCTCGCCAAGGAGGAGATTATCCATCAGAAATGATAAAACCAGACATTGTGCAGAGAATACATCCACTAAGAGTTCTGGGATATTTGGGGAGGGGATCATGCATCCACAAGAAACGTCATGTGACCTGGTGGGGTAGAGGCAGGTAACTTGGGGAGTGTAAAGATGGGAGATCATGCATTAACAAAAAGTTCCATGGACAAGAAATTGTCCACAAAAAGAGACCTGTATGACATGGGTGGGGTGTAAGGGCAGGAGAGCCGCATAACATGAACTATCAGGGAGGGAGGGGGAATATTGGGACGGGAGAGCTGTGTGACATGGGGCAAGTGTCAAGGTAGGAGTGTCAGGATGGAAGAGCTGTGTGACACTGAGGATATTTAAGGGTAGAAGAGCTGGGTGACATTGGGAGTGTCGAGGCGGGAGAGCTGGGTGACATGGAGTGTCGGGGCGGGTGAGCATACAGTCACAAGAACTGAACTGGACTAAGTAATAAAAGGATCTGCTAATATTAGATATGTCTCTTGAAATCTAATAATTGGTTATACTGTTTATAAAGAGACTGTTTTATTTTGTTACTGTGTTTACTTGTAATAAAGATTAATTTTATTTTTCTACTTACACCCTAAATTCTATCTTTTAGAGTTGATACAAGTCCAGAATGACAAAGTCCCATTTCCACACATTCCCATTAATCCACTGAGCACTATAAGAAAATTACATGCTCATTAGCCCACATTGGTGGCTAAAAAACTTTATTGTGAATGATTGTTGTAATGGACCATCCATCAATCGATGCTCCTAGTGCTTACCAACGACCATCAGCACCGCACCACACACCATAAGCACTGCAGACCCCACAAACTGCTGCAGCTTGGTTGGGGTCTCGCCTTCTCCTACCCACCCTGGACCCACAACCAGGCTCCAGGGGGTGAACCTCTCTTCCTTCAGAGAGCGAAGCAGGAACAGCTCTTATAAGAGCTAGTGATTAGAACCCAGGGGAGTATACAGAGTATAGCAATCCCCAGTGTGATTATAGCAGTTCCCCCTCCAATCACGAGACAAGACTACGTGTTGAGGGTCAAAAAGGAACAGAAAGTTTAATGGCACACACTGGTCTTTTATACAAGTTTTACAGCAAAGGTGACGCCCAGGTGGACCTAGTTGGGCATCGAATACAAAACATACAAGCCAATAAAGCGGTTTACATTCAGACACTCCCATACAGTGTACACAATCCCTCCCCTCTGCCTGTGATACAATTATGAAAACAATAGACTAACTCCATGCAGAAAAAACATTCCCTTTTACAAAGTCTGGAAAACACCACATATCCCCATAAATCCCCCTGATAGCCCTGATCTGGGTGAACAACATATCCATAAATCACTCAACAGGGGTTCAGGATTTCCTGGTCAGTTTTGACCAACCGCATGCATGACCCCATGCCCAAAACTGTTCCATAGAATCAGGGCTAACAGTCTGTCTCTCTGTCTGGAGTGCAAAAGTACATAACTCACATTAACAAAGCCTGTTTAAAGTATTTTAGCCAGGTTTATCACAGGGTACAAAGTCACAGGGCAAGAGGCTAGCCATTATTCCTCTCCAAAAACCGGTGGCGAAGTTGCTTTCGTCACAGTTTAGCAGTATGTATGGCTAGCAGTGTCAGTGTGTATACCTGACTTGGGCACTCAGGTGGATGCATTGACCTTTATCGATGGTATCCAGATCACCCAATTCCCTCTCTTCATTTGTTTATGCTTTTAGAATAAAAGGGGGGATTGTATTTAATGAGATTAACGAACATTCCAGCACTGAAAGCGTTGATGTGAGACTGGCTAACATTCCAGCACTGAAAGGATTAATCTGCCTTCTTGCACTCAGACGCCCCGAGAGCCGTTTCTTGTTATTGTTTAATGTACATTGCAAGGACGTAACATACATAGTCTTGGCACATGACCACCTCTGTTCTCTCATATTCTAAGAAACCCTAGTCCTCCACCCACCTATTGTAATATAGTAATGCCCCAGATACGTTTTTACATCAATAATTTGTTATATGCGCTTGTTAATTGCATTACGTAATCGTTTTCAATATTTGATAATTAATGATACTCCTCCCTAGGCGTTATTAAAAATCCATTGTTCTTGTAATAAAGAATCATTAATTTTCCTTGTATGTCCTTCAATGGAGTGTCTCTTAGTCCTTCAAAGGGTATGGCTTGGTCTGGATAGAACCATAAGGCTATGACGGGTAATTCTGGCGATCACCAAGGACAGGACAGGAGTTACCTTCTAACAGTTCTGGGGCTCTGTTTGCGATTTTGCATAATCTGTCAGTGAGTGCATAGCATTTTTTTTAATTCTTTATTTTTGATGTGCATATAAGTAGTAATGAGCGTACAATGCCACCATAGCAGAAACAAGTGTAACAAAATACATAGCATCGGGGGTGGGGCTTGGAGACCGACCTGAGCGGAGGCATGATCGATATTAAACAGACAGTTTCCATTACCCCTGTTACTGGGAAAAACACCCCACAGCCATCTACCAAACATGGTAAGAAAAACAGAAGCCTGACAGATCCAAGCAGAGCGTTTCCATCTGCGATCTTTTCCGCCAAGCGCACAGTGCCTGTGGGCCAAAGATGGCCGCTAACCTTGGGGACTGACTCCTCTGAAGACTTCAGTCTGACGGACAACGGATTGCCTCCCCCATGCCTACTGCAACCGGTTCGCACATAGCCACACTAAAGGCCATGCTGGAGAATTGCAGAGTGTGCTTCAGGCGGACATGGCCCAACTACGCACCGACTTCACAGGCCTGACAGGCCACATAGGTGCAGTGGAGGCCTCAGCCAACAAACACTCTCGATCCATCACAGAATTCCAAACTGAACGCTCACAATGCAGCAAGCGAAGTATGAACAGCATTTCGCAACTCTAGAGGATTAGCGGCGACGCAACAACTTGAAGGTTAGAGGGGTATCCAAGGACATTCCCACTACAGAACTTCCACACCTTATCCGGAGTTTGTTGAACACTGCTGGTGCCTAAGCGAGCCAAGACCATCACCCCTGACGCAGTCTTCAGAGTCCCGAAACCCCGGAGGTAATCTGAGGTATTTAGCAAGACAAAAAAAATGAAGATTTGTTTGATTTAAATTATTCACCTCATTAAAATGGCAAACTTAGTTCAGTGTAATAGTTGTTGTGTAATGCATTTGTTTCACGTTCCACTTTTTGGAGATTTGGATGCCATCTAATCTGTAGACTGTTCTGTATATTGCGGCAGGAGATTGTATTTTTGAAGTCTGAGATTTGTAAATTATTTGTTAAACGAACTCAGACTGACTGTTGCAAAGCCACTGCCAAAGAAACAGCCTAGGAATGGCAGATAGATGTAGGATCTGGTAGACTTGAAGTTGTGGATAAAAGGCATATTGCACAGTCTGTTGCTTTACATAATTCATTTTCTGCACTTTCAGAGTGTAATGGAGACGGGCTCCGGTTCTGAGGGTAGTGGTGTTGTGGAGACAGGCTCAGGTACTGAGGGTAGTGGTGTTGTGGAGACAGGCTCAGGTTCTGAGGGTAGTGGTGTTGTGGAGACAGGCTTGGAGACTATGGTGAGGCATAATAGAAAGCAGTTGTTGGGGGATTCTATCATAAGAGGTGTGGAGATGGACAATGGTGGTCTTGAGATGTCTTCCCGGAGCTACTGCTCAAAGAGACAGGAGACGTATTTGTAATATTGTTAAGCAAACAAAGCTGGAAGGGGGAGTTGGATGTACTTGTCCCTCTAAGGACAAATGACTTAGCCTGCAATGAGGTTTCAGAGGTAAAGGAAGTTTTTAGTGTTTTTGCCAATGATATACAGCAGGTTGCTTCCACACTGTCATTCTCTGAAGTTATGCCTCGGCATAACACTCAGAACAACAGGCGGATGAGTATTAGGGACTTAAACTTGTGGCTTGGTGAATGGTGTCGGGAGCATGGATTTGGCTTCATTTCTCATGGTATCTCTGTTTGGAATGGAAATAAACTGTACAAAAAAGATGGTTTGCATCTTTCTCAAAAGGGAACAAATGTTCTCCGTGAGCAGTTCAGAGGTTTTGGTAGGATGTATTTAAACTAGGAGCAGGGGGGAAAAGGGTGAGAAAACTTCAATCCAATTGCCCCCCAAAACAAGGACAGAAGGTGCCTGTAGCAAGTGTGTTGAAAGATTTACTCGAGAGCCGAGGTGGGAACGCAAGCAACCGACCGAGGAGAGAGTTGATTGCTGACTTAACCGAGATGGATCAGAGTATCACCATGGCCAAACCCACGATACTAACCAGTGATGAAAAAACAAGGATTGTCATGGAACGGCTCCTCCTGTACGGGCCGAATCCTGCCGCGGAACTAGTGAAAGAGTTGATGGCGGAAGCAGAGGCGGATATCAAAAGAGCCCGAGCCCATGAACGCAGTATGAGACCCGGGGCACCGGGCACCACCGACAATACACCCAACAACACCACGGAATTGGCAGGACACCCGAAGATTCAGTTTGCTGCATTCAAGCCATTCGTGGAGAGCGAGATGGGGATTGACAAATTTTTTACCGATTTTGAGCGGCAATGTGCCCTGCATCAAATCCCCACAACAGCTTGGCCGCGTATCCTGGCAGGGAAATTAGCCGGACGAGCAACGCACTTAGCACCGAGGAGGTGGCGCAATACCCGCTTGTCAAAGACACCCTATTGAAACGGTACGCGGTAACCCCCGACACTTACCGCAGGCAATTCAGCGAAACCAAAAAGAAAGCGACTGATACTCATGCCGAATGGACACACCGTATACAGCGGCTACTCATCGGATGAACGTGTGTCGAGCAGTCACGGCAGTGAAGTGTTAGAATTATTTTTATTGGAACATTTTTATGAGGGACTTGAGCAAAAAGACCGAGAGTGGTTAAAGGATCGCCGACCAAGCGATCTCAACGAGGCAGCGAGACTGGCTGAACACCGAGACGCTCGGGTCCAGGAATTTAACAGCTCCCGAACAGCCACTCGCACCGACCAAACCCACAAACTGAGTTTCGTACGCCTGTGCCGGCGGGACCTACCCGATACGCTGGACCACCCAGCCATTACACACAGGAACGCTCCTGCCCCACCTGCTACAAATGCAAGCAGCCAGGGCATCTCATTGCTAACTGCCCCCTCAACAACAATTACTCATCGAGGAGTTACAATGCAGCTCCCTCGGTAAATAACCGCCCAGCATGCGCTTTCTGTGTCGAACAGGAAAGCCCCCTAGAGGAATATTTGGGACCCTTGCACGAAGCCAACCCCATATATGCCGCAAATGACAACCGACAGGAGGTATTGCTGGAGGGCCGCCCCACACAGTGGGTTGAGAGACACGGGGGCCACTATCACCCTGGTACAAGGCCAACTGGTCCCAGCACACAAGCGCTCCACGGACACCGTTGCTGTCAGGGTGGCTGGAGGGGACATTTACAAACTACCCACGGCTCGAGTACATTTGGATTGGGGTGCGTGGAAAGGTCTTGTGAAGGTGGGGATCATGGATAATTTGCCAGCAGAGGTTTTACTGGGCAACGACCTGGGACCCATGACTTCTGCCTATGCTCCTTCCTACAACTCGGAGGCGTGTCCTGTCACTACCCGGTCACAAGCAGGAAGGACTCGAGACCCTTCACCAGTGCGGGAGACTCAGGTAAGACTACCCCCGACTGTGACTAACGATCTGTCCCCGTTACTCTGGGATACCCCTGCAGTCTTTGAGGCTGAAACTAAAACCGACCCGACACTTCAGAATTATAGGGAGCTATATACAGAGCTGATACAGGGACTGGGGGATCAGATCAAGAGACGTTCGCATGGGAACAGGGCAGACTATACAGACACACCGAAAAGAAAGGGAACCATAGGCGGCAGCTAGTCATTCCCCACAAGTATAGACGAGATATACTCAGTCGGTCATGTCATTCCGTTAGCTGGACATTTAGCTGTGACCCGTACTCTCAAACGGATCACCCATACCCTCTTTTGGCGGAGTACATGCAGATGTGCGCTCATACTGCAACACATGTGAGGTCTGCCAAAGGGTAGGCAAGAGAGGAGACCACCCGAAGGTGCACCTCATGAACATGCCCATTATAGAGGAACCGTTTAGCCGGGTAGCTATCGACCTAGTAGGGCCCCTCGCCACCCCTAGTCCATCCGGAAAGAGATATATTCTTACCGTGGTGGACTACGCTACCTGCTATCCCGAGGCAGTGGCTCTATCCAATATTCAGGCGGACACCGTAGCTAATGCCTTAGTACAAGTCTTCTTTCGGGTAGGATTCCCTAGGGAAATTCTATCTGACAGAGGTACTCCGTTCACTGCTGAACTAACGCAACAACTATGGCATGTCTGCAAAATAAAATCCCTACTCAGCTCTCCGTATCATCTTCAGACTAATGGGCTATGTGAGAGGTTCAATGGGACCCTCAAACAAATGTTAAAAACCTTCACCCAGGAATATAGAGACTGGGAACGTTTCCTACCGCATCTCCTGTTCGCATACCGTGAGGTGCCCCAGGAAACAACCGGATTCTCTCTGTTCGAACTGCTCTTCGGGCGTAAGGTGCGGGGCCCCCTAAACCTGATCCGTGAGCCCTGGGAGGGTGAGACGGAGAATGCTGGAGTCCCCATCGTGCCCTATGTACTGGAGCTTAGGGACCGCATGGAGCAACTAGCCCGGTCGGTCCAGGCAGCCCAGAAGCGACAGAAGGTCTGGTATGACAAGGGGGCGGGACAAAGGAGTTTTTATATTGGACAAAAAGTGATGTTGCTTAAACCCATCAAAGCAGACAAGTTGCAAGCAGCCTGGCAGGTATCTTACCAGGTAGTGGAGAAAAGAGGGGACACTACCTTTGTGATTGCCAGCTGTCACGATGAAAACTTAAGGAAGATATTCCACGTGAATATGTTAAAGGAATATCTTCAATGACCCGAAGATGTATCGGCCATATGTAGCCCCGCAACCGAAGACCCTGATAGTCTTCCCATACCCGACTTGTTGACCCGGAATGACCCGTCAGATATAGTGAGCCAAGTGCAGATAGGGGACCGACTTAACCCAGTGGAGAGGGAGCAGTTACACAAACTGCTCCAAGAGAAACAGGCAATATTCTCACAGAAACCAGGGTACACCGACTTAGCCACTCACCAAGTAGACACCCCAGGGCAGCAACCTTTGCAACAGGCCCCTTACCGGATCCACGAGGCGACCCGGCCAGGGATGAAAATGGAAATAACGGAGATGCTCCAGCTAGGGGTCATTGAGTTCTCCGATAGTCCCTGTGCGTCCCCGGTAGTGCTGGTACCCAAGAAGGATGGTACTACCAGGTTCTGTGTGGACTATCGGAAGCTCAATGATAAAACCATGACCGATGCATACCCCATGCCCAGGGTAGATGAGCTGCTGGATCGCATAGCCAGGGGAAACTAACTACCATTGACCTCTGTAAAGGTTATTGGCAAATTCCCCTGGCCAGGGAAGCTATCCCCAAGTCGGCATTCGTCACCCCGTTTGGCTTATACCACTTTAAGGTTATGCTATTCGGGATGAAGAATGCCCCCGCCACATTCCAGCGCTTGGTGGATAGACTCCTTGATGGCTTCCAGGATTTTGCTTGTGCATACCTGGATGACATAGCGATCCATAGTGAGTCCAGGGAGGAGCACTTAGCCCAAGTGGGAATGGTCCTGGATCAGATTCGGGCTGCGGGCCTGATTCTGAAGCCAGAGAAATGCCATTTTGGGATGGGTGAGGTACAGTACTTGGGTCACCGAGTGGGATGTGGGAAACAGCGACCAGAGCCAGATAAGTTAGAGGCGATCACACATTGGCCCACCCCCACCACTAAGACCCCTTTCTGGGCATGGCTGGGTACTACAGAAAGCTCGTGCCAGACTATAGCGCTATCGCCAAACCCCTGACTGACTTAACGAAGAAAAATCTTCATCGACAGGTCCTGTGGTCTCCCCACTGTGAAACCGCGTTTCAAACACTAAATACTGCTTTAAGTAATGCTCCTGTCTTGGCTGCCCCAGCCCCTAATCAACGTTTTATTGTTCATACAGACGCTTCCATGTTCGGGTTGGGAGCTGTCCTCAGCCAAGTAGGAGACGATGGGAAAGAACACCCGATTGTCTACATCAGCCGAAAGCTCCTGCCACGAGAAGTCCGCTATGCCGCGGTGGAAAAGGAGTGTTTGGCGTTGGTGGGGGCACTAAAGAAGTTAACTCCCTACTTGTATGGACAAGAGTTTACTCTGGTTACAGACCATAACCCGTTGGTATGGCTCAACCGGGTCGCTGGGAATAATGGCCGACTATTACACTGGAGCTTATCACTACAACCGTTTAATTTTATCATCACCTACCGACCCGGGAAACAGAATGGCAATGCCGACGGGTTATCACGGCAAACTGACCTCAGTCCAGCATAACTCTCCAGTCTGGACAGCCTTAGTCTACCCCGAAAAGGGGTCAGACAGTGTCTGCCAGAGTGTTCCACAAAGAGGGAGCATTGTTACAAAGACCCGTTACATTGTTATTCTCTACTTCTGCTTATTGAAACCCTATTTTACCTGCATCGAGGTCCCGCTGGCCATTGACAGACCCAAAAACATGGCCGCCATTGAGGGCTTAGAATCCAGCTGCCGAACAGGACTTTATATAGCAGAAACCTCCTGCTCGGTTCGCGGGATCTGGGCGCAATTCGCACACTTAATGCATCCAGAGCTGAGCTACCGAATGACACGTGGAAAGGACTATATTCACTCTATAATGACTAAGTTATATATTTTTATACGGTTTTCTGGAACGTAATAAAGCATGGTCGTTTTGAGCGCTTGGAGATAATTAGATTGTATAACCGTTAGCCTCATTATCTCCAAGCTGGGTGGGTACTAGTTTGAATAATACATTGTACTGTGATTGGTCAAATACTTGTACTGTACCTGTATCCCATCAGGTCCATGGGGGGCTGTCCCTGGACCTGGGGACTTGCATAAATTGCCATGCTTGTGTGCCATTAAAGCCAGTTCGTTTTACCCTCAACTCGTAGCCTTGACTCGTGTTGTAGGTATCCGGGAATACTAGCGCTACTACAGCTAGTGGGATATTCAACACTTACAGGTTTCTACTGAATGGAATCTTGTTCGACTCTCTGACTTCGGGAACCAGGACATCCAAGCGATCCAACCTCCTGCTAGACCGGAGGCAATTGCAACAATATATATATTTTGTTATTCTGTGTCTCACTGTTAAAATACACCTACCATTAACCCCTTAAGGACTGGACTGTTTTTGCGATGTTGTACATTTGCGACCAGGAATATTTTTACACTTTTGTGGTGTTTGTGTTTGGCTGTAATTTTCCGCTTTCTCATTTACTGTTCCCATACAAATTATATATTGTTTTTTCAGGACAAAATGGGCTTTCTTTACATACCATTATTTATATAATCTCATGTATTTTAATTTAAAAAAAATAAAAAAATCTGATGAAAAATTGAAAAAAATACATGTTTTTTGACTTTTACTTGAAAAATCTTTTACTCATCTACAAAAGCGAATGAAAAAAACTGCTAAATAGATTCAAAATTTTGTCCTGAGTTTAAAAATACCTAATGTTTACGTGCTTTTTTGCTTTTTTTTGCATGTTATAGGGCTATAGGTACAAGTAGGATATTGCGGTTTCAAAACATTTTTAAAATTTATCAATAGTGACATTGTAACACTATTATCTGTCATAAATCTCTGAATAACACCCCACATGTACATATTTTTTTTAAAGTAGACAACCCAGGGTATTCAATATGGGGTATGTCCAGTCTTTTTTAGTAGCCACTTAGTCGAAAACACTGGCCAAAGTAAGCATTCATATTTGTTTGTGTGTGAAAAAAGTAAAAAAACTAAATTGAACGCTAATTTTGGCCAGTGTTTGTGACCAAGTGGTTACTAAAAAAGACTGGACATACCCCATTTGCAATACCTTGGGTTGTCTTCTTTTGCAAATGGTATGCCATCATGGGGGTAATTCTCATTCCTGGGCTACCATACGCTCTCAAAGGCAACGTAACCAACCTGGCCATTTTCAATGTAAAAATATTTGACCCATATATTTGACCTTGTAACTTTCAAAAATGCTATAAAACCTGTACATGGGGGGTACTGTTTTACTCAGGAGACATCGCTGAACACAAATATTAGTGTTTAAAAACTGGAAAACGTATCACAACAATTATATCATCAGTAAAAGTGCTGTTTGTGTGTGAAAAATGCAAAAAAAGTAACTTTCACTGACAATATCATCGCTGTGATATGTTTTACTGTTGTGAATCACTAATATTTGTGTTCAGCGAAGTCTCCCGAGTAAAACAGTACCCCCCATGTACAGGTTTTAGGGTGTCGTAGAACGTTACAGGGTAAAATACAGTGCTAGCAAATTAAATTCTCTGGAATTTCGGCCTGGGTTGGCAGGCAGGTCCCTCAAATTGCAATCAATAAAATTACTGAATTATGTAAAAATATTACATAAATACGCACGTAGAATTTAAATATATATGCATATTTATATATTTGAAGTCTACGTGTATATTTATATAATTATTTATGTAATTTTGTATATGGACGTATGTATATTTCTTATTATTTTTATTTATTTTTATATACATAGATATATATACAAATTCATTCTAAGTGTATTTTGATATAAATATATATATATTAATTTTAAAATACAGTTAGAATAAAATTTCATATAGCTATATAATTTTTTTTAAATTTTTTATTATTATTTTGAAAAATTTTTTATTTAATTTAAATTATTATTATATTTTATAATAATATATATATACAATATATATAGTTATTATATATATTATATATATACGTGTGTAATTTAATTATAAGTGTATTTTTATATTAATATAAGTACATATTAATATAAAAATACACTTAGTATGACATTATATATATATGATATATAGACATATATTATATAGATATAATATATGTCTATATATCATATATACACATATATAATTATTTTATTTTTTTTAATTAACACTAACTTTATTTTTTTTTTCTGATTTTACACTAGCAGGGAGACTGCCTGTCAGCACAGACAGTCCCCCTGCAGGCAGACAAATGGACACCTATTGTGACCATGTGATCGCTGTGTTAAGCGATCACATGGCCACAGGGGTCCAAATCTGCCGTGGGGAGACTGTCTGGGCTGCAGGCAGTCTCCCCACAACCGGAGGAACACTGATCGCCGCCGGGGGAACGACGGCGATCAGGTAAGTACCCCCAGACCGTTAGGACGGTTCAGGACCATCATCGGTCGGCAAGGCAAAAATGCCGATGACGGTCCTGAACCGTCCTCGGTCCTTAAGGGGTTAAGATTATAGACTGATCATTTCTTTGTCAGTGGACAAATGTTCAAACTCAACAGGGTATCAAATACTTTTTCCCCTCACTGTACATGTTTCATTCTACATCCATTGAGATCCTTGATCTTACAGGGATATTTATTTTCTGCAATGTTCTGCATAAAGTCTTGTTTTGTTTTTCATTTGGCTTGGCTCTGTAAGCAGAAACTCTGTTAGTTATATAGAGTGTTTCTAGTCATGTACTTGCTCTAGGATGCTTTATGACATGTGTTACTAGCAGTTACTACCCTAGACTCATGCTGCCATATAATCAATTTAATATTTTTAAGTTGTTACTTGTCCATTTGTTTGCCTATTCTCTCGGGCATGCCTTAAAGTTATACTACCACTATACCTATGTCAGACCAAGAGACCTACACCATATCCCCAGACGCGGATCATATTAATCTGGGGCTTTTAAATAGAGTTTACTGAAACCTCTACATATTGTAGGTGTATTTTATCTTTGTTCTTCAGATATACAACCGATCAACAACAAAACATATTTTCCTTTTGTGTGTTTGTTTTGTTCTATAGTTATATAACTTTGAGGACCGTCCTACACGCTGCTCTCTCCATCTGTATACATCTTTTTTTTTCCCCAGAGCAAGAGAGACTCTGGTTTGGGTTATTCCAGCTGCCTTCCATCACCCGTATAACAAGTGCTAAATATTCCTTTGTTTTGCTCCAAATGATATTTCTACCTACCACAGCTGAAAGGTCATGTCCCCTTTCTTTTATCTAGCTCGATTATGATTATCTTATAGTTTCTCATATCCATTATTGATGCTGCTTAATGGACTTTTAAAACCTGACAAATTAACGTATCATGGCATACTGTACAAATAATACAACACATCATCATAAAACATCTTGTACTTTCAAATCGAGGGAGTTAACAGCAGTTTGCCCAATCTTACATTTGTTGGAATATGTTGGGTTTACACACACCTAAAACATTTACCTGGTTGAAATTAGTATGTATGTATACAAAACACATATGGTTTGCTATGGGATTCCTGCTACTTTTTGTATATCTCTATTTTAATTTAAAAAAAATTAAAACAAAGATAGTTAAAAAATGTATCCTGCAAGTTTTATTAAGTGTGTGACACACAATTGTATTAATTTCAATAAATCACACTAGTTTTCACATTTGTTTTCTGTTCTCCTACTAGTTTATTACTGAATATTACTCTACAACTGACTAGCTTCTCCCAATACTCCTATTAGACAGGAATTACCCTTTAAACTAGAACGGCTGACTGTCTTTTTTTTTTTTTTTTGCCAACTTCCTATGGACACATTAGGGTTCCTTTAGGGACGTAGCTCTTTTTTTTTTTTTAAATCCCCCATCACAAGCTGCAGGCCAAAATGCTTCCCCAAGGCTGACCGTGAGCAGACCTCCCACAATGGTCAGTGACTTGGCGTCGGTGATCCCTGGTGTAGATGCAAATGTAATCATTCCAGCAATGCAAATCGCTTGTGGCTCCTTTTGGGGATGTGTCTTGCGGGTGGCAGGAGAAGCCTGGGCAACTGAGAAACACAGGCGGATAGGCAGCAGCTTGCCAGCTAACAATATTTTCATTTTGGTTGAATAGCTCAACATAATACAACCAGGTACCAATAGTTTGTGGCTGCGTATACAATAACATAGGTAGTAGCCCTTAGTAAATGTTTGTGCAGCTATCTTACACAACATGGAGATGTTAGTATTGTAATATAAACATGCTCTTTGTACATAACATGTTATATTTTGCTCCTCACACAATCTGCATAGCCCTAACCTTCTCTTTTCATTCGTAACTTTCAACTGCAACCAATCAGCAAATCCACCTAACTTGTCCTTTGTTTAAAACCTTTTATAAGCTTACTGTCCAGATACATAAAATCTCTCCTAATTATGGTTTACATTTACAATCTAGTTGCTTTTCAAATGCCACCTATATTTTCAAATTCCCAGAGGTCTCTTCTTTATAACCATGGACGTCACAAGCCATCTTACAAAGTGCTTTACATGGAAGAGATGTAATTGCAAAAAATTTAGTATTATAATATCCTCAAGTATGGAGGATTTTTAAAATGAATTATATATAAATAAATACCTCATGCATGTCTTTAGTATTTTACCGGATCCTTATACAATCACCTTTAGTCGGACATTGTTTGATAACAGAATGTTAATTCTGTGGAGAGTGAAGCAGTGAAGAAAAAAATCTGATGAATGTATAAGGTTGAAGGATCCTGTCATATAATAAACATAGGGGTGAGGTTCTTTTTATTTCAATACTTTGTGAAATGATTATTTTAAAAAATACTTTTGAGGTTAATGTTCTCTTTTAAGCGCACAGACTAGGCTTCTGTTTTTTTCGAAGTCTACATTTTTATGCCTGCTCCCTCCAGTTGTACAGCACTGCAGAATATATTTGCACTTTAAAATACACTGAACAAAATTATAAACGCAACACTTTTGTTTTTGCCCCATTTTTCACGAGCTGAATTCAAACATCTAAGACTTTTTCTATGTACACAATTCTCTCTCTCTCAAATATTGTTCACAAATCTGTCTAAATCTGTGTTAGTGAGCACCTCCTTTGCCAAGATAATCCATCTACCTCACAGGTGTGGCGTATCAAGATGCTGATTGGACAGCATGATTATTGCACAGGTGTATATTAGGCTGCCCACAATAAAAGTCCACTCTAAAATGTGCAGTTTTATCACACAGCACAATGCCACAGATGTGGCAAGTTTTCAGGGAGCATGCAATTGGCATGCTGACTGCAGGAATGTCCACCAGAGCTGTTGCCCGTGAATGAAATGTTAATTTCTCTACCATTAGGCGTCTCCAAAAGCATTTCAGAGAATTAGTCAGTACATCCAACCGGCTTCACAACCGCAGACCACGTGTAACCACACCAGCCCAGGACCTCCACATCCAGCATCTTCACCGCAAAGATCGTCTGAGACCAGCCAACCGCACAGCTGCTGAAACAATCGGCTTGCAGAACCAAAGAATTCCTGCACAAACTGTCAGAAACGGTCTCAGGGAAGCTCATCTGCATGCTCGTCATCCTCATCGGAGCCTCGACCTGACTGCAGTTCGTCGTCGTAACCGACTTGAGTGGGCAAATGCTCATATTCGATGGTGTCTGGCACTTTGGAGAGGTGTTCTCTTCACGGATGAATCCCGGTTTTCACTGTACAGGGCGGATGGCCGACAGCGTGTACGGTATCGTGGGGGTAAGCAGTTTGCTGATGCCAACGTTGTGGATAGAGTGGCCCATGGTGGGGGTGGGGTTATGGTATGGGCAAGCATTTTATTGATGGCATTTTGAATACACAGAGATACCGTGACGAGATCCTGAGGCCCATGGTTGTGCCATTCATCCACGACCATCACCTCATGTTGCAGTATGATAATGCAGGGCCCCATGTTGCAATTATCTGTACCCAATTCCTGGAAGCTAAAAACATTCCAGACTCCTCCAATACAGTAAAACTGCACATTTTAGAGAGGACTTATTGTGGCCAGCCTAAGGCACACCTGTGCAATAATAATACTGTCTAATCAGCATCTTGATATGCCACACCTGTGAGGTGGAAGGATTATCTCAGCAAAGAAGAAGCGCTCACTAACACAGATTTAGACAGATTTGTGAACAATATTTGAGAGAAATAGGCCTATTGTGTACATAGAAAAAGTCTTGCATTTTTGGAATTTTATCAGTTGTTTCTGAACGAGCCGTAAGTTCAAACAAGACACACAAACAAAAATGTATTTTCTCCCATAGGCGTTAAAGTTCCACAGATTGCTGCATTTAGTATGTTTCTAGTAAAGGCCTGGGATTTAGCATCTAACAGTAAGCACCTACATATCTTCTTTGTGAAGAAAAGCTACCACACCAACTCACTGATCCCAACCCAATATTATTCCCACTTCAGTATTCAGTTCATCAAGTCCTCCTGCCACCTCTTTGGACGAGCTGTGAGTTTTTTGATGTGCGACCAGTCTGATTAGCTCTGTGAACTCTTTGCCACATTGAGTGCATGTGTAGGTCTTATCTCCTAGGTGAAGCCTTTGATGTCTAAGAAGTGAGGAGTTGACTTTGAATCCTTTTCCACATTGAGAGCAAGTAAAGGGTCTTTCTTCTGTGTGGGTTCTCTGGTGGATGAGGAGATAGGAGCTCTGGGTGAAACACTTCCCACATTTTGCACAAGTGTATGGTTTTTCACCCATGTGGACTCTTTGATGTCTCACAAGAGTCGAATTTACCCGAAAACTTTTTCCACAATCACTGCAGGCATAGGGTCTCTCCCCAGTATGAGTCCTCTGATGGATAAGGAGGTATGAGCTCTGGGTAAATGTTTTACCACATTCTGTACACACATATGGTCTTTCGCCTCGGTGACCCCTTTGATGTCTAAAGAGATTAGAACTCTGAGTGAATGTCTTCCCACACTCTGCACAAATATATGGCCTCTCTCTGGTGTGAACTCTCTGATGCATAACAAGATGAGATCTGCAGTTAAAGCTCTTCTCGCATCTCAAACACTCAAAGGGTTTCTTCATTGGGTGCTTCCTGTGCGGAGGTCGATTCTCAAACTTGAGTGAATTTGCTTTGCTTGGCTCTGCAGAATTCATTTTAACTCGCTGCTCTGTTTTGATGCTTCCTTCACTCACAGAATGGGTTCCAGAGCCATCTTTAACTTTATCTTTGATATGTGAAATACTTCTGCAGGGGTTGAACTTTTTTAGAGACTTTCCATTTTTTTTCCCCAGGTTCTGTATAGTTACCTCCACTGGGACAGTTGTAGCAGTTTCCTTGGCTCCTGTGGTGTAGTTTTGGGGCTGGATATCAACAGGGAAAACTTCTTGCTTGATTTGAATATTGGGAAATTTACCTATTGAAGAAAAACACCAAATATAAATACTACAATCCACAGGACAAAAACATGCATCTACAGGTTTTTATGTGTTAATTATTAAGGTTAAAGGAAAAGTGTCTTTTTTTATTAATTAAGAGGCCATGCAATATAATTTATCTGTATATAATTTTTATAATATATAGACATTGGTGCCCCTTGTTCCGTGGAGGAGGCTATTCTCATGTGACCAAAGCCCATGCATTTAACTGAAATACAGTGTGTGTTTATAAATCCTCATGTTTTTGTCATCTTCGAAACATGCTTTTGGCCAGTTTCAGCCAAACTGCCTATAGTATCCATAGTATGGTCATATCAATAGAAAACTGTTGTCCTATTTGGCACTGTATGAATTTTAATATTCAAAATAAAAGATGCTGGTACACCTGTCTGGACATAACATAACACTGCTTTAACTCAATCCCTGAGGAATAAACAGGAGAAATCCCCACCTCCAGTTTCATTCCGGAGATTAAATAAATCTCCAGCTGGACTTTACAATCTAAGATCATCAAACTCGCATAACTTCAAAAGGGAAGGAACAATATGGAATTACTAAGATGGACTTCACCACAGCACCCCAAGACACCACACTAAAGTATGAAAATACAGAGCTACAATGCTAGAGGGTTAAACACCCCATATAAGAGGCACTGCCTCTTTAGAGATCTCAAAAGGGACCAGCCCGATGTGATTTGTCTCCAAGAAACACACTTCAAAACACCACCAACTATAAAACCATCCATCTACCCGCACCAGTTCCATGCCACTTCGGAAAAAAAAAAAAAAAAACAAGAGGAGCGTCAATAATGATTAGCAACGCAGTCTCCTTCCAACACCACTCCTCACAGATAGACCAGGAGGGCAGATACCTTAAAGGTCTATGCACGATCAATAACACCAAATACACTTTAGCCTACGTATATGATCCAAACACAAATCAAAGAAACTTCCTACATAAAGTCCTAATAGTTTAACCCCTTAAGGACCAAACCCTATTACAACAGACTCAAGATGGAATACTAGTCCTATGTGGGGACTTCAACCAAATCCTAGACCCTAAAAACGACACCACCTCCTGAGCAACCAAAGTCATACAGACCAAGCAACAAAAAGCATGCACAACTTATCTTAACCCCTTAAGGACACATGACATGTGTGACATGTCATGATTCCCTTTTATTCCAGAAGTTTGGTCCTTAAGGGGTTAAACGATTAGACAGCTACAAACTGTATGATATATGGAAAGTCCTACATCCACAAGACAGGAACTATACTTACTATTCCCCCACATACACCAGAATTGATAGATTCCACAGAGAGCCAACATCTAGACCAAGTCCCGATAACACTAACCCTAAAAGACAACTATGACTCAAAGCCCGTGGAGACTCAACGAGTCACTGTTGACAGACCTTCCTTTCTTAAAACAAATCGAAGAAGCCATTACGGAATACTTCGAATTAAACGACACAGGAGACATCAGCAAGTACCATATGGCAAGCACACAAAGCAGTGATCAGGGGGCTTCTGATTAAGAGAGCGTCACATCTTGAACACACTAACAGAGCACAATGGGTGGCCTGGCACAAGCAACTCACAGACCTCACAAACGAGAACAAAACAAACCCAACAATAGCAACAAAGGCAATTAGTGATATTACAGACAAGATTAAATCGCATACACTGCAGCAAGTGGGATTTATTTTACACAAGCTCAAAGCTACACACTACGCACAAGGGAACAAAGCCAGCAAAACATTAGCGGCTAGACTGAAACGAGTAGTAGCGAATGCCAAAATCCCACATATATTTACACACGACAACAAGAAGGTCCTTTCCCCCATAGACATCAGCAATACATTTGCAGTGTGCTATGACAAGCTTTAAAACCTAGCACAATCTGATCAATTAACCAACCCGACCGACCACGATACAATGTCCTACCTACACGACACACCACTACCTACACTCACCCAAGACCAAATTACCTCACTATAAAGCCTAGTCTCCATAAGAGAAGTAGAAGATGCCATACGCACCCTACCAAAGAATAAAGCACCAGACCCAGACGGCTTTACAAACGTATACTATAAAAAATTCGCAACAAAATTAGCTCCACCCTTGAACATCCTTATTCAACTCTGCCACACAAGAAAAATCGCTGCCAGCGGAATACCAGCTGGCACACATAACACTCCCAAAACCTGGCAAACCTCCGACCCAAACTTCAGACCAATTTCCCTCAACACAGACGCTAAATTATTCGCTAAAATCTACGCCCGCCGACTGGGGTCAATACTACCAACCCTAATTCATGATGAATTAGTGGCAGGGAGACAGGGAGCAGATAATACCGGGAAGGTCCTGTAACAGCTACCCAGATAGTAAGAGGGTATCAGCCGTTGGAGACGTCCTTTTCTTCCCGGCAAGTTGCTGTAAAGTAAGGGAGTTGCTTATTCCCATCCGCTGGATCCAAGGCGGGAGTCAGGTAGAGCCCTTGCTTGGTTCAGAACGTCTATTCGGGATTCGAATCCCTCCGCTTGCCACCAGTTGTAAGGAAACCAAGTATATTTAAACCTCATTCGGTAGTTTCCTCCCGAACCGCCAGACCCTTAATGATTATAGCCCTCCGTTCGGTAGACAGAGTAGACAAACCCTATAGTAATTCCAATAGCTTCACAAGAGGATTCCCTTAGTGAAACACACGAATCCCCAAACATCAGCCGAAGTCAAGAAGAAGGGTACAAAATTAACTGCCTTTTAATGGGTGCACACAGGCTTTTATGCAAGTCCCCATGCAAGAGGACAGCCCTCAGGGAGGGACAAACATTCAACAATCACGTACTGTAAAAACATAACACACACCCACAGTTCCCTCCCCTAGCTCTGGAGATAATTAATTCTGATAAAAGAATAACTTAATTATCTCCAGGTTGAAAAATCACCTTTTTCCCCAATAACTGGTACACCCCTTTATACTTGGGGTATCCCCACAAATAACATGTCCCCTGATAGCCTTGATCTGGGTGACCAACATATCCGAATTTCACCCAGATCGGTTCAGGGGTTCGCAAAAACTATGGAGGTCTTCTGGGACCGGCTCATCCTGGGCTGTATGCCCAAAACAGTTCCATGAATTTGGTGGGTTTTGCCGGTCACTTTAGAAATAGGAGAAAACCGAACAAACCCCCTGGCTCTTAGCAGCGATCGTTCCCCTCTGTCGAATGCACCAAAGTACCGAATGGCGCTCTTCTAGCTATTTGGTAAGTAGAGTTCCAGCGTTTGTCTGTTTGAGACGGGTGTTTGGGAAGTCGAGTGTCCGATTTCAGTTCCATACACTCGACGACCAAGTCCCGCTGCCTTTGTTCGCATGAACAAAGATGGCCGCGGTTTTCTCTGCCACGTGGTGTTCGGCAGTACGAACGCTGGCCGCACAGACAGAAGCCTCAATTGAAGTAGTCTTTGATGCTTAACGAGCCAGGGGGGGTGGTCTTTGTTCAGTAGTTACATCTACCAAATGCAAATGGGCAGAAATAGTGTACTAAAGGGGAATTTATTCACAAATTATTTTCAGCATTTTCTTCTTTTACTCGTGACTGTCCGCTGTATTCTTTTATTTGGGATTTATTGGTTCAGTAGATTAAACTACCGAAAACTGACCACCCTCCTGGCTCATTACCTTCAAAGGGAACCGTCTATTAAGCGCTCTCTGGGCGGCCGCCATTCGTAAATGCGAATGCCAGAAAACGGCGGCCATCTTGTTTGCATGAAAGGAGGCAGCGGGACTTGGTTGTCGAAAGTGTGGAACTAAAAATCGGATACTCGACTTCCCGAACCACCGCTGAAACATATGAACGCCTGCTTCCTTTTGTTGCCGAACAGCTAGGAGAGCACCATCCGGTAGCTTGGTTCATACGAACACGGGGAGCAATCGCTCCTATGAGCCAGGAGGCTCCATTCGTGCTTTTATGCTATTCTCTGAATTGACCGACCGCACACACTGAATTTGTGTAACTGTTTTGGGCAGGAGCCTCGTGTGCGGTCGGTGAACTAAAACTTCCATACTTTTTGAGTACCCCTGAACCGATTTGGGTGAAATTTGAATATGTTGGTCTCCCACATCGGGGCTATCAGGGGACGTGTGGGGATACCTTGTGTATAAAGGAGTGTTCCAAGTTTTTGGGCAACTGTGTGTCTTCTGCCTGGAGATAATTGGGTTATTCCTTAAAGGGACACTATAGTCATCTGAACAACTTTAGCTTAATGAAACAGTTTTTGTGTACAGAACATGCCCCTGCAGCCTCACTGCTCAATCCTCTGCCATTTAGGAGTTAAATCCCTTTGTTTATGAACCCTAGTCACACCTCCCTGCATGTGACTTGCACAGCCTTCCATAAACACTTCCTGTAAAGAGAGCCCTATTTAGGCTTTCTTTATTGCAAGTTCTGTTTAATTAAGATTTTCTTATCCCCTGCTATGTTAATAGCTTGCTAGACCCTGCAAGAGCCTCCTGTATGTGATTAAAGTTCAATTTAGAGATTGAGATACAATTATTTAAGGTAAATTCCATCTGTTTGAAAGTGAAACCAGTTTGTTTTTTTATGCAGGCTCTGTCAATCATAGCCGGGGGGGTGTGGCTAGGGCTGCGTAAACAGAAACAAAGTGATTTAACTCCTAAATGACCGTGAATTGAGCAGTGAAATTGCAGGGGAATGATCTATACACTAAAACTGCTTTATTTATCCAAGTAATTTAGGTGACTATAGTGTTCCTTTAATAAGAATACTGAATTAGGCAACATGTCACTTTAACTAATATCTGTCTGGGTTCATTGTCTCACTTTTAGAATTTTGTGTGAAGTGGGATGATATCGAGAGTCCACATAAAACTATAGAAATGGATTCACTACTAAATTACATACAATTTAGCAATATTTAAATGAAATTTGCACTGTCACTTTAAAAATTGACACTCAAAGATCTCGCAATTATATATAAAGAATTACATTATGTAGCTATAATGTTATTTTAAGATGTAAAATGATGATTTTATTGATATAATTCATTTTTATTTATCTATCTCTCCAATTATATTAGTTAATATCAATGTATACTTCATGTCAAGAAGATGTATTATTCTGTTGGACAATTTATAGGAATACAGTGTGTATAGAGACTGTTTTTATTATATAAACTAAGAGACCGAGAAAGGGTAAAGGATTCTAAATTTGGTGGAACGCGGAGTGCGTTCCACACATACAGACTGCACAAATGAGGAAATTGGAGGTGTGCCGTCACTCTAATGGAACGCACGATGCGTTCCATTCATGTCGGAAATCGTAACCAGGAAGTGTTATTCGTTCCAGTAATACTGAGGCTCCACGTGACTGGAACCAGGAAGTGAAACGCAGACGGAGGAATGGAATGCAAGTTGCGTTCCACAGGGAAAAAAACCCTGCAAATTTGGATTATACATAGCATTTAAAGACCTGTATGGACTTACAAACAAGAATTCAGCCAACTGAGGAAGCCATGCTAGGCGAAACGCGTTTTGGCAGCATTTTACTTCTCTCATAGATTTTATTTACATTTTTTATTTTATCTGTATCTAATAAATATTTTTTACTTTATACTTATCTGGATCCCCTGCAGTTTATTATTGGGAGAAATTTTCCACAGTAAAGACCGGATATCCAGACCATCCAGAGACTGATTTGGATCACCCCTAAAATATCCTAAAGCCATCCATACCAGAGCCAGGTTTAATATTGGCTCTAATTTTGTGAGTGTTTCCTTGCATATGTTATTTTTACATTGTAACTTAGAGTTATCTGCACTATTTGTATACCTCTCTGTCTCCACAGCATTGCTGAAATCATTGAGAAGAGAGGAAAGTATAATATTTGCTCCAACTATTGTGTTTGTATTGTATGTATCTTTGGTGTTGGTATAGGGGATACCACACGGGTGTTTTTGAGCTTTATGGTCACTATTAGATATACCACTGGTATTTATTTCTAACCCTCACCCAACCACAAATTTCCCTGCCAAATCTTATGCACCACACCACATCATACGGGCAGATATCATACTACAAATTAAATGTTACCAAAACACAAGCCCTAAGCATCAATTTACCCAAAACTAACGTTCCTAGGAATAAAAATGACAAAAAATCACAACCTCCCCATTCAAAACTAACTACCACCCCCTACTTACAATCTTTAAAACAGTACTATAATCTAGGGAGGGGAAATTTGTATCATGTGTTGGACGCATAGAGGTGGTGAAAATGTCCCTATTAACGAAATTACAATATTTATACAGAACACTGCATATTCCATTACCAGGAACCTACATCAAAACCCGAACAAAAATGTTAATCAACTTCACATGACAAAACAAAAAACCTAGAGTAACCACAAACCTACTACGGAGACTGTAACAAGAAGCACAGTCTGACTGTAAAAGACCTATGGATTATAAAGCCGTTCGGTATTTTGTAAGCATTCTCCATGCGAATGCTTACCTGCCTTTAACAGGCCACCCTGACTGTTAATTATGTCCAATTTACCTCCCTGCTTGATGGGCACTTTTATTCAAACCAACCGCACGAACGCTATGGGAACTGTAAGCTCAGCCGCCATTTCGGGACTTCCACGTGTTCGCGGCCATTTTAACTCCCGAACAGCGGTGTTTGCCATTGAATGTCTGGAACTAAAATCGGACACTCAAACAGGCGAACACCGCTGAGTCCTCCATACCTTCGGGAAAACATCGCCAAAACTACCTGGCGTTCGGTAGAAAGAATCAGCAGCAGATGGGGATTTCAGCAAACCCAGGATGGCATACGGATGGCCGGCCGTTCGGGAGTTTTTACCCACGTTCTTAGACCGACTGCAGGGCCAGCATTCATGGAACTGTTTTCGGCTACTGTGCCCGTGCGGTCGGTCAAAACTTCTAAGTCCCATATCTCCCGAACGGCTGAACCGATTGAGCTGATTTTTAAATATGTTGGTACCCTAAATGTAGGGGTACATCCAAACTTTTGGTAGAAAATATTCTACCAATGCCAATGGCAGCCCCAATGACAGCCGTAGAACCCGTAATACCAACTTTGAACACACATCTATGGGTACAGGGTGGCATCCAGGAGATAGGGAAGCTATTCAAAGACAAGAGCATAAAACCCTTTGCAGACATACAACAAGAATTCAACCTCCCGCACAAACTACTTTTCACCTACCTGCAAATAAAATCATACCTTACCCAAAAGAAACTCAACAAGCTAAAAACAACCTCACCAAATGCACATACAGTTGCAAGAAAAAGTATGTGAACCCTTTGGAATGATATGGATTTCTGCACAAATTGGTCATAAAATGTGATCTGATCATCATCTAAGTCACAACAATAGACAATCACAGTCTGCTTAAATTAATAACACACAAAGAATGAAATGTTGCCATGTTTTTATTGAACACACCATGTAAACATTCACAGTGCAGGTGGAAAAAGTATGTGAACCCTTGGATTTAATAACTGGTTGAACCTCCTTTGGCAGCAATAACTTCAACCAAATGTTTCCTGTAGTTGCAGATCAGACGTGCACAACGGTCAGGAATAACTCTGGACCATTCCTCTTTACAGAACTGTTTCAGTTCAGCAATATTCTTGGGATGTCTGGTTTAAATCGCTTTTTCTTGCAACAGTATGTCCGATTTTGAACTGATATGCGCCCATAGAAAACCACCCCAAAAAATTAATCTCCGTAAGCTATAAAGCACTTCTCCAAGAGGCAGACCAGGGGAAAGACACACACATACAAGCATGGCACAAAGAATTAGAGAAAATTATAACTCTAGATGAATAGGACAAAGCATACTCCTCACACAAAGGTATTACAGCATGTGCTACCCACATTTGAGTTCCACGACCCATTTTCAATGCCCTGGCTGAGCGAACGAGGTTCTCACCCAAGATTTGACGGAGCATTAACATTAACAAGATCCTCCCGACGAAGTGTGTTACCACTTGTTTTCTTGGTGACTATGGTCCCAGCTGCCTTAAGATCATTAACATTAACAAGATCCTCCCGTGTAGTTCTGGGCGGATTCCTCACCATTCTAATGACCATTGAAACTCCACGAGGGGAGATTTTGCACGGAGCACCAGACCGAGGAGACTGACCGTTAATTTGTGTTTATTCCATTTCCGAATAATCGTCCCTTTGATGTGGTGCAGTTGTCCTGTCCCCTTAGCAGAAAAACACCCTCAAAGCATAATGTTTTCACCTCCATGTTTGATGGTGGTGATTGTGTTCTTGGGGGCATAGGCAGCATTCTCCACACACGGAAAGTGTGGAGAATGCTGCCTATGACCCCAAGGCCAAAGAGCTTGATTTTGGTCTCATCTGACCACAGCACTTTCACCCAGTTCTCCTCTGAATCATTCAAATGTTCATGGGCAAACTTCAGACAGGCCTGTACATGTGCTTTCTTGAGCAGGGGGACTTTGCGGGCGCTGCAGGCGCTTCAGTCCTTCACGACGAAGTGTGTTACCACTTGTTTTCTTGGTGACTATGGTCCCAGCTGCCTTAAGATCATTAACATTAACAATATCCTCCCGTGTAGTTCTGGGCGGATTCCTCACCGTTCTAATGACCATTGAAACTCCACGAGGGGAGATTTTGCACAGAGCACCAGACCGAGGGAGACTGACCGTTATTTTGTGTTTCTTCCATTTGCGAATAATCGCACCAACTGTTGTCACCTTCTCACCAAGCTGCTTAGTGATGGTCTTGTAGCCCATTCCAGCCTTGTGTAGGCCTACAATCTTGTCCCTGACATCCTTAGACAGCTCTTTGGTCTTGGCCATGGGGGAGAGTTTGGAATCTGATTGATTGATTGCTTCTGTGGATAGGTGTCTTTTATACAGGTAACGAGCTGAGATTAGGAGCACTCCTAATCTCAGATCGTTACCTGTATAAAAGACACCTGGGAGCCAGAAATCTTGCTGATTGATAGGGGATCAAATACTTATTTCACTCATTGACATGCAAATCAATTTATAACTTTTTTGACATGCGTTTTTCTGGATTATTATTTTTTTTTCTTATTCTGTCTCTCACTGTTAAAATACACCTACCATTAAAATTATAGACTGATCATTTATTTGTCAGTGGACAAACGTTCAAAATCAGCGGGGGATCAAATACGTTTGACCTCACTGTATATCTATATTCCATTCATAAAGAACATTAAATTACCCAACAGAATGTAATGATAGCCAGGAGGTGCTGGGGAACACACTTATATGTACAACTTATAAAACAAACCACACATGGAGAATAATTTAAGCAATCAAATATTTCCAAATTTAGGATCGTTTTATTTTGATTTTTAGGTTCAGCAACACATGGCTAGGATGGCAAGTGGGTAACCGAAGGCTGGGGTGCCACAGACGGGCTGCTCTAATCTTTACACAAAATGCGCATGCATACGAGAAGGAATCATTCTGTGTGCCCCACCTCCCAACAGGGCTGCCACCTTCTCTGTATTTTACCAGCACAGCCAGTATTTAAGGCTGCCTGGCCGGTTCCACTATTACAGTAATATCGACAATATAAATGCTGGTATTTTCCTCAGTATAAACAGCACTGTGTTTGTGGTGAGAGACAGGGATAGGAAGTTATAGCATCTCCCTCCCTGCCTCTCCTTACTTACTGATTAGTGGGGGAGCAGCCCAGAGTGTCACAGACATAGGGACACAAGGGGATCATGGGAGACACAGAGACATGGTGACACAGGGGATACACATAGACATGGAGACACTGGGCACACAAAGACATAGGGACACAGGGGTTTCCTGGGAGAGACAGTGACATGGGGACACAGGGGCGACACAGACGAGACATGGGGACACTGGACGATCCTAGTAGACATGGGGACACAGACATGCGGACAATGAGGGACACAGACCCACAGGGAACACAGAGACATGGGGACACTGGGAGACACAGGGACACTGGGGCATACAGAGACATGGGGATACTGGGGGTTCCTAGTAGACATGAGGACAATGAGACACACCAGGGGACACTGGGAGACATGGGGACACTAAGAGAATCTGGGAGACATGGGGACACTAGGGGAGTCTTGGGAGACATGCGGACAGACATGGGGACACCGGGATACATGGGGACACAGACACTAGTGAGAACTAGAAGACATGGGGACACAGACACCATGGGAGACATGGGGACACTAGGGGAGACATGGAGGGACACTGGGGCATCCTGTGAGACACAGAGACATGGGGACACAGACACTAGAAGACAGGGGGATATTGGGAGACTAGGGGACACAGACACTAGGCACAAAGACACTGGGGACTCAGACACTAGGGGTCACTGAATCACACAGACATGGGGACACTGGGAGACAGGGGGACACAGGGAGACATGGGATCACAAAGACACTAGTGGACACAGAAACGTGGGGACACTTAGACATCTGGGGACACTGTGAGAAATGGGTACACTAGGGACACAGACACTGTTAGACATGGGGACACTACTGACACATAGGGACACGGACATTGGGAGACATAGGGACACTAGAGGACACTGGGAGACATGAAGACACCGCGCTGGGAGACAGTAGGAGCAATCAATCAAACTGCAAGTAGTTTTTGGGTGATTTAAAAAAAAATTTTTGTTATGTCAGACCTTGTGATTTACATCTTGTAATGTCATGCATGCATAATTAATTATGCAAATTAATATGGCCGGTATGTTTTTCCCCCAAGAAAGGTGGCAACCCATTTGTTTTCACTTGATATTATTAACCCTGTGCCAGTGTAACTTTCACTACGTTCCTGTCATGCAGACAGGACAGAGTAGAGAGAATTGCAATACCAATCCTTAGCATGGTCGGGTTATGCAAAAAGGGATAGTGAAAACACGAGCCAAGGTCAAGGGAAACAGAGAGACTGAATAATGAGAGACAAAGCCATATATCAGTAACCTGGAAATCCAAATAACAAGTGCAATGCTCAATGGTAAACCAAAGACCACAATAGGGCACTGAGGCAAGGGAGAGGTTAGCTTATACACACACATGGTGTGTCTGATTGGCTAACCTCCAATTAGTGTTAACCACAACATGTGCAGCACACATATAAGGAAGCTGCTCTGGAGCGTGCAGCGTCAGACACACTGCCAGTCTGGAGACAGGGACCAGATGACGCCGCTCGCTGTGCTGAGGGGGCAGGGGTCCTTACTTAACTCCCCCCCCCGCGCCCCGATGACTACCAGGAGAGCAGGAAGTCAGAGACTTCAAGGGAAAACGAGCATGGAAGGCTACTGTAAAGCGTACCAAGGTCATGACGTGGTACTCCACAAAGGACTGGTCTATAAAGTTGCCAGCTGCACCTGAGTCTGGTAGGGCCTTGGTATGCATGGTCTCGCCGTTAAAGGTGAGGGTAACCACTAGAAGCGGTCTAGAATATTTGTTGTGAGGAGATAACTCCATAACACCCAAGACCAACCCAATCTCTTGTCTTAGTTGCTGGCGTTTCCCTGCAGGTCAGGACATGTCCTTACATGCCCCCTTTTGGCATGAGCCTTCTCTCTTTCTGCGTTGTTTCTCCTCTTCGGGTAACTTAGTGGTTCCTATGTGCATAGGTTCTGGTGGTGGCCCACAGGGAGGCAAAGCACGTAGAGAAGCATAGGGCAAGGTGGGCATGGTTTGAGCCTGCATCCAGCTATAAGACTGTCGCTAAGAGCATCTCTCTCTAATACGATTGTCTATAACAATGCAATAGTCGATGAGATTGTAAAGGATCCTGTTATCCCTGTAGGACCAATCCTTGCAGCTTCTCCCGAAATCCCAGCAGAATAATAGCGAATTAGTGATTATAGCTCCCAATTCCCCAAACATGAGTCGAGACTTCATGAAGGGGTAAAACGATCTGCTTTAATGCTGGCCACACTCGGCCTTTTATGATGGTCTCCCAGCAAGGAAACTCCCACAGGGGACCTGGTGGAAAACTGTGACACAAAATACAGAACCAATCAGTTTACAGTACAATTATTAAACACACCCACGGTAAAAGTGCAACCCCTCCTCTCTATCCTGGAGATAATTAACTTAAGTGGTTAGAGAGAACCTAATTATCTCCAGGTAGAGTGAAACATGTCCTTTTTACATTTTGACAAAACTGTATTAAAATCTATAACTTATATTTCGCCGAACTTAGTCTCCTTGTTCCACATACCCCCAGATAGCTTGGATCGGAGCGCACAATATAGACGAATAGCGCTCAGATCCCACGAACACAGTTCTCAATACCGTCGAGTAAAGTTTTAGTTCACCGGTTGTTCGTGCAATTGAATCCGAAAAGAATTCCATAACTGCAGCTACCTGGGGTTGGTCTAGTTCATATGGTAGGAAAGTCCCGAACAGTAGAGTGTTCGTGAGTTATTAGACAAATGGACTGAAACTTGGTACGCTTCAGCAGTGTGCGGCTAAATAAGTGTCCGAAAACAGTTCCAGGGCGTCGACGACCAGCTACTGCTGAGCGTTCAACGATTTTAAAATGGCCACCACCACATGTTCGGCAAACGAAAAGCCTTTCATCAATTACTTGCGATTAACCGCAAGGTCTGGGTGGTTAATGAGCTGCACACGACCCTGGTGGGGGGTCGGGTGGTTCGGGAGTTCGCTTGGCTCTTTTACAAACAACACGAAATAGCCAAACATACAAATATTATACGAAATGCTGTTTCCCTGAGCCTGTCCAAACAACGGTTTCGTTACACAGCTCCCCCTTAGTCCCATGGAACGGCATACCCGCTTAGATCCTAACGGGTCGGCTAGGGGATGTCCGGATGGCAGTGTTATTTCTCTGTCCGTATAAGCCATCAGCGTTGGCGTTCTGCTTCCCGGGGCGATACTGCATCGTGAAATTATAGGGTTGTAGTGCCAAGCTTCATCTGAGTAGTCTGGGGTTATCTCCGGCCAGTCTGTTAAGCCAAATCAGAGGGTTATGGTCTGTCATTACTGTGAAGGAACGTCCATAGAGGTAAGGTTGCAATTTCTTAAGGGCCCAAACTAATGCCAGACACTCTTTCAACGGTGGCATAGCTGACTTCGCATGGTAATAGTTTCCTGCTCAGATATGCCACCGGGTGGTCCATGCCATCGTCCCCAACCTGGCTTAATACGGCTCCCAGTCCAAACATTGCGGCATCTGTGTGAACGAGAAATCTTTTAGTATGATCAGGTGCTGTCAACACAGGAGATGCACTTAACGCAGCTTTGAGTTTCTGGAAGTCCTCCTCGTACTCATTGGAGTGCCCCGACTACTTGTCGGGGCAAGGACTTTTTAGTGAGGTCAGTCAGGGGTTTGGCCAGGGCACTGTATTTCAGGTACAAATTTTCTATAATAACCAGCGGTGCCCAAGAACGCCATAACCTGTGTCTTAGTCCGGGGTTGGGGCCACTGAGTGATGGCCTCAATTTTTGTGGGTTCTGTCCTTTGTTTCCCTGACCCTACTCTGTGTCCTAAATACTGGACTTTGGCCATGCCTACGTGGCATTTTTCGTGCTTCAAGGAGAGCCCTGCGGTTTGAATCCGGTTGAGCACTACTGAAATGTGTTCCAGATGGGCCTCCCAAGTGCCACTGAAGATCCAGATAGGTACAAGCGAAGTCCTGAAATCCCTCTAGGAGCCGGTCAGCCATCCTTTGGAAAGTAGCCGGGGCATTTTTCATCCCAAATGACATGAACGTAAAATGGTACAGGCCAAATGGGGTGACGAATGCCGACTTTGGGATGGCTGCAGGCTCCAAGGGGGTTTGACAATACCCTTTATACAAATCAATAGTGGTCAGATAATTCCCCCCAGCCTTACGGTCAAGTAACTCGTCTACTCTGGGCATGGGGTATGCGTCTGTGACTGTCCTATCGTTTAATTTGTGATAATCTATGCAGAAACGCGTGGTACTGTCTTTTTTGGGAACCAGGACCACTGCGGAAGCCCACGGGCTTTGAGAAGGCTCTATTACTCCCAACTCTAGCATATCCTGGATTTCTTTTAACATACTTTCCCGCACTGCTTCAGGAATCCGGTAGGGCTGCTGCCACAGGGGTAACTGGCCTGGGGTCTCCACTCTGTGGACTGCTAGGGTCATATAGCCTGGGGCCGCTGAAAACATGCCCCTAAATCCCTTTAAGAGTTGGGAAGCCTGAGCTTGCTCGTTTAGGTTCAATTCGGGGCCTAACTGTACTTGTTCTACCCCTTTGGTTCCTGAGGAAGTAAGTCGTGTAAAGGAATACCCTCACTATCCTTATAAGCGGGAGCGCATCCGGCGGAGACTTCCTCTGGTCTCTCGAGATATGGCTTGAGCATATTCACATGAAAGGATCGTCGGATCCTTTCATCTGAACAGTCTGCCACAATGTAAGTGGTATCACTGATCCTGTCTATCACAGTGTAGGGACCCTGACAGGAGGCTTGCAACGTAAGCACCAGGACCTTTTGTCTTAGTGGGCTTTAGCACCAGGACCTTTTGTCCTAGTTCCAGTATACGGTCCCTAGCCCCCCTATCATACCAGTGTTTTTGTCGCTGTTGCGCTGCCCGCAGGTTCTCCAGAACCATTTCGGTCACAGCCTGTAGATGGTCCCTCAACTCCAGCACAAATGGTACTACAGGGGTACCTGCATCTCCCATATCACCTTCCCAATGTTCACATACCAGGTCCAGGGGTCCCCGGACCCGTCTCCCTTATAGTAATTCAAACGGAGAGAATCCGGTGGACTCCTGAGGTACTTCCCGGTACGCAAAGAGCAGGTGTGGGAGGAACTTTTCCCAATTCCGACAGGTCTCTGTGAACGTGATCAGCATTTGTATAAGGGTGCCATTAAAATGCTCACAGAGGCCGTTCATCTGGGGGTGATAGGGTGAACTTAGTATGGGCTTTACCCCACAGCTCTGCCAGAGCTGTTGGGTAATCCCTGCTGTGAATTGGGTTCCCTGATCAGACACTATCTCTCTAGGGAATCCAACCCTAGTGAACACCTGAACCAGTGCTTCCGCCACTGTCTCTGCATGTATATTTGACAGGACTATTGCTTCTGGATAGCGAGTGGCATAGTCCACCACAGTAATAATGTATTTCTTACCAGATGGACTGGGTTTGCTGAGTGGCCCGACTAAATCTACGGCCACCCAGAAAAAGGGTTCATCGATTATGGGTAGAGGGCGCAGTTTTGCTCTGGGATGGTCCCCCCTCTCTGCCACTTTTTGGCATACATCGCAGGTCCGACAGTAATCCTGCAAGTCCCTAGTGACTCCCGGCCAGAAGAACAACTGGGTGAGCCTGTCCCTAGTCTTTTTTATCCCTAAATGGCCTGCTATGGGAATATCATGGCTGACACGCAATAATTCAGCCCGATACTTACGGGGTACTATTAATTGTGTCTTAGCTACTTGGCCCACTCCTTTCTCTGTCCCCCCTGTCACCCGGTATAGTAAACCCTTCTCCCAGGTAAACCTTGCCTGATCTACATCTCCCTGGGGTTGGTCTGCCTCCATCCAATACCCTCTTAGTGTGGGGTCCTCCCGCTGGGCCTGCCCAAAGTCTTGAGGGTTACCCCAGTAGGAATGGTCAGGGTTAACTGTCAGGGGGTTATTGCTTACCTGGTCGTTGGATGAGGGGGAGGCCTCCATAGCTCTGGACTGCTGCCGGGTGGAGACAAGTAACGCTCCTTCTGGGTAGGGTGCTACAAATTGGGACGTCAAGCACCCTAAATCATTTCCCATTAATACTTCAGCGGGTAAATCTGGCATGATGCCCACTTCTACGGACTTGGCCCCAGTACCCCAATCAATGTGCTCTCGAGCCGTCAGCAGTTTATGTATTGCTCCTCCGGCTACCCTTACAGCAATGGTGCGCCCTGTGTGCTGCGAAGGTGTGACCCGGTGAGGTTGTACCAGAGTAATAGTGGCCCTGCTGTCTCTCAGCCCCCTAGCTTCTTGTCCATTTAATTTCACGGACTGGCGGTAATGAGACTGGTTATCTCCATCATCTTGTATGGGGTTCACTTCATGTAACATGGACCAGTTTTCAGTGTTGTTACTGGGTAACCCTTGGGCAGGGGGGTTGTAATCCTCCTGTACACAGTGTGCGACTGCTTTTGTCGAAGGGGTATGTGTTCGCCCCCAGCTGTCTGCATACGTGATTTTGCGAGGACGCTCCATTGTAGATCCAGATAGCGACAATATATCCACAGTAGGTGACCTGTCTCTGGTCTCTCAGGCATTCTGTGCCTCCGTGGCTTGTGCCAAGATCTGTACCACGATCTCCGGTGTAGGGTTAGTTCCTACCAGGCTAAGTCTCTGTAAGGAAACCAAGTATATTTAAACCTCATTTGGTAGTTTCCTCCCGAACCACCAGAGCCTTAGTGATTATAGCCCTCCGTTCGGTAGATAGGGTAGACGAATCCTATAGCAATTCCAATAGCTTCACAAGATAATTCCCTTAGTGAAACACACGAATCCCCAAACATCAGCGGAAGTCAAGAAGAAGGGTACAAAATGAACTAGCCTTTAATGGGTGCACACAGCTTTTATGCAAGTCCCCATGCAAGGTGTAACAGAACTATAATCTCTGCCTGGACATATTTAACAAGACATAAGCCTGGGAATACAAAAGAACATACTTGCCTGTGTATGTGGATTGTTATAGCAGTAAAAACGAATGCAAACTGCCGAACACCGGACCACCCTGCTGTGTAGTTAAGTGGTATTTTACCTCCCAGACCGGCATATACCGTTCGCATGATAACTGCACGAATCCTTTGTGTAAAATCTAGGTGGCCGCCATTTCGGGACTTTGCACGTGTTCGCGGCCACCTTACGCTTGAACAGCGGTGATTTGCCATTGAGTGTCTGGAACTAAAAACGGACACTCGAGTAGGCGAACACCGCTGAGACCTCCATAACAACGTAATTTCATGCTGAAACAACCGAACGGTCGGAAAGGATATATTATGTATGGGGATTCCAGCGAACACCAAGTTATATGCGGATGGCAGGATTTTCGTGCTTTTTCAGCGCACTAACGAGGACAGACCGCAAGGCCAAAACTTATGGAATTATTTTCGGTCAAAACTTTAAAGCTCCATAACTCCCGAACGCTTTCGCCGAATGGGATGATTTTTCAGTATGTTGTTCCCCTGAGTGAGGTCTATCTGGGGATACCCCCTGTTTTTAGGGTACATCCAAAACTTGGGTAAAAATGTGTGCACAATAATTATGTTAAATGTTTATCTGAGGGGAGGAGACGTGGGGGTTGTACCATGTTTGTGATTGGGTACTGTACTAATTATGTAGGTGTCGCCCTCCCAAGGGCAGGATTGCATAAAAGGAATACCCTGTCAATAAAAATTAGTTCTGCTTGACCCTTCAAAACGTAGCCTCGTCTTGTTCTTGAAAGGTGATTTACTACACCATTACTCTGCTCCATTTTCCAGCTATGCCTGCTTCTACCCTTGGATCTCGTGGATGGGAATAAGAACAACTCCATTATTATACAGCATCTTGCCAGGGAAAGGACGTCTCCAACGGCTGATACCCCCTCACCATCTGGGTAGCCATTACACAAGGGGACAGCCCTCAGGGAGGGACAAACATTAACCAATCACAGGCAATAAAACTTTAACACACCTACAATTCCCTCCCCTAGCCCAGGAGATAATTCAGTCTGATAAAATAGTAACTTAATTATCTCCGGCCTGAAAAATCACCTTTTTCCCCAATATCTAGAACACCCCTTTATACTGGGGGTATCCCCATAAATTATATTTCCCCTGATAGCCCTGATCTGGGTGACCAACATATCCGAATTTCACCCAGATCGGTTCAGGGGTTCGCAAAATTTATGGAAGTCTCTTGTGACCGGCTCACCCTGGGCTGTATGCCCAAAACAGTTCCATGAATTTGGTGGGTTTTGCCGGTCACTTTCATAAAAGCATAAAAACAAATAAAATACCGAATGGATCCCTCTTGCTCTTAGCAGCGTTCGTGCCCCTCTGTCGAATACACCAAAGTACAGAATAGCGCTCTTCTGGCTATTCGGTAAATGGGGTTCCAGCGTTTGTCTGTTTGGGACCGGTGTTCGGGAAGTCAAGTGTCCATTTTTAGTTCCATGCACTCGACGACCAGGTCCCGCTGCCTTTGTTCGCATGAACAAAGATGGCCGCGGTTTTATCTGCCACGTGGCGTTCGACTGACGAACGCTGGCCGCACATACAGAGGTAGCAATTTTACCCAAACTTTAATGTTTAATGAGCCCGAGGGGTGATCTTTGTTCAGTAGTTCCATCTACCGAATGCAATAGGCAGAAATGGAGATAAAAAGGGAATGCAATGGGTAAATAACATAGGAAACAGGGGGTTTCTTCACAGTCTCCATCTCACGTCCCTTTGGAACTCCGTTTCCATTCGCCATTTGTTGTTCGCTGGTTTGCTCGCACTCCAGTAGTTCGGCTATTAGCGTGGCTTTCAGTTTATTTCTTGCCACTATGTCTTGAGCCTCCAGCAGTTCTTTCAGCATTGTTCATTTCAGATGTTCGTATCTATGCGCCATTCACTACTTGTTTCGGTTCGTTACATCCGTTCGGGAGAAAATCCTGCTGCTTGCCACCAATGTAAAGGATCCTGTTATCCCTGTAGGACCGATCCTTCTCCCAAAATCCCAGCAGAATAATAGAAAAGTAGTGATTATAGCTCCCAATTCCCCAAACATGAGTCGAGACTTCATGAAGGGGTAAAACGATCTGTTTTAATGCTGGCCACACTCTGCCTTTTATGATGGTCTCCCAGGGGACCTTGTGGAAAACTGTGACACAAAATACAGAACCAATCAGTTTATAGTACAAATATTAAACACACCCACAGTAACAGTGCAACCCCTCCTCTCTATCCTGGGCATAATTAACTTAAGTGGTTGGAGAGAACCTAATTATCTCCAAGTAGAGAGAAACGTGTCCTTTTTACATTTTTACAAAACTGTATTAAAATCCATAACTTATATTTCGCCGAACTTAGTCTCCTTGTTCCACATACCCCCAGATAGCTTGGATCTGAGCGCACAATATAGACGAATAGCGCTCAGATCCCACGAACACAGTACTCAATACTTAATACCGTCGAGTAAAGTTTTTAGTTCACCGGTTGTTCGTGCAATTGATTCCGAAAAGAGTTCCATAACTGCAGCTACCTGGTGTCGGTCTAGTTCGTATGGTAGGAAAGTCCCGAACGGTAGAGTGTTTGTGAGTTATTAGACGAATGACTGGAACTTGGTACGCTTCAGCGGTGTGCGGCTAAATAAGTGTCCGAAAACAGTTCCATGGCGTCCACGACCATCTACCGCTGAGCATTTGTCGATTTTAAAATGGCCACCGCCACATGTTCGGCAAACGAACGCAGACCACCAAGGCTTTCAACAATTACTTGCGTTAACCGCAAGGTCTGGGTGGTTAATGAGCTGCACATGACCTTGGTGGGGGGTCGGGTTGTTCAGGAGTTTGTTCAGCTCTTTTACAAACAACACGAAATAGCCAAACATACGAATATTATACGAAATGCTGTTTCCCTGAGCCTGTCCAAACAGGGGTTTCGTTACAGAGATCATCTAATAAAACGGGTACCTCTCTGAGGTATAACGAAAGACAAAGCCAAATATCAGTAACCAGGAAATCCAAATAACAAGTGTAACGTTTAATACTAAACCAAAAACCCCAACAGGGCACTGAGGGAAGAGAGGGGTTAGCTTTTGTATATATGGCTAATCTCCAATTAGTGTTAACCACAACACGTGGGAGGAGTTTCTTCTCTACCTTGGGGGTTGGAGGTCATCACTGTGTGCCGGGTCACATGACAGAGTGCAGCACACATATAAGGAGCTGCTCTGGAGCGTGCAGCATCAGGCACACTGCCTGCCTGGAGATAGAGACCAAATGACACTGCTCGCTGTGATGAGGTAAGCAAGGTCGCCGCGAGCGGCGTGGGAGCAAGAGCCCGGACAGCCAGTGCTTGATTGCACAGCCATATGGTAAATGTTCCAGAGAGCAAAATTTGTTTGCCTCTTTACCAGGTCAGCTATTATAATGTCAGGCTCTTTACTGTAATGCATAGATGGACAAAATCTGATTCCTGGTTATTTTGCCTTGTTTTTGTTGTCTCTTCACTGGGTTATTACAGGTTAAACTGATTCTCAGGTTCTTTTTCTATTTTTGTACCAATACACAAAAAATGTACATAATATAAATCAGTAAAACATGTTAATTACAAACTTAACACTGGAGAAAAGGGATGAAAGTTGAGCTCTAATTACTTAATATCACTTTGCATTGTTTGTAAGGGAAAACCACTGTTGGTGTGTTTCTATAGTTTGGAAAAGAAGGGGTTAATGACAAAACAGTTTGTTCTAGAACAGTGTGGGTGTATCAAAGTTGTTCTAGAAATAAAATAATTCTATATAAATAATATGAAAATGCAGGGATTTGATATAATATACATTAAAGCCAAGGACACTTACCTGGGAAGGGCTCTGTTGAGGGGGTGGAGTAAGCAGCTTGGAAGCCATTGAGCAAGGTGTCAGGACAGGTAACCGTGCCACTCTCAGAGAAGGTCCCAGGGTAGATACCCAGGTAGGAATCCTTACACGAATCTGGGAAGCTTTCTGGGAAGGTGGGAAGGGAGGATGCTGGGCAAATCTCAGGGTGATTTGTGAAAGGATTAGCGCTGGCTGTGTTATTTACATACATATCATGGGGGAGATCCTTAGAGGCATCGAGGAAGGTAGTTTGGGAGAGATCTGTGAAGGAATTGATCTTGGAGTTAGCTGTGAAGCAGGGATCGATCCCCATGTCTGGAAAGGCTGCATTGTCAGAAGTGCGCTGATCTCCCTGGTCAATGTTTTGCTCTATAATCCTTGGTGCAACCTCTGTTTTCACTGGAAATGTTGCTGAAAAATAAATTAAGGTTATTTGTTTTTTTTAGATTGAGCAATAAAATAAACTTTCTGAGACTGAATTTTTTATAAACAAAATACTGTAGTGTACAAACACAATGTTCTTAATCAGATATTGCATTTGTGTTTGATAAAGGTCAAGATAGAAGACATCTGGCTGGGGCGAGGGGCAGGGCATGACTGCCATGATGAGTGGTCGTACTCTGTCTGAGGTCTGTGAAGAATCTTGAATTATACCTTATTAGCGGACTTTTGGTTCACAATCTTCAACACTAAAGGTAACACAGCTTTATTATAGCCTGCATGCTCATCATTAACCTCCTGCACGACTGCAGTAATACTTAACAGTGGAAAGTCCGGCAGCGTGGGGAAGTGGTCTATATCTTGGGCTCTGGCCTACCTGGAAGCTGAACCTCGGTGGTTGAGAAGTGTGGCGAAACCAACCTAGCCACTGGGCATTGGAGAAGCCTGTTCGCCTGCCTCCTGCCTGCTGACTATGGCCCTGGGAGATTTGGCCCTTTAAATACAGTATTTGGGCATATTGTATTTTATTATGTTGCTGCTGGCCCTTTAAGAACTATCTGGGGACATACTGTGGAGTTACTGGGTGGCCACCATTTCATGTATCAGAGGCACATGGTGAGAAAAATGGATGAAGCACATGGTGAGAACAATGGATGGCGGCCATTTTAACTCACAGACACTGTTTGGACTTTCTACACAGTGCCATCTTGCCAGTATTTGGTGCACAAAGACATCGTGCAGTAGTTTTAAACTATACAACAGGGTACACATTGTACAGTAATTATTTTTCATATAGTCTGTATATGTTCTGCAGAATCTGCATTAAACTGTATCTTCCAAACTACTGAACGGATCTGGGTAAAATTTTGAATATGTGGTTCACCCAGATACTTTTTATGGGGGTATTGCATGTTTTGGGGTCCCTGTGATATGTTTTATAATACTGTATTTCTCTGCCTGTGGTAATTAGATTAACCATTGTGTTCAGCAATCATATCACAGGCAGAGGGGAGGATTTTGTGTGGGAGTGTCTGTGTGTATTGTTCGGATTGATTGGTTGTAATGTAAAACCCTGTGGGCAGTACTATGTTTGTGGATTGGGAATAAAAGAGGCTGTATGTGCCAGTACAGGTAGTTCTGCTTGACCTAAAAACGAAGTGTCCTCTCGTTATTGGGGGAATTGGATTGTATGCTGATTGCCAGGAGTGTAAGCTGATTGTATGCTTTTCCTGTTCAGCTGCTTACAACATTCACATGCTTGAGAGCATTTGTATGCTTCTGAGGTTTGGTGGTTGTGGTGTCTGCTGCAGTGCTTGGAGTCCTCAGGAAGCACCAGGAACATCCTTCAATGGAGGTACCCAGTCGGGGTGCCAGGTGATCCGTTACAAATGTGTGTGTGTGTGTGTGTGTGTGTGTGTCAGTATGGATCAATGTGTCAGTATGGATCAATGTGTGTGTATGTCAGGGAGTGTGTATGCATTAGTGATTGTGTGCCAGTGTCTGTATGGGATGCGGCATTAGTTTGTGTGCCAGTGTCTGTTGATGAGTATATGTCAGTATGTATGGGCATCAGTGACTACACGCCAGTGAGTATTTATTAATTAAAAATCCATGTGTCTGTTTTTTTTTTTTTTTTAATTAAAATAAATTGAATTGAAAAAAAATTATATATATAGTTCTATATAGTTTTGATAGATTTGGTGATTTGTGGGACTATTATGTGTAACGGACCCTTCCGTTAATGGACGCTTGCTAGCTTGTGCCGAGGACCACAAGCACCGCACTGGACACCACAACCACCGCAGACTCCACAACCGCAGTAGCTTAACTGGAGCCTCGCCGTCTTCCGTCCACCCTGGATCAGCTTCTGTCCTCCAGGACCGTGTGGGAAAGACCTCTCCTCCAGGAGAGCGTATCAGGAACAAGCTCTTAAAAGAGCCAAGTGATTAAAAGCTCAGGGGAGTATGCCGAGCATAGCAATCCCCAGTATGATATAGCAGTTCCCTCCAATAACGAGACAAGGCTACGTATTGAGGGTCAAACAGGATCTCCAGTTTAATGACACACACTCTGCTTTTATGCAATTCTCCCCTGCAAGGGAGACGTCCATGGACAATTATACAATACCCAATCACACAATGGTTACATCCCACACATCTCATCCCCTTAGTCTGAGAGGTAACCCAATTATCCATACCTTTTAAAACATACTTTTTACCAAACTTTCATAACTCTAAAACCATACATCCAATATTAATAAAAGTCACATATTATTAATCAGCACATTCCAAATACAAACATACCCAAAAATCATTTGAATCCGTTCAGCCATTCGAGAGATACATATAAGTCACTTTTGAAAGACCGCAAGCACGTTTTCATGCCCAAAACAGTTTAATGGATTTGGGCTCTGCGGTCAGTCTATTTTACACCGAGAAAATGAGAAATGACACCGAGAAAACTAGCGTTCGAATCTTCGAACGGGACTTAGTCTCCAGCCGCAGTGTCGAAGTAGAGCAGAACGTACGGGTCAGCGGTATTCGTGCAATTGGGTAGCCGAAAACAGTTCCATAGATTTTGCTGCACACACCGCTGACCGCGTTCGAATGAGTTAAAATGGCCGCCGCCATTCAAATGGCGGCCACTTTGATGACTTCGACAACTTCGACTGCATCCGAAGTGCCAGTTTAAAAGTACAAATCCTTTCTTTGGGCATTAAAGGGCCAGAAACAGCAATATAAGCCTCAAGTATGCACACATCAGTTCCTAAAAGGGCAATACATCCCAGGGCCATAGTCGCAGGGCAGGAGGCATGCAAGCAGGCCTCTCCAGGACAAAGTGGCGAAGGGCACTTCGTCACATTATGCATCTATATACTTGCACAAATGTATATTAATATATGTGTATTATATCAAAATATATATATGTTCAGCCCCCACGGTGATCGGCTGTCTGAGAGTAGAGGCAGGCATTGGGATCACTGAGGACTGAGGACTGAGGCAGGCAGGCTGCTGAAGGAGGGATGGGGCAGCCGGTTCATGGAGAGCTGTGGGAGGAAGGCAGGCAGCTGACAGAGGAAATTGGGCAGCCAGCTCATTTATTGCAGAGGGAGAGAGAGGGGTGGCTGGCCCATGGAGAACTGTGGTAGAAAAGGTGGGCAGCTGACGGAAGGGAGCAGCTGGGTAATGGAGAGCAGAGGGAGGCGGGCGAAGGAGCTGTAATCTCCCTGCTCTGCTCCCTTGCGCAGCTTGCTGTGATTCACGGAGCTGGGTTATGATGTCACTCTGGTGAGTATGTCTGTGAGTGTGTGTCTGTCGGAGTGTCGGTCTGAGTGTGTTTCTGTGTCTGTCTGTGAGTGAGTCTGAGTCGGTCAGTAAGTGTTTGTGTTCCCCCCCAATCACATGGGAAAGGTTTTGGTTTTTTTACTCAACTTTTTTCCATGCTGTGGCTGGCCCCACCTCCATGGCTGAAATCCTCAATCTTGATGCTCTCAGCCAATCCAATGCTTCCTCATAGCAAAGCATTGGGAGACTATTGCGCATGCACTGCAAAATGCCACTGCGCCAATTTAACTTCTCATAGAGATGCATTGAATCAATGCATCCGTATAGTGAACATTAACATAGGTGCTGCACAGTGCTGCACCTCTAGAGGCCATCTGTGTGACTGTCGATAGAGGTGTCACCAGGCAGCAATGTAAACACTGCCTTTTGTCTGAAAAGTCAGTGTTTACATTTAAAAGCATTCAGGGTCAGGATATAGACTTCAGAGCAACTACATTAAGCTGTAGTGGTTCTGGTGATTATAGTGTCCCTTTAAGAATTGTATTTTTGACGTTGATTTCTCTGGCTCCTAACTTTTCTAGCTGGCTGCTAGATTCCAAACTAATCTGTCAAAGTGTGCGTGTGTGTGTATATATATATATGTGACAGATTCATCTGTATTGCTGGTTCGTCTGTTTCCATTTGTTCGCTGGATTGCCTGTTCATATACCCCCGTTCGTGTAATTTGCAAACTACCGATTGAAACTACCGAACGAACGACCACCCAGGAGAGGAGTGTGCTGCTGGTTAACCTCTTGGCCCCAATTAGAACGTTGTGGTTAACCGCAGACACCTCTCCATTCCATTCGTACGGGTGGTCGTCGTTCGCATGTCGACCACGAGGCAGCGGCCATTTTGGGACATACGAACACATAGCGGTGTTCGGTACAAACTGTATGGAACTAAAAACGGACACTTAAACTACCGAACACCGCTGGAAGCTGCTGCCTACCTTCCATTTCGACAAGGCATGCGAACGTCGGTCGTTCGGGAGTTTTTATTCATTCGTATGGACTTTCACCCAGACAGCCATCCCATGGAGTCATTCGTATACCGAAGGACTGGTGAAAGACTTTGACTCCATGGCGATTCGACTAGATACATCGGATCTGAGCGCTATTCGGTGAAAACATGCACTCAGATCCAGGCTGTCTGGGGATACGTTACACAAACTATATGCATTCGGTATTTCTTCAGTTATGTATTTTAATGTATTTTTATTACTGTAAGTTAAAATGGCGATTGTCTCTACCTTGGGAGATAATTAGGTTTCTTCCTAATTATCTCCGGGGTAGAGAAGACGGATTTATGGGTAAGATGGGAAGGGCTATTATTGAAGCCACTGCGATTGGCTACTGTCCAATATGTTTTACAGTCTCCCATTTGGTCCCCTAGGGGAGTGTCCACCAGGTGGGAGACCTGCATAAAAGCCGGGCGAGGCTCCAGTTAAGCTACTGCGGTTGTGGTCATTAAACAGACCACTGCTTGACCCTCAACACGGAGCCTTGTCTCGTCTTTGGGGGGATTTACTGAATGCTGATAGAGACTGATTGCTAGGAGTGTAAGCCGCTTGGATGCTTTTCCTATTCGTCTGGTAGCAGCAATTCGTATGGTTCCTGTTCGTGTATTTGGAGTGCTATATTGGATGCCATTCGGGAGTTTGGAGCATTCACTTATTGGCGGTTCGTGTGTTTGGTGTTCTGCAGTAGCTGTGCCTGCATCTCCGAAAAGGGGGTCGATCGCCTAAACGGTTTTTTCCCCTTTTGTGCAAAACGGTCCGTTACAATTGGTGGCAAGCGACGGGATGAATCCTACCGCCCAGAAGGCCAGCTACACATCCCAGGTTGGAAATGCAGTATGAAGAGTTAAGGCGTGCTACCCTTAAAGATATATTAGAACGCAGAGGACGATCAGCGAGTAATCTCAAGAAAAGAGAGATTATTGCCATATTATTGGAAATGGATGCAGCACAGGGAACGGGAAGAGCTGATGTGCCTGGCATACTGGAGTTAACACCCGAGGAGATACAGTTTAACCGGGCAGTTCAGATCAGGCTGGCACATTTTGGCCCCAACCCCGCAGCAGATATTGTGGTTCAAGTGCAAGCAGCAGTAGCAGCACAACAGGCGCTTCAGGGAAGAGGCGCTGCAGCAGCTGAGGTACCGTATAATAATAATGGAAGAAGAAAAGTACCTTTTGCTGCATTTCAGAATTTTGTAGAAGCCGAAGGAGAAATTGATGGGTTCCTGGCTGATTTTGAAAGGCAATGTGCCTTACACCAGGTACCCGCAGGGGAATGGGTCACCATCCTCTCTGGGAAGTTATCCGGCCGGGCCAGTGAGGCGTTTCGGGCCATCCCAGAGGAGGAAATTACCAGCTACAGTGCAGTGAAAGATGCCCTTTTGGCCAGATACACTGTGACCCCTGAGGCATACCGGCGGCGAATCCGGGACACTAACAAGCAGGCTGCTGATTCTTATGTTGAGTGGGCATGCCGAGTACACCGCACAGCAGCCCACTGGATGGCAGGGTGCCAAGCGGTAACTGGGGAAGAAGTGCTGCAAGTATTTTTGTTGGAGCACTGCTTTGACCGCTTACCTGCAGGAGTCAGAGAATGGGTTAGGGACCGTAAACCCACTACCTTACCCGAAGCTGCTCGTCTGGCTGATGAGTACACTGATGCCAGGAAACTGGACCAGACAGCAGCCAAGGTCCCTACCCGAGTGGAGTACAAACCAGCGGCCCCTCCAACCACTGCAGTGTACCAACACCCAGCGCAACGCGCCCCCACCATGCCAACAGCGAACAATTATATTCAGCCAACCCGGTTCAACGCCCGGGATTACTCACAGCCTATCCGGTGCTATGGGTGTAAGCAGTTGGGGCACAAGCGACCCGAGTGCCCACTAAACAATTCCAGCCAAGCCCAGTCGTGGAGAAGACCAGCCGGCGGAAAACAGCAGCCACCCCAACCTTCCGCTCACTGTCTTGAGCAGGAGGAATTTTGGGGTATACTACATGAGGCGGATCCAGTACAAGCAGCGCAGCAGGATAACCGTCAACAGCACAGGCAGACCGTTAAACTGAATGGCAAAGCAGTAACTGGTCTGAGAGACACCGGAGCCACTATGACTTTGCTCCAAAAGAACCTTGTTTCAGAACACCAACACACTGGAAATACTGTGGCAGTGAGGGTGGCGGGAGGTGCAGTGTTCCGTTTACCAGTTGCCCGGGTTCACTTGGATTGGGGGGTGGGCTCTGGACACGTGAATGTGGGGGTCATGAAAGACTTGCCTGCTGATGTTTTGCTTGGGAATGACTTGGCCCCTTTGGTGTCCGCTTATGCGCCAATGGGACCTGCCGATATCAACCCAGTGACTACCCGTGCCCAGACCCGTGCTGCTGGAACCAGCCCACCTGCTGCTGAGACCCAGGTAAGAACCGAGTCCCCGACTGGTACCCTAGAACAGACTTTTATTAGCTGGGATTCCCCAGAGGAGTTTGGGAGGGAAACTCAGACAGATTCGACACTCCAGAAGTATAGGGACAGAGCAGATACTGGAGAGGAAGGATTAGATGGGGAACGGTATGAGTGGGTGGGGGACAGGTTGTATAGGCGGAGGGGCAACACTTTTCGGGGAAAGCTTGGGGAAGCTTTCCCCGAAAAGTGTTGCCCCTCCGCCGAATCGACAGCTGGTGGTGCCCGCAAAATACCGGCAGGAGATTCTGCGGATAGGGCATGATGTTCCCCTAGCTGAACATCTAGGTTCCCGCCGCACAGCCTATAGGATCATGCAGAACTTCTTTTGGCCAAACTTTAATCAGGCTGTTCGGACATACTGCAGTACGTGTGAAACATGTCAACGGGTAGGAAAGCGGGGGGACCACCCAAGAGCTAGGCTTATGTCTATGCCTATCATTGGGGAGCCCTTTGCCCGCATAGCCGTTGACATTGTGGGTCCACTGGCCAGGGCTAGTCCATCCGGTAAGAAATATATTCTCACCGTGGTGGATTATGCCACTCGCTATCCAGAGGCAGTAGCGCTGTCTAATATAGAGGCAGAGACAGTTGCTGATGCCCTGGTTAGGATTTTTACCAGAGTCGGGTTCCCTCAAGAGATTCTCTCTGACCAGGGAACCCAATTCACCGCTGTGCTCACCCAGCAACTGTGGAAGGTGTGCGGCATTAAACCGCTGCTTAGCTCACCTTACCATCCACAGACTAACGGTCTCTGCGAGCGATTTAACGGTACCCTCAAACAGATGCTGAGGACCTTTTCTGACACTTGCAGAAACTGGGAGCGATTCCTGCCTCATCTGTTGTTTTCCTACAGAGAGGTGCCTCAGGAATCTACTGGGTTCTCCCCCCTTGAGTTGCTATATGGGAGAAGGGTCCGCGGACCCCTAGATCTCATTAGAGGCCACTGGGAGGGGGAGACAGAGCAGGAAGGGACCCCCATAGTACCGTATGTTCTGGAACTCCGGGACCGCATGGAGAAACTGTCCCTAATGGTAAGGGAGAATCTCCAGGTGGCTCAGGGGAGACAGAAGAGGTGGTACGATCGGGGTGCCCGACAGCGAGTCTTCCAGGTTGGGCAGAAAGTGTTAGTACTCAAACCTATGAAGGCAAACAAGATGCAGGCATCTTGGCAGGGCCCGTATAAGGTGTTAGCACAGATATGTGATACTACCTACCTTATAGCCAGCTGTTCAGATGAAGGGATCCAGCGATCCTTCCATGTGAACATGCTAAAGGAGTATCAGGAGAGACCAGAGAATGTCGCTGCAGTATGTGCCCCTGCTGCAGATGATACAGAAAGTTTACCCTTACCAGATCTGTTAGAGAGGGACCCCCAGACGGATCTTACTAGCCTGGTACAGCTAGGGGACAGATTGAGCTCCACCGAGAAGGGCCAGGCAAGACAGCTTCTGTGGGAAAAGCAGGCGACCTTCTCCCAAGAACCTGGTTACACTACCCTAGCTGTACACAAGGTAGAAACCCCTGGACAGAACCCTCTGCGACAACCCCCTTACCGTATCCCTGAAGCAGTCCGGGAAGGAATGCGGAAGGAGATACAGGAGATGACCCAGCTGGGGGTCATCGAACACTCCGATAGCCCTTGGGCCTCGCCTGTAGTCCTGGTGCCCAAGAAGGATGGGACCACCCGGTTCTGTGTGGACTACAGGCGTCTCAATAAGCAGACCACCACTGACGCCTACCCAATGCCCCGGGTAGATGAATTATTAGATCGCATTGCCAGGGGACGCTATCTGACCACCATAGACCTGTGCAAAGGCTACTGGCAGATTCCCCTGGCCGAGCATGCTATCCCCAAGTCGGCCTTCGTCACCCCATTTGGCCTGTACCAATTTAAGGTCATGCCATTTGGGATGAAGAATGCACCGGCTACCTTCCAGCGTATGGTGGATAGACTTCTTGATGGATTCCAGGAATTTGCTTGTGCATACCTGGACGACATTGCGATCTACAGTGAGTCCTGGGAAGAACACCTAGTACATGTAGGGGTAGTACTGGACAAGATTCGGGCCGCTGGCCTGACATTGAAGCCAGAGAAGTGCCATTTAGGCATGGCTGAAGTGCAGTACCTGGGTCACAGAGTAGGGTGTGGGAGCCAGAGACCAGAGCCAGCCAAGATAGAGGCAGTAGCTAACTGGCCCACACCTATCACCAAGACCCAGGTGTTAGCCTTCCTAGGGACAGCAGGGTACTATAGACGCTTTGTCCCCGACTACAGCACTATTGCTAAACCCCTGACTGACCTGACAAAGAAAAATCTCCCTAAACAGGTCCTGTGGTCTCCAGCTTGTGAAGCTGCGTTTCAAGCACTCAAACAAGCTCTTGTGAATGCCCCTGTCCTGGCTGCCCCAGTCCCTAACAAACGTTTTCTCGTTCATACAGATGCTTCCATGTATGGACTGGGGGCTGTGCTGAGCCAGGTCGGGGAAGATGGAGGAGAGCACCCTGTCGCATATCTCAGTAGAAAGCTGTTACCCAGAGAAGTGAGTTATGCGGCAGTGGAGAAGGAGTGTTTGGCCCTGGTATGGGCATTGAAAAAGTTAAGCCCGTATTTATATGGACAGGAATTTTCCCTGGTGACGGACCACAATCCCCTTGTCTGGCTTAACCGGGTCTCAGGAGACAATGGTAGACTGCTGAGGTGGAGTTTAGCCCTTCAACCCTATAACTTCACCATCAGTTATCGACCCGGTAAGCAGAACGGGAATGCAGATGGATTGTCCAGGCAAACCGACATCCTCACCCCATCTTAGTCCGGTCATCCCCACGTTGACCCGCCAAAGGGTCAAGCCGGGTCTGCCGGAGTGTCCCACAAGGGGGGAGCCGTGTGACAGATTCATCTGTATTGCTGGTTCGTCTGTTTCCCTTTGTTCGCTGGATTGCCTGTTCATATACCCCCGTTCGTGTAATTTGCAAACTACCGATTGAAACTACCGAACGAACGACCACCCAGGAGAGGAGTGTGCTGCTGGTTAACCTCTTGGCCCCAATTAGAGCGTTGTGGTTAACCGCAGACACCTCTCCATTCCATTCGTATGGGTGGTCGTCGTTCGCATGTCGACCACGAGGCAGCGGCCATTTTGGGACATACGAACGCATAGCGGTGTTCGGTACAAACTGTATGGAACTAAAAACGGACACTTAAACTACCAAACACCGCTGGAAGCTGCTGCCTACCTTCCATTTCGACAAGGCATGCGAAAGTCGGTCGTTCAGGAGTTTTTATTCATTCGTATGGACTTTTACCCAGACAGCCGTCCCATGGAGTCATTCGTATACCGAAGGACTGGTGAAAGACTTTGACTCCATGGCGATTCGACTAGATACATCGGATCTGAGCGCTATTCAGTGAAAACATGCACTCAGATCCAGGCTGTCTGGGGATACGTTACACGAACTATATGCATTCGGTATTTCTTCAGTTATGTATTTTAATGTATTTTTATTACTGTAAGTTAAAATGGCGATTGTCTCTACCTTGGGAGATAATTAGGTTTCTTCCTAATTATCTCCGGGGTAGAGAAGACGGATTTATGGGTAAGATGGGAAGGGCTATTATTGAAGCCACTGCGATTGGCTACTGTCCAATATGTTTTACAGTCTCCCATTTGGTCCCATAGGGGAGTGTCCACCAGGTGGGAGACCTGCATAAAAGCCGGGCAGGTAGCCCTCATTAAACAGACCACTGCTTGACCCTCAACACGGAGCCTTGTCTCGTCTTTGGGGGATTTACTGAATGCTGATAGAGACTGATTGCTAGGAGTGTAAGCCGCTTGGATGCTTTTCCTATTCGTCTGGTAGCAGCAATTCATATGGTTCCTGTTCGTGTATTTGGAGTGCTATATTGGATGCCATTCGGGAGTTTGGAGCATTCACTTATTGGCGGTTCGTGTGTTTGGTGTTCTGCAGTAGCTGTGCCTGCATCTCCGAAAAGGGGGTCGATCGCCTAAACGTTTTTTTCCCCTTTTGTGCAAAACGGTCCGTTACAATATATATATATATATATATATATTTGTGCTCGGAATTTATCTAATATGTAATGGGATGTAGAAGAAGTAGTAAAGTTGGGAGGTGTGCCGAAACCAACGTACGAGTAGGCCTGTAAAAGAGGGCAAAAGAGGATTCAAAGAAAACACAATGTATGCAAGTTTATACAGCGTGGGTACTGAAAGCTTGTGAGGAGCTTTTACTCTGATTGAGGTATATATGTAACTGCGCTGAGGATTGCCCGTGGCCCCGACACTTAGTGATGTAGAGTGGGGTGTAAGAGCTTGAAGCTGCTGATGCAGCGCTTTGTGACAGAGAGGCCAGTGAAGGAAGCCATGATGTAGCTCCACCCTAATGGAAGGTTTAGACGTGGATTAGGAATGATAGTGTATGGTTGACCTTGGAGACATAAAGCGGAGTGACAGCATAGGAGGTTTAAGTAAGATGCTGGATTTGTAGGTTTGGAGAAAGAGGCAAAAAAATAAACCATATTTAACTGCAAAACTCACCGCAAAATTCAAGCAAACTCTAACTGTGACATGTACAATATACAAGGCCCTGGCGTGAGTGATAGAGTAGTAGTGAAACTGTGTGAAGCAAGCGCACCTGTACGTGGTGTAATTGTGTGCTTAGTCCAAGATTAGCTCATGGAATGGTGGTATCCCGGATGACATGTAGTGGATCATAGGGAGTGCCTGAAAGAAGACCTTAAAATGAGAGCGTGCGAGAGTGTCAGCGGCTGTGTAGTAGACACCAGGAATGTAAACGTAGACCAGAAAGAGCTGAGGGGTTGCTGTCTGCTGAATCAGCCACAGTGGCGGTGAGTATGACCGTCCTTGCTAATGAAATCGCAGGCTGTGGAGTCGTCAGAGCAGCATTCCACTGCCTTGCCGGTCCAAAGATGACCCAGAGTGAGGGAGGCCACCGCGAAAGGGTAGATATCTCCAACAAAGTAGAGGTCTCTCCAAAGGCCGGCAAGGCATCCGACTCAGTGGGCCAGGCGTCCCTAACGAGTGGTTGCTGAAAAAAAGGCTGCAAACCCTGTGTGTGCTGCTGTGTCTGTGTGAATAGAAAGTGAGTGTTTTGAAAGTGGGGGAATGACCGAGATCCCAATCCATGCGGCCGAAAAACTAGTCCAATTGTGTAAAACTGCCCTGGCTGGATCACCCGAATGGTTGGGCAGGGGTTGGTACCTCATGAAGCAAATTTAAGTAGTCCGGGGACAAGAGACCAACCCTGCGGAATGATACGCACAACAAAGTTGAGGAGCCTAAACCAGGACTGAGGCCCCCTCCTATTGTGCGCAACACTCAGCAGGAGCAGGACAAATCCATTCCTAATGCAGAACAGAACGTCTGGGAGGCTGGCTTGAGAAGTAGTGGAGTCCAATACTATGCCTCAGAAAGCAAGCCTGGAAGAGGGACCGACTGAAAAGGATGGGGGGTGTAGTGGTGTGAATACTGTTAGGTGTTTGTGAACCCGTGAAATCAACAAAAATTTATCCAGAACGTGGATGACTGATGGACACCTGAATATATTTAGGAGCGGCCAGCAGAGGGTTTCTGCAGAGGGGCGGTGCGAAGAGGTCTATGATCAAACGTATTTGGGTACTGTGAATGGCTACACCGATGGGAGTGGTACACCAAGATGAGAAAACGTGAAGACCGGAAAGGGCCGATCGTGAAACCAGCATATGATTGATGTGGACAGAAGGTGGTCCACCGTAAGTGGGTCAATAGATGTAGATAATACAAGTGTACCCGTGGGGTTGGCGCCAAGGCCCGTGTGAGACCTTTGTGAGAATGCCGGCATCAGAATCTACCATATGCCCAGCTTGGTGTAAATGCAGATAGTATACAAGCATGTCAATGTTGACCTAGTTAGGGGTATCTTGGGTGACAGACAGGCTGTATATGTGGACTAGATGTGAGTTCTGGAGCAGATGAAGCGGATGTGTGATACCCTGTATGTAGTGAAAATAGCATACCCCAGCATTAAAGTCATAGCTCGCCCGCTCTTTGCCCGGAAAGTAATGGTCAGCCCCGCTTGTCCTTCTGCCCGCCTCCCAGTCTAGTGCGTGGGATGAAGGAGTGGTAAGAGGGACTAAACAGTTAAATTTGTGACAGACCCAAGAAGCCTGGATATGTTAAAAACATAGTGATAGGTACCGGGTTCTCGGGTGTGTGCCGAGAGAGGGAATGACATGCGTGGGCCTAACGAGGTTGTGTGTAATATTAGGAATGTAGTATGAAAGGTTGTATTCTTTATCCCTCGTATATTAGAAATTAGACGTATGTAGTTGCCCAAATGTGGGGCCGAAATTGACGTAAGTAACTGCCCAAATGAGGGGCCGGTATTGCCATAGTGCCCGTAGTGGACCATGTGTAAACGTATGAAGTGAAGGCTTGGTGAGGGCCATGTGTAGAGGTATTGTAGTGGAAGGCAGAGTACTTAATGTTAGTCCTGAGTTGCTGGGTGACAAAATAGGGCTGTATGAGGGGTATGGATGTATAGGACGAACAAAGAAAGGGTGAGAATTTCCTTCGGAGACCCAGGCCTGACTGGTGTGCTGAGTTTTTCGTTCAACAGTAGACAGATTATTGGGATGGATTCTTGTGACATTCTGAAAAGAAATAATGATTTGGATAAGTAAGGTGTCGTAGAGGTGGGGATGAGACCTCCAGAGAACTGGCCTGCTATTTAAGTCCTCTTTGCTGGCCACTCACAAATGCAGAAACATATACGTAAGCTGCAGAGAGCAGCCCCTGCAGCCTTCATTGAAAACAAAGGCACACCAAATATTGATTTGATTTACATGGCAAAGTGAGTGAACAGAGGAAAAATATAAATCAATATTTGGTGTGTCATTGTCTTTAACACGGTATCAATTCATGTAGGTACACTTACACAGTGTCAGGGATTTTGTAGGCAGGTAGGCCTCAATTTAATATATATATTTTTTTTTTTTAAATTCTTTATTTTGGTCGTGCATTAGATAACAGACAAAATTCGCACAGCCACAACAGCTAGTGCTAGCCTAATAACAAACAATCAATAACAATGGTTTGGCTTCTCATACATTGCACATTTTATGTATTTTTTGCGAGTAATACAAGATTGAATCTATAGCTGGAAGTATGTTAGAGCTAATTGGGTTTAATAACATAAGGTAGTATTGCAGGGTACCCCAACAGTAAAATAACATGGTGGGTAGTATGACAAGAATGGTACCAATGCATCAGGGGGCAACGGTTTAGGTTGGATATGCATGAGTAATCAGATGAGTAACGTGATACAGCGTACAGAGATGCATTATAGAGTTTGAACACGGCAGACCAATTAAGCACAGGCAAAAAGAAGTACACATTTTAAACATTCTGTGGCATGCGGTATCAGCCCATTTTTTGTTTTTAAGACTCGAGTGTTTACTGTCAATACGTTAGCTTGCTAGTTGGCTACTAGTTATGGCATTTAAGAGATAGGTAGCATAGGTGGCAACAAGCCTAAAATAAAATAAAACAAGTTAAAATAAAACATATACGCTTTTACGTGAGTCAGTCCGTTTTGTATCAGCCGATGCCCGATCTGGAGGCTTTGTCTGCCTGCTTAGAACGGTGGTCGCCAGTGTCATTGAACCGCCAGAGGCATGCTGGTATTGCCCTCCTGCTCCAGGCTTGTTGTGGGGCCAGCATCATTTCACCGCGGACTCGGGGACTTATATAGGCCGGGTCCTTCCTTGAAAAGGTAGGTCTGGAGGCTGCGGTGGTGTTTCGCCGCCTGTGGCGTGCAGGCCTCCACCTGTGCGGGGGATGCAGCGGGGCTTTGCCCCTCGGGGCCCTCAGCCCGGATGGGCTTGTGTGGGGAGATGCGATCTGTGCAGTGCGTTTTATGCCCGAGGACTTCCCAGGACCTCCGTGGTTGACCCTTTCCATGTTCCAGGTTGAGCTCTCACTCGCCTGCACCTGTGCTTGTGCGGCAGCATGTCGAGCCTCCACTTTAGCCCAGAAGTTTGCAAACAGCTTTTCCAGGCGGGTGTCTAGGGATTCGCAGATGCTGTGTTTGGGTTCTGGTGCTGCAAGGTCTTTGTTGGGCTGCGTGTCCGCCATCTTAGGGCAGCGAGTGGTTTGCTGCTTTATTGCTCGTTTTAGGCCTGTCTTGTCGTTTACCGACCCTCTAGGCAGACTGGTTTGGACGATTGGGACCGGGATAACCCCCACCGGTCCAAGGGAGGGAGGGTACGCCCGATGCTTCGGGTGCCACATGCTTTGGTGAGCTGGGAGAGCGGCCGCCTCTCCCCTGCTTTGCATGGTGTAGGCCCCAAGCCTCCGACCCGGCAATTCAGCGGGCAAACCGGGTGTGTGTGGTATCTTCGGGATCCCCAGCTTTGGTATTACACGATGAAGTAAGTTGTGGATCAGGATTGTGAGGCTTTCCCACGATTGTCGTCGAGTATCGGGTCTAGGCTCGGGAGCTCACAGATAGTGCGTCTGTTCAGCTCCCCGGTCAGGCTCCGCCCTCAATTTAATATTTTTTTATAAAAACCTAAAATAATATATATCTGTGTTTATAGTACTTTCAAAGAAAGTATATCAAAACATATTAAATCATTTTCAAAATATTATATCATTTGAAAAACGTATTCCAAAAATATTAAATTGAAGCTATAGTCAGGTGCATGATTGAACAATTACAAAGAGGACTAAACAAGTGCTAATGATGATCAATCTAATATGTGGGTTGAAAAACAATCCTATGGACGCTTGCGTGCTCTCACTGTGAAAATCACAGTGAGAAGCACGCAAGCGCCTCTAGTGGCTGTCAATGAGACAGCCACTAGAGGATTAGGGGGAAGGCTTAACCCATTCATAATTATAGCAGTTTCTCTGAAACTGCTATAATTATGAAAAAATGGGTTAACCCTAGCTGGACCTGGCACCCAGACCACTTCATTAAGCTGAAGTGGTCTGAGTGCCTAGAGTGGTCCTTTAAGTTATAGCAGTTTTTAACATGTGTCTAAATCTTTAGCACAGTACCGTGTGAATAGAGATATTTAATTTGAGTGTGGCTTTACTATTGTAATATATTTGATTTTAGTGGAGCGCCAAATTTAAAGAGTAGATAAGTAGTACTTAAAAAATAAAAAAGTGTAGAACCTACAATATACCATATACAGAATGAACTCAATACCCCCAATTCTCTAAATACATATACTACTTGTCACGATCTATGTAAGACCGATGTAGTATTTCAAATAAAATATAGTCAGATATAGGAAATTTAAAAGGCACAAAAAAACTTAAATATAAATCTTAAGTTTTTGAACAAATGAATTAGCAAATATTTAGAGTTTTGTAATTAGTCCTTTAAATTACAATACCCGGGAAGCCGAGCAACTCGCTTCAGGTCTGATTTTTAGGGAGATAGATACTTTTTAACACACTTTCATTTTATATTTATTTCCATATATAACGGGGTCTGCACTGTGGAATAAGATGCTAATTGGGATTATCTGAATACCAAAGGAATTTAAAGATCTAATTACAAACCTCTAAATATATTTGCTAATTCATTTGTACAAAAACGTAAGATTTAGATTTGTTAAGTTTTTTTGTGTCTTAAATTTATACAAAGATTGCATTTAAAATTTCCTATATCTGCTGATATTTTATTTGGAATACTACATTGGTCTTACATAGATCGTGACAAGTAGTATTTATTTAGAGAATTGGGGGTATTAATTGAGTTTATTCTGTTCCTTTACTATTGCCTGAAAAATTATTTTCATAATTGCTAAAAATATCCATTGTATTATTGTACTAATTGTAATTACCAAGGGACTGCAGGGTCTGGTCATTCTCTGTCATTAATTCATTATAGAGATATCTTTGTTCTCTTTCAAGACACCCCCATTCTTCTTCCGAAAAGTTAACAACGTCATCAAACTGCAATGGACTCTAAAATACAAATAAATTAATTAATATGAAGGCCATACAATACACACACACCTCTTGTTACAAAACTGACAAATTCATTTTAGAAAATTCAGGAAGGAATATTGTTTTTTTGGAGACTTTAGAGACAAATCTCCAGGCTCCCACACACATTAGATGCACTGTGTAGGTTAGGTTACAGTTAGTTATACTGGGTGGGTTTATATTATTAAAGGGACACTCCAGGCTCCCACACACGTTAGATGCACTGTGTAGGTTAGGTTACAGTTAGTTATACTGGGTGGGTTTATATTATTAAAGGGACACTCCAGGCTCCCACACACGTTAGGTGCACTGTGTAGGTTAGGTTACAGTTAGTTATACTGGGTGGGTTTATATTATTAAAGGGACACTCCAGGCTCCCACACACGTTAGATGCACTGGGTAGGTTAGGTTACAGTTAGTTATACTGGGTGGGTTTATATTATTAAAGGGACACTCCAGGCTCCCACACACGTTAGATGCACTGTGTAGGTTAGGTTACAGTTAGTTATACTGGGTGGGTTTATATTATTAAAGGGACACTCCGGGCTCCCACACACGTTAGCTGCACTGTGTAGGTTAGGTTACAGTTATACTGGGGGGGTTTATATTATTAAAGGGACACTCCAGGCTCCCACACACGTTAGGTGCACTGTGTAGGTTAGGTTACATTTAGTTATACTGGGTGGGTTTATATTATTAAAGGGACACTCCAGGCTCCCACACACGTTAGGTGCACTGTGTAGGTTAGGTTACATTTAGTTATACTGGGTGGGTTTATATTATTAAAGGGACACTCCAGGCTCCCACACATGTTAGATGCACCATGTAGGTTAGGTTACAGTTAGTTATACTGGGTGGGTTTATATTATTAAAGGGACACTCCAGGCTCCCACACACGTTAGATACACTGTGTAGGTTAGGTTACAGTTATACTGGGTGGGTTTATATTATTAAAGGGACACTCCAGGCTCCCACACACGTTAGCTGCACTGTGTAGGTTAGGTTACAGTTATACTGGGGGGGTTTATATTATTAAAGGGACACTCCAGGCTCCCACACACGTTAGGTGCACTGTGTAGGTTAGGTTACATTTAGTTATACTGGGTGGGTTTATATTATTAAAGGGACACTCCAGGCTCCCACACACGTTAGATACACTGTGTAGGTTACGTTACAGTTATACTGGGTGGGTTTATATTATTAAAGGGACACTCCAGGCTCCCACACACGTTAGCTGCACTGTGTAGGTTAGGTTACATTTAGTTATACTGGGTGGGTTTATATTATTAAAGGGACACTCCAGGCTCCCACACACGTTAGCTGCATTGTGTAGGTTAGGTTACAGTTATACTGGGTGGGTTTATATTATTAAAGGGACACTCCAGGCTCCCACACACGTTAGGTGCACTGTGTAGGTTAGGTTACAGTTATACTGGGTGGGTTTATATTATTAAAGGGACACTCCAGGCTCCCACACACATTAGATGCACTATGTAGGTTAGGTTACAGTTAGTTATACTGGGTGGGTTTATATTATTAAAGGGACACTCCAGGCTCCCACACACGTTAGATACACTGTGTAGGTTACGTTACAGTTATACTGGGTGGGTTTATATTATTAAAGGGACACTCCGGGCTCCCACACACATTAGCTGCACTGTGTAGGTTAGGTTACAGTTATACTGGGGGGGGTTTATATTATTAAAGGGACACTCCAGGCTCCCACACACGTTAGGTGCACTGTGTAGGTTAGGTTACATTTAGTTATACTGGGTGGGTTTACATTATTAGAGGGACACTCCAGGCTCCCACACACGTTAGCTGCATTGTGTAGGTTAGGTTACAGTTATACTGGGTGGGTTTATATTATTAAAGGGACACTCCAGGCACCCACACGTTAGGTGCACTGTGTAGGTTAGGTTACAGTTATACTGGGTGGGTTTATATTATTAAAGGGACACTCCAGGCACCCACACACGTTAGGTGCACTGTGTAGGTTAGGTTACAGTTAGTTATGCTGGGTGGGTTTATATTATTAAAGAAAAGCTCCAGGCTCCAACACACGTTAGGTGCACTGTGTAGGTTAGGTTACAATTAGTTATACTGGGTGGGTTTATATTATTAAAGGGACACTCCAGGCTATCACGCACGTTATATGCACTGTGTAGGTTAGGTTACAGTTATACTTGGTGGGTTTATATTATTAAAAGGCACACTCCAGGCTCCCACACACGTTAGGTGCACTGTGTAGGTTAGGTTGCAGTTAGCTATACCTGGTGGGTCTATATTCTTAAAGGGAATAGATTGTAGGTTTGTGGGGGAAGGTTAGTGACTCTCTGTATAGATACACAGTACTGAGCTGTGGTCAATAAATCTGATATAATGCAGCCCTTGACAGCTAATCATTAGTGGATCAACCAACCTATTTTTAGATGTACTCTGGTCAATTTAACATGTGATTGGAGGGTAATAGTCTTGCAGACTCACCTCATTCATAAGGTGAATGATCCCTAGTACCAGCTTCATGGTTCGTCCCATTGCCAGCCTCTTTCCATCAGTTCTTTTGTCAAGAGACAGACAAAGCCCATTTTCCGCAGGTACCAGTGCATTACCCTATAATGAAGACATAAATAATATCCAGTGCATGGGATCATCCTACATCAACTCCCCAGTATCACTTTATAGACTTTCGGACATTCTGTCACCATGAGTTGGTGAAAAGGTAAAAAAAAAAAGGGAAAGGTAGCTCTACCATCCAATAAAAATATATATATAGGTGAGTAAAAAAAAAAAAAAAAAACAGTGCAGCTAAAACATCACACAAGTGCTTGGTCACAAAAAGCATTTAGTACATATGTACAATAAAAATTTGAATAAGGTGATCGCGCGCACACACAATGGTATATAATGTTCGGGATACAGGTATAAAAAAATACCAATGCATTGTAAACATAAAAGACCATCATAGGGCAATATGTATACAATTGATTATATGAATATGATTTTCATCATCTGGCCCTCCGGAAAGATAGTTAATTCTTCTGTATAACGATTCAGGAACCAGATGGATACCGGTAAAACTTTTATTAAACACAAAAGCCAAATACTTCCATTGATGACATAACGTCCGGTGACGCGTGTAACAGATCACCTGGCACCCCGACTGGGTACCTCAGTTGAAGGATGCTCCTAGCACTTACAGAGGGCTCCAAGCGCTCCGCCAGACACCACAACCATCGCAGACCCCACGAACCGCCGCAGCTTGGTTGATGTCTCGCCGTCTCCAACCCACCCTGGACCAACGACAAGGCTCCAGGTTCTAGTGGGTGAACCTCTCCTCCAAGAGAGTGAAGCAGGAACCAGCTCTGACAAGAGCTTAGAAGTGATTATCCAAGGGAGCATGTAGTGACCTTGTAGTGATATAGCAATTCCCCCAATAAGAGACAAGACTCTAGATTGAAGGTGAAGAAGAACTGTGGTTTAATGACACACACTCTGCTTTTATGCAATTCTCCCATGTAAGGGAGACACCCACAGACAATTATACAATACCCACACAATGACATCCCACACATCTCCTCCCCTTAGCCTAAAAGGTAACCCAATTATCCGTACCTTTTAAAACATACTTTTTACCTAACTTTCATAACTCCAAAACTATACATTCAATCGTCATAAAAAACACATATTATTAATCAGCATACTTGAAATATAAACATACTCAAAAATCATGCAAATCCTTCCATTAGTTCAAAAGTTAGTCGGATGTCCTTTGTGACCGACCACAGGCACATTTTCCTGCCCAAAATAGTTTCATAGATTTGGGCTGTGCGGTCGGTCGAATTCACACTGAAAAATGACTAAGTCCCTGTTAGGGTTGCCTCCAGGCTGGCTGAAAGTTGGACCGTAGAAAGGATGCTCCTAGCGCCAAAGGACCATCAGCAACGTAGACACCATAAGTACTGCGTAGACCACCATAAGTACTGCAGACTCCACGAACCACCGCTGCTGGGCTAGGATCTCGCCGTCTGCTATCCACCCTGGACCTACGACCAGGCTCCAGGTTCCAGTAGGTGAACCTCTTCCTTCTGTAGAGCGAAGCAGGAACAGGAACAAGAGCTCTTACAAGAGCTCAGTAGTTAAGGGAGTATGAAGCGCATAGCAATCCCTGTAGTGATTATAGCTGTCCCCTACAAACATGAGTCAAGGCTGCAAGTAAGAGGGTCAAGTCATTCTGTTTATTGGCACATAAAGAACCTTCTTTTATGCAGGTTTCTCTGAGACAGGACCACCCACAGGGTTTTACACAACAACCAATAATAAACGTACATTACAGAAACACTCCCAGCAATTACACACAAAAATCCTCCCCTCTGCCTGTGATCTAATTATGGTACACAATGGGTTAACATAATTAAACACAGGCAGTAAAAATACAGTTTTTATCCATACACTGTAACTTTAAAACTACACATCCAATCTTCATAACAATTACATATTATTAATCAGCACACATAAACTTAACCAAAAATCAGCCAAATCCATCCAGGGGTTAAAAAGTTAGCTGGAGGTCCCTTTATGACCGACCGCAAGCACATTTTCCTGCCCAAAACAGTTCCATAGATTTGGGCTGTGTGGTCGGTCTATTTCAGGCTGAAAAAACGACTAAGTCCCATCGCCGAATGGGACTTAGTCTCTGCAGCTGTAAACTCATTGTGGGATAAGGTAGAGCTCAGTGGTGTTCGCGGAAATGTGTAGCCGATTTTAGTTCCATGAATTTGGCTAAACATACCACTGACCTCGTTCACATTAACAAAGATGGCCGCCGCCACGTGTTCGTCAAACGAACAAAGGCCACCCAGCATTGTCAATTAAGCTGCGGTTAACCGCAGCTTCTGGGAGGTAAATTGCCTGCACACTTCCACTTCTGGGTGGTCTGCCTGTGTGGTACTTGGTTCAGTGAGTCCCATTTACTGAACCAAGTGGGAAATAACCAGGCACAAAGGGTTTTAAGCAGGTCTGGGGACACAGGGGACACCGTCTTAAAGGGGCAGTGTCCCAAACAAGTCTGGGGACACCGTCTTAAAGGGGCAGTGTCCCAATCTTCCTGATGTCCCAAAAAGGTGCTTAAAGGGCCAGCACCAGTCCCATAAAGAGTCCATAAGCCCCAATATGCCCACCGACAGTCTTAAAGGGCCATACACACCAAATAAAAGTGCATACATTTTCACAGTCTCCCAGGGGCCATAGTCATGTGGAAGGAGGCTGGCAAATCGGCTTCTCCACAACCCAGGGAAGCAGGGCAATTTCCCATTTAAAGGGCAAGTTACAAATAGCAGTTTGTAACAGTCCCATTCGAATGTGCATTCGAATCTTCGAACGGGACTTAGTCTCTGCAGCAGCAAACAGAGTGTAGGAGAAGGTAAGGGTCAGCGGTGTTCGTTGAAATGTGTAGACGATTTCAGTTCCATGGATTTGGCTACACATACCGCTGACCTCGTTCGAATGAACAAAGATGGCCGCCGCCACGTGTTAGTTTGCCGAATGGTGGCCACTTCGACTACTCCGGCACTTCGGCTGCATCCAAAGTGCCAAATTAAAGCTGGAGAACTGCTCCAATACAATTTAAAGGGGCAGCAAGAGTCTTTTAAAATCCAATCTGCCAAAATAGTCTTTAACAGGAAATATCTTCCAGGGGCCATAGTCTTAAAGGGACATTGTTCACCAAGGTCACAATGTGCCTACAGACGGGTCTTAAAGGGCCACACTCGTAGGGCAGAAGGCTGGGAAACAGGCCCCTCTAAAAACCAGTGGCGAGGTTACTTTCGCCACAACGCAATCATCATGGGTACGTGGCTCGTCTTCGCGGCAGATGTTGGTGACGTCTTTCCAGTATCCATGTGTTCCACATAAGGTTCACCCACAATGAAAATGGATGAAGTCCAGCTTCCTGTGTGATCCGAACGTCCCATAGTCTCAATATGTCAGTAGAATTCAGAGTAAAGTTCATAGATCCCCATATTGGATAAGGGCATAATAAGGGGAAAAAGCATTCAGGGCATAAAACAGTAAATTAGTCATAAAATAATCACGGAAAGAAAACATAAGACACCTTAATACTGGAACTAGAGAAGAAAACAAAAATATCTCTAAAAGGTGTATATTATAAAAACCTTTTAATATTAAAAGGAATAAGCATCTTAAAAAAGGTTTCTTAGAGAAGTGTTCCAATCTCAATATTTAGCCCTTTATGGCACAAAGTCTGCAGCTCAAAAATCCAATTGATTTCTTTTTTATTTAAATTAAAAACCCTATTTCCTCCCCTCCAATGAGTCTTAACTTTCTCAATTGCCATAAATTCCATTATTATGTATATCTAAAAAGTGTTTGACACACTGTGGTTTAAAAATCCGATTAATATTTCTGATATGTTCATTAATACTCGTTTTCAGTGACCTAGACGATTTCCCTATATATTGAAAGCCACATGTGCATCTCAGAAGATAAATTTAATTTTTAGACTCACATGTGATAAAAGATTTAATATTAAAATCCTTTTTTCTAAGTAATAAAAGTAATTTTGCAAGCATTGCAATTGACACAGTGGTAAAAAAAACCTTTGTTTTTTGGACCAATCCTCCAGAAAATTATTTCCTTTTACTTTTTCAACATAACTAGAAATTAAAATGTTTCAAATTTTTTGCCCCTGTAAAAATGAATTTTGGTTTGTCTCCTTTAAAATCCTGAATATCCTGCTCGTCTCAGTATGTGCTCATTTTTATTTACAATTCTTTTTAGAACGCCGATGTTACTACAGTAAATAAAATTGAGTGGAATTTGTCTTCAATTATTGTGTCGCCTTTTCTATATAGTAATAATTGTGATCGATCAAATTCATTGATGATATCAATGTTTTTTGGGATACTAAGCTCATAATAACCTTTTTGCACAAATACTTTTTTTATTGTTTTTTTTTTTTTTTTTTTAAAGAAGATTGATTAATAAAGTCTGTCAGGCAACAGGGCATCCTCCCGACCGAATTCCTTGCAGCCCATATTATCACCCTGCCCAAGCCAGGAAAACCACCAACAATATGCCAAAACTTCAGGCCCATCTCTCTGCTAAATGCAGATGCCAAACTGAACGCCAAGGTATACGCAGAAAGGCTTAAAAACAATCTTACCGGGTCTGATATCTACAGACCAAGTGGGATTTGTGTCGGGCAGGCAAGGACCAGACAACTCGAGGAAAGTACTAGACATGTTACATAACCTTAACAGATCCAAAACACAAAGCACACTCCTCTCACTGGACGCTGAAAAAGCGTTTGACCGCCTTAACTGGCGGTTTTTGCAAAGTGCGCTGCACGGGTATGGATTCCCACCCGAATTTCTCAATGTGGTGAAGGCCCTATACAGTTCCCCATCAGCTACAGTGCTAAATTCCAGATTCAGTTCCACCCCATTCATAATTACCAACGGCACACGGCAGGGCTGCCCCCTCTCCCCACTGCTTTATGTGCTTGCCCTGGAGCCACTAGCAATAGCTATCAGAACCAATCAGGATATCAAAGGGGTCACCATAGGAAGCAAGGAATATAAATTGAACCTATTTGCAGAGGACATCCTACTCACCCCTCACCAATCCGACCATATCACTCCCAAACCTACACAAAGAAATACGAGATTACAGCAGGCAATCATACTATCAGCTAAACCTAACTAAAACTTAAGCCATGTGCATAAACATTTCAAAAGAAGAGGAAGAGAGATACCGACTTTCAATACGACTGGAGAGATGACTCTCACGTTTCTAGGCATAAAACTAACCAAAAAACACACAGACCTCTTTGCTACTAACTACATTAAACTAGCCAAAGAAGTAGAGCACATACTACACTCATGGCAGAACAAGTTTCTGTCATGGTTGGGCAACATAGCGGCTATCAAAATGACAATCCTACCAAAAATCCTCTACATGCTCCGCTCCCTGCAGATACCCCTGCCACAGTGGTACCTACAAAGGCTACAATCTAGCCTGATTAAATTTAGCTGGGGAGGGAAGCATCCCAGGGTCCCTAGAACACTACTCATGCGCCCGACAGACAAAGGGGGACTCGGATTCCCAAATCTTAAGGTGTACTACTTGGCAACACAAACAGCTAACATCCTGGCTATGCACTCCAACTCATACACCCCCCAATGGATGGAGATCGAGGCCAGCTGCGGAGGGACACCAGACCTCGCAGCAGCTATGTGGATACCCAGATGGTTAAGGTTTACACCCCTGAGCACACTACCCGCTCACTAAACTTCTGTACAACACATGGGACAAATCCAGAGACACGTTCTGCTCCGCCAGACCGTGGTCCATGGCGACGCCACTACACACACACACAATCAACCTATGTAACGATACATTCCCACACAGAGTGTGGGGGGGCCTGCAACCTCACACACCTCCACCAACTATGCACCCCACAAGGCCTACATCCGCTCCCGAACATACAGTCCACACACGACCTACCACAGCGACTAACGTTCTCCTACTGGCAACTCAAAGCACTAATAGGTGACACCAAAGACGAGGACCCCTCACCCACATTTGACGCCACTCTCACTACCTTTGAGAGGATGTGCCTACACCAACTCCCAACCCAAAAAACACTGTCAGTTTGCTATAAACTGATTACTGCACACAACACTGAACCCAATTGGCGGTTCCAAGCTGAATGGCAAAGATATAGGCAGTGACCTCACACAGGACGAATGGAGTCATCTCGAAAACTACTCTATAGATGGTACATGACACCCGCACGTCTTAAGAAAATGTACCCTAACACGAGCGACAGATGCTGGAGGTGCCTAACCCAGGAGGGAGCAATGCTCCACATCTGGTGGACCTGCGCCACAATCCAGCCGTACTGGAGACAAATAGAAGAGCTCATACGAGGCGCTACAGGGTGCATATTAGAATGCAAAACCTTTTTACTCAAACTCTTGCCTATTAACATGCCACACTGTATGGCTAAACTAATGTTCCTCATCCTCTCCTCGGCCTCCACATTATTAGCTCGCCACTGGAAAACCCCAACAATCCCCTCCATAGCGGAAGTAACCACACTGGTCTCCACTACACTGGAATACGATACAATAGTGTGGCAACAAACAAAAGTAGGCAAAGGGAGCACCACAACAAAAGAAATATGGGCAGCCTTTATAGAGGGATGGGTCCCTAGACGGGGATGGGTCCCTCAGCAGTAGCCAAAAGAGACAGAACAAAATTGACTGAGCAGAAAGAAACAACTCAGGGAAGACATACTAGTTTTTACGGTTAAACCCAGTTAATTTCCCCGATTACCCTTTACCCCACATGGCAGACAGCCACCAAAGGAGGTTTAGGGCCCACCTAAAAGGGAGCGAATCTCCGCCCCAACCCCGATACTACAACACCACACTAAGGTTGATCACCTACCGTTACGAAAAGACAGTTGCACAGATGAAGCTGAATAAAGTTATGCTATAACACCATAACACTGTAATGTACTGAAGTGTTGTAAAACTGGCTTATCTGCAATTTTCCCTGTTTCCCTTACCCATTTTTTCCTTTCTGTACCACAAAAGAATAAAAATTGTCAAATTGAAAAAAAATAAAAAGTCTGTCTGGTCCGAACAATTTCTCTTCAAACTTAAGAATTGGCCTTTAGGAATATTTTGTAGCCACGGCTGATGATGGCAACTACTAGTGGCTACAGCTCTATGAATTTTAGTCTGAACTCTACCGACATATTGAGACTATGGGACGTTCGGATCACACAGGATGTTGGACTTCAGAAATTTCCATTGTGGGTGATCCTTGGATGTGCATCGCATGGATACTGGAAAGACGTCACCTACATCCACCGCGAAGACAAGCCACGGACAGTATTTGGCTATCGTAGTCCGGAATGGACCCGCGGCCATCTTGGGAGGGTCATGAGTGTCTATAAGGGACGGCATGGCCCATCCTCCATATTGAGTGGGCAGAACTGCAAGGGACATCTTCCATATATGGAAAGGGGAGTGTTTTTGTATAGTAATGAACACACTTCTTACGATTTTTGTAATGGTATATAAGGGCGTTTGCGCACTTGTGTATTAACATGTAGCTGAGGAAGATCTATGCTTATGGTCGAAAAGCGTTGTGCTTGCTTTTATTATATTTATGTTTAATAAAAGTTTTAGCTGTATCCATCTGTTTCCTGAAGCCTTACACAGAAGAATTTCACTAGCTTTCTGGATGACTGGATGATGAAAATATACCTGTCCTCAACATCAGATTACTGATGAATCTGCCTGCATAGTTGTTATGCTACAAGGGATTTTGAAATTGGAACTCAACTGCAGCTTGTAGAACTCCTTAATTACAATAGCAAGAAAGCGGAGAATCTTTTAATTAATAAGGATACTGTAACTTTAAAGCAAAGAGGTGGTTGAAGGCAGTTTGTGGAAAAGGAGAAGACTTAAGGATTGCAATAATATTTTAGTGACTGCAGGTTATAGCATGCAAGTAACAGTTCATTAGGAAGTAAGTCTTCAGAGGTAAAAGTAAATAGTATACTTAAGATTGATGGGAGTTGTTCTCCATGGGAATGAATAGCTTGAGTCTAAGGGATAAATACATAAACAGTCCGGTTTTCAGGAGACAAATAGAGATCCAATGCAGTCCTTGGTCAGAGGAACTGAGGAGGAAAAATCCTTTATAATAATCCAAGGTTCGGTAGTTTATGAGCGAAGTGCTTAGCCAGTGTTCAACGCGGAAGTAGATCCGAGAATCACCAAGCGGTTTGAATCTGGCGCGGTCTCTCTATATAAGTAAGAGAGCCGCGACAGAAAGCTCTGCATACCGGAACAGATACGGCCTGACAGGACCCCCCCACCTAAGGAGCACACTCAGGGTGCTATTACTTCGGTTTATCAGGGTAACGTTTGTGAAAGGCAGAGATCAACTTTTTAGCATGTACATCAGAAGAATTCATATTCCTTTTCACCTTGAACTATAATGGGGTCAGGCTTTGACAGTTGTTCTCTATGGAAGGGATCAGGGAGAAAAGGCTTTAGAAGGGAAACATGGAAAACAGGATGAAGCTTAAGTGAAGGAGGGAGTTTCAATTTCATAGCGCTTTCATTAATAATGGATTCAATTTGAAAAGGACCAAGGAAAGGACAGGTTGTAGAAATATTCCTTGAGGATAGCCAAACTGTATCACCAACTTTATATTTAGGAGGAGCTCTCCTTTTAATATTATAATTCTTTTTATGCAAGACCATAGAACTTTCAAGGTTTTTCTTTAATTGATTAAACAATGAGGACATTTCCGTATTTTGAATAGAAACCATCGGGTTAGAAGTTGCCTTGGGATCATCGGGAAACAGAGAGGGATGGAATCCATAATTCAAAAAGAATGGAGTCATCTTGCTGCTTGAGTGTATGGAATTATTATAGGCAAATCCAGCCATAGGTAACCAATTAATCCAATCATCTTGTAAATATGTGCAATAACAACGAAGGTATTGTTCCAAACATTGATTGACTCGCTCTGTTTGGCCATTGGTTTGAGGATGGTATGCTGAAGAGAGTTTACGTTGGATTTGAAGAGAGGAACACATTTCCTTCCAGAATCGTGAAGTGAATTGGGTACCTCTGTCTGAGATTATTTCTTCAGGGAATCCATGTAATTTGATTATATTATCTATGAATACTTTGGATGAGGGTAACTTTTTTAAGGGAATGAAATGAGACATTTTCGTGAAACGGTCTACAACAACAAGTATGGTGGTCTATTTGTGTGAAGGAGGGAGTTCCACCATAAAATCCATAATAATAGATTGCCAAGGTCACACAGGGACTGGTAACCCCATCAATAATCCGTAAGGAAGGTGATGTTCTGCTTTGGATCTTTAACAAACTGGACAAGACTTAACATAAGTTTCAATGGTTTTATCTTGACGAGGCCATCAATATTGTATAGTTGAGAGTTCAATTGTCTTTTTAATCCCGGGATGTCCAGCAAGTGGAGAGTCATGAATTAATTTTAGAGGTTTATTCCGGAGTTTTGGAGGAATATAAATCCTATTTTTGAAATAAAAGATTCCATCTTTTTTGAGCAATTTAGGAGTGGAAGGTAATTCAAGTTCTTTAAGAGATAATTGTTTGAGTTCATCCAATATGGTAGTTGTAAGTCCAATAAATTTATTGTTTGACAATATTGAGAAGGCCTTCTCTTCTGAGGATGGACTACGAGGAATTCTGGAAAGAGCATCAGCTTTTTTGTTACGAGATCCAGGTCTATAGACTATTTGAAAATTGAACCGGTCAAAAAAAAGATTCAATCTTATTTGTCTGGAGGATAAAGTTTTGTTGGTATGGAGGTATTCAAGATTCCTGTGGTCTGTATAAACGATGATGGGAATTTCATTTCCCTCTAGAAGGTGACGACAATTCTCAAAAGCTACTTTTATGCCTAACAATTCTTTTTCTCCGATAGGATAATTCTTCTCGGCTGAGGTTAAGGATCTTGAAAGAAAAGACTCTTGAGGAGTCTTGTTGAGAGAGAACTGCTCCAATAGCATTTTCAGATGTGTCTACTTCTAAAACATAAGGATATGAAGGATTTGGAAGGTGTAATACAGGAGCAGTTGTAAATCCATTTTTTAATTCATCAAAAGCTTCTTGAGCGTAGTTATTCCAACTAAAGGGATGTTTGTTACCAGCAAGGGTATGGAGAGGATGGGCTATCTCAGAGAAATTCTTGATAAACTTCCTATGAAAATTTGCAAAACCCAGAAATCTCTGTACATCTTTGGTAGATGAAGGAATTGGCCAATTAAGAATGCATTTTATTTTAGAATCATCCATTCTTATTGAATGAGGTGAAATAACATAGCCAAGAAAATTGAGTTCTTTAACTTCGAATAAACATTTTTCTGGTTTAGCATATAGTTTGTGAATTCTTAATCTGGATAACACCCAGCGTACAGGTTTCCTATGGTCTTTAAGGTTATCAGAATAAATTAATATATCATCTAGATAAATAATGACACAAGTGTCTAAGAGGTCTCTGAAAATATCATTAATGAAGTGTTGGAAAGTAGCAGGAGCATTACCAAATATTCAAAGAGGCCATACCTAGTACGGAAAGCCGTTTTCCATTCACCATCTTCTTTAATCCTAATTAGCTTGTGTAAACCCCTCTGAGATCAAGTTTGGTGAAGATAGTTGCCGTTCTTAATCTTTCAATAAGTTCAGGAATCAAAGGTAGAGGGTAAAGTTTTTTAACTGTTATTTTATTTAATGCACGGTAGTCAATTATGGGACGTATAGTTTGATCTTTATTCCTTACGAAGAAGATCCCGGAAGCAGCAGGAGAAGTAGAAGGACGTATGAATCCTTTACGGAGGTTTTCTTCAAGTTACTCCTTAAGGGTTTCTAATTCTTTCTCAGAAAGAGGGTATATGTGACCATAGGGGATGGGAGCACCAGGAATTAGGTCAATAAGACAATCATAAATCCGATGAGGAGGAAGAGATTCAGCTTCTTTTTTACTAAACACATCAGAGAACTCCGAATATTGTTCCGGTATTAAAGTTTCTTGACTTAATTGCAGTATACGAATCACAATTGTCCTTACAATAATCTGACTCATAGGAGAGAGAGATGAAGGGATTATGAGTTTGTAACGAGGTGATGCCCAAGATGATTGGAAAAAGGGGGGATTTTATAATAAACCGAAAACGAGAAATTCTGAATGGTTATTATTGATAGTTGCCAAAATAGGAATAGTTTCTTTTTTTTATTGGACCAGAGGGGATTAAAGAACCATCAATAACTCTGATAGAGACAAAATATGCTTTTTGCACATAAGGAATTTTATTGTTTTCAACAAATTAAGAATCTATGAACACCCCCGTAGTTCCAGAATCAATAATGGCCTCAGTCTTGATTCTTTCTTTGTCCCACTGTAAAATTAGAGATACAGCAAACTGATGAGAGGAGGAAGAGGGAAGGGTTTTCAATACTGAGGTATGGAAGGTAATTCATGACTCTCCATTACTCCAGAATAAACTTCTAAAATTAATTCATGACTCTCCACTTGCTGGTCATCCCGGGATTAAAAAGACAATTGAACTCTCAAGCTCCTTAGAGCATTTTAATAGATGACATTCTTGTAAAAGATGTTCATTAGAGGCACAATACATGCAGAGATTTAATTCTCTCCTCCTTGTTTTTTCTTCAATAGAGAGAGGTCCCCTAATAAACCCAACTTCCATAGGTTCAATTGGTTGCAGGGTTTTATTAGGAATTTGCAAGGGAGGACTGGGTTTTTTCCAAAGTGAATTAGTGAGTGCGTTCTCTGCTTTACGTTCTCTGATTCTTCTGTCTATACTGATAGAGAGTTGAATCAATGTATCAAGCATTGGAGGGAGAGTAGTTCTAGATAATGGTAGTTTCAGATAATCCTAAACGGAACTGATTGCGCAGAGCTATATCATTCCATTGGGTTTCCGAAGCCCATCGTTTGAACTCAGCTATATAATCTTCCACAGGTCGATTTCTTTGTTGTAAAGATCTAATAGTAAGATCAGCAGTAGCTTGTTTATTTTGGTCCTCATTTTCCAGAAAGGAATGTGCCCAAGACATAGGTTCTCCCCTTAGGTAGGATATTATTCAACAGACTTTAATCCTGTCAGTGGGGTATGACCTGGGTTTAAGCGTAAACAATAATTTACAAGAATTCAGAAATTCTCTATATTTGGAGCGATCTCCATAAAACTTTTCAGGGCTGCAGACAGCAGGGTCACTTGAAGAATGAGTAACCTTATTTTGCATTTCTCTAATGTAGGAAAGAAGTCTCTAATTAGCAATTTGTAAATCCTGCATGCCTTGAGTGAGCATGCCAACTCTATGGGTTAAAGAAGTAATTTGGGAATTCACATCTGCTGGTTCCATGTTTAGGCTTGGTGATTCTGTTATGCTACAAGGGATTTTGAAATTGGAACTCAACTGCAGCTTGTAGAACTCCTTAATTACAATAGCAAGAAAGCGGAGAATCTTTTAATTAATAAGGATACTGTAGCTTTAAAGCAAAGTGGTGGTTGAAGGCAGTTAGTGGAAAAGGAGAAGACTTAAAGGACCACTCTAGGCACCCAGACCACTTCAGCTTAATGAAGTGGTCTGGGTGCCAGGTCCAGCTAGGGTTAACCCATTTTTTCATAAACATAGCAGTTTCAGAGAAACTGCTATGTTTATGAATGAGTTAAGCCTTCCCCCTAATCCTCTAGTGGCTGTCTCATTGACAGCCACTAGAGGCGCTTGCGTGCTTCTCACTGTGATTTTCACAGTGAGAGCACGCAAGCGTCCATAGGAAAGCATTATGAATGCTTTCCTATGTGACCGGCTGAATGCGCGCACAGCTCTTGCCGCGCGTGCGCATTCAGCCGACGGGGAGGAGAGAAGGAGGATCGGAGGAGGAGAGCTCTCCGCCCAGCACTGGAAAAAGGTAAGTTTAGCCCCTTTTCCCCTTTCCAGAGCCGGGCAGGAGGGGGTGCCAGGAAAACGAGTATGTTTTCCTGGCACTATAGTGGTCCTTTAAGGATTGCAATAATATTTTAGTGACTGCAGGTTATAGCATGCAAGTAACAGTTCATTAGGAAGTAACTGCAGATTATAGCAAGCAAGAAACAGTTCATTAGCAAGTAAGTCTTCAGAGATAAAAGTAAATAGTATACTTAAGATTGATGGGAGTTGTCCTCCATGGGAATGAATAGCTTGAGTCCAAGGGATAAATGACATAAACAGTCCGGTTTTCGGGAGACAAATAGAGATCCAATACAGTCTTTGATCAGAGGAACTGAGGAGGAAAAATCCTTTATAATAATTAAGGTTTGGTAAAGTTTATGAGCGAAGTGCTTAGCCGGCGTTGAACGCGGAAACAGATCCGAGAATCACCAAGCGGTTTGAATCTGGCGCTGTCTCTCTATATAGCGTAAGAGAGCCGCGTCAGAAAGGGGGCGGGGCCGGCTCCACATACCGGAAACGCCTGACAATAGTTTAGGGCTGACTTATATTGGCTCTAAATATTGTGAACGTTTGAAGTTATTTAAACTATATGCTTTTATTGTATACATATTGCCCTATGATGGTCTTTTATGTTTACAGTGCAGAGGTATTTTTATATACCTGTATCCAGAACATTATATACCATTGTGTGTGCGCGATCATCTTATTCAAATTTTCACACTCACAGTCTGTGTGTCACGCTGCAGTATCAACCTCTCACAGTCACACTTACACGGTCATCATGTCATCCTGCAGTATAACACTGCCATAGTCACTTCCCAACATTAGCATATAACCCAAAGTCGATCGATCACAGAGTATCACTCTTTCACAATGTGACATCCTGTCTTGCAGGGTCACTCTGTCCCTACTGATACTATAACATACCTCAGTGGTCAAAAGATGTATAATTGCAAGGGCATGTTTCACCACTCTCTGAGACAGAGCTTTTCCAGAAGAAGAGATCCCAACAAAAGAATCGGAATGGTCAGTAGTTGCCATGGAAAATCTTCAGTGAGGATCTAAAACCAGGACAGCTCATTAGTCTTAATATAGAACATGATAACATTCCCAATTCGTTCACATATAAACTTTCACATATACCGTGCTCCCCCCCACCACCATACACTCTATATACGGTGCTCTTGCACCATATACACTCTATATACGGTGCTCACCCCCCCCCCAACCATACACTCTATATATGATGCTCACCACCCACCATACACTCTATATATGATACCCCCCCACCATACACTCTATATATGATGCTCAAGCCCCACCATACACTCTATATATGATGCTCACCCCCCACCATACACTCTATATATGATGCTCACCCCCCACCATACACTCTATATATGATGCTCACCCCC
>OW240912.1:310224-375846 GCA_933207985.1 Pelobates cultripes
ACTGAGATATTTCTCTGGAGCTCGGCCAGCATCTCTTTTAGGTCGGATTTAGTCACCGGGGGCTCAGCTGGGTCCTGTGATCTCCATATGAGACTCTCTGGTGCCGGCGGGTATTCCATTTCATCTCCTAGTGAATCGAACTCGAAGCAACCTCCAGTGAGGGTTGCCATCTTGGGCCCAGTGGTACCATGCGCCTGCCGCCATAGGTCTCCAATTGTTAGCCCTGGACTGGGCTTGTCTGGTCTGAGCTTTTTGTTCTTGCGTCCCATCTGGGTCTTGTTGGCGAGGGTGGTCCCCTTAAACACTGTGGGTACAATTAAGTTGATTATTTCACCCGATATTGGCTGTCTTGGTGGGGAGCTCTAGAAACGTGCGACCAGTCGTTGCGGCAGTCGGCTCCGCCCCCTTATCTATTGTTTTTAGCCTTTTTGTTAATAAATAATTTTAGTATTATAAGATATCCTATCCAGCCTTAGGAATCTTCCTTTTGGGCAATAGACCCATATACCTTAGAGCCGGGACCTTTGGCTCTAGATAAGGTACACTGATCTTTTGATTTGATTGACATACTACACCATATCGGCTTTTCTTTCTTTTTATTGGAGGATATATCCACTATGAAGGAGTGGTGTGATGCTGCCCTAAGTGTAGCGTTACTCACCTTATCCAGGGGCCGGCCGCGGTCCTCTCTTCAAGCCGGCCGCGGTCCTGCTGCTGCACGAGCTGCGTGCGGCTCATCCGACAGCTCCACTAGCAAGGCGGGCAGTGACCGCGTGTCCCGCCTGAATCTAAGAGAGCGCCGCGAGTCTCGGGCGCGCTCTTAAAGAGACAGTGGGAGCCTAAATTGTCAAAAGGCTCCCATTGGCCCCTGTCATGCCACACTCCCCATACACTTACCTTTTGGGGGGGTGGATATGACAGGAGCCAATCACATTAGTTTAGAAGCTATTTAAACTTACCTCTCCCTTTACTCCCTGCCCTATCGTGGTTTCTGTATCAGTTCCCTTTAGCGCTTGTTGTGTTCAGTTTTGTTTCTCCGTTTTGACTTTGGCTTTGTTTCTGACTACGTTTTCTCTTTATCCTTATCTGTTCTGGTTGTCGGCTTGCTGTTTACTGTGTACCAGACCCCGGCTTGTCCTAGTTTACGCTGTCTCTCTGTGCCCTTGATTTCGGATCGTTCCTGACTCTGTCTCCTCTCATTTACGTCGAGTCCGGCCATTCTAAGGTCCGGTAGACGTATCTCTCCTCTGTGTTGTCTTCTGTTTAGCTGAATCCTGTGTGTTGGGGTATATTCTCGTTACATTACGATAGGGCCATGGACCCCGCAGATTTGGCTTAGCAGATGGCTTCTCCTGAGGCAAGGTTTGTAGAGCAGGATCACCGTATGGATCAGATAGCACAGGCTCTCCAGACACTCTTGTCTAGAACCATTCCTGCAACCGCACCTAACCCTCCTACACCTCATCCTCCCGAAGTATCCAATTCACCCAATACTTCGCCCCATTTAACACCTCCTCCTAGGTATGGAGGGGAAGCCAAGACATGCAGAGGTTTTATTAATCAAATAGAATTCCAACTTGAGATGTATCCTCATTCCTTTCCCACTGATAGGTCTAAAGTGGGGTTTTTGATGCATCAACTTACTGACAAAGCACTTGAGTGGGCAAATCCTATTTGGGAGGCCAATGGACCTATGGTGCATAATTTCAATAGCTTTCTTACGGCTTTTCGTAGAACTTTTGACACAACAAAAAGGTCAAAGAATGCCGCAAGAGCATTAATGAGGATTAAACAGGGGTCTAGGTCTGTGGCGGATTATGCTATTCAGTTTCGTACCCTTGCTTCACAGGTAGATTGGACCAATAATGGGTTAACTACTGCGTTCATGGAAGGTTTATCTGACACTATATTAGATGAGGTAGCGGCAAGGGAGCTTCCTATTCCATTAGAGGACCTTATTGACTACCTCATTGATATAGATAATATAATTCGTGACAGGCTCTATACCAAGAACAGGAATAGACGTCTGGTCACATCTACTAACCCCAGAGTTGATAAACCTGAGAGTGTTAAAGTATCCGAGGAGGAACCCATGCAATTAGGGGTTGCCAAACTCTCGGATACTGAAAAACTACTTAGAAGAAGGAACGGACTCTGCCTATACTGTGGTAGACGAGACCATATGGTAAAGGAATGTCCTTTGCTTCCGTAAAACTCTCGCACCTAAGACCTTATAGGGGACTGGCCTTGGGTGTGATCTCTAAGTCTCCTAAATTGCCTCCTAATCGTTTGCTTCTCCCTGTTTCCCTTCATATGGGAGTGAGTTGTATAGCTGAATGCATACTAGCCTTGGTTGATTCCGGGGCTGCTGAGAACTTCATTGACTCTGAGTTTGTTACGAAAAATAACATTCCCGTCAGAGAAAGGGAGATACCCTTGGCCATTGAGGCCATAGATGGTAGACCTTTAAATACTCCAGTCGTTACCCATGAAACTGTACCATTATTCATGTACACAGGGGTTTTACACTTTGAGACCATTCGGTTTCAGGTTATCACCTCTCCCTCTTCTCATATCGTGTTAGGGTACCCATGGTTATGTTCTCACAATCCCATTTTTGACTGGGAATTGGGACAATTAAAATCATGGGGTAAAACCTGCCACGACTCTTGTATGATTAAAGTCACCCCTTTAAATACCATTAATGTTCCTACCACTCCTCCTTTGTCTACTGTTATACCTCCTCAATACTTGTTTCTCAAGACTGTATTCGATAAAAGGGAAGCTGATAAATTACCGCCTCACAGATCCTATGTGCTATCGATTTATTGCCTGGCACTATACCTCCTAAGGGCAGGGTGTACCCTTTAACATACTCCTCCATGATACGGTTTTCTTGAATAGATAAAGAATCACTAGAAAAGGGGTTCATTAGGAGATCCTCTTCTCCGACTGGAGCAGGGTTTTTCTTCGTATCCAAGAAAGAAGGTGATTTAAGACCGTGCATCGATTATAGAGGTCTAAACAAAATCACTATCAAAAATGCATATCCTATACCTTTAATTACAGAGTTATTTGACAGGCTGAAACATGCTACTGTGTTCACCAAATTGGACCTTAGAGGTGCATACAATTTAATACGCATAAAGGAAGGTCACGAATGGAAGACTGCATTCAACACTAGATCCGGTCATTACGAGTATACTGTTATGCCATTTGGTCTTTGCAATGCCCCAGCACTATTTCAGGAATTTATTAATGACGTCCTAAGAGACTTTATTCACACATTTGTAATTGTATACTTGGACGACATATTGATATACTCTACAGATTTACACACTCACCACAGACATGTCACAACGGTATTGAAGACCCTTCTTAATAATGGTCTTTACTGTAAACTAGAAAAATGTTTATTTGACCAATCCGAAGTCCAGTTCTTGGGGTATTTGATTTCCGCCAAAGGGTTTCATATGGATCCCCAGAAGCTTTCTGCGGTCATAGAGTGGCCTCTACCACAGGGTTTGAAAGCAATTCAACGTTTTCTTGGTTTCTCTAACTATTATAGACACTTTATTAAGGGTTTTTCTTCTATTGTAGCACCTATCACCCGTATGACAAAAAAGGGTGGTAATACTCGTGTCTGGTCTCCCGAGGCACTTCAGGCTTTCGACTTTCTTAAAACTACATTCGCCTCTGCACCTATTTTACAGCACCCTATCCCCTCACTGCCTTATATTCTTGAAGTTGATGCTTCTGAAATCGGGGTAGGTGCTGTTTTGTCCCAAAGAGAATCGCCTGAAAAGCCATTGCATCCTTGTGGCTTCTTTTCTAGACAAATGTCCAAAGCTGAAAGGAATTATGATGTGGGTAATCGTGAACTCCTTGCTATTATCTTAGCCCTTAAAGAATGGAGACATCTGTTAGAAGGAACTAAGGATCCTATTCTAATTTTTACAGATCACAAGAATCTATCCTACCTTGGTGAAGCTAAAAGATTATCTTCTAGGCAGGCCAGATGGTCACTATTTTTGTCCCGTTTCAATTATATTATCACCTATAGGCCAGGTGATCGCAACATTAAAGCAGATGCTCTGTCCAGACAGTTCGAAACTAGCGACAAACAGGAGGTTGATGTTACTCCTGTCATTCCCCCAGACAGGATAATAGCCACTACTATGTTGTCTATTTCTTCATCCCTCTTGCAGACCATACAGGCGAAACAAAGTATGGCACCTAGCGAGAGGCCTATTGATAAATTGTTTGTTGATGTTCCCGAGAGACGGGAGATTCTGTCATTATATCATGATACTAAGACTGCTGGACATCCTGGTATTACCAAAACGATGTCAGCAGTTTCTCGATATTTTTGGTGGGGTTCCTTACGTAAGGATGTCACTGACTATATAAGTGCTTGTACTACTTGTGCATATATGAAAATGTCTCATAGAGTTCCTTGTGGGCTTCTGCATCCCTTAACAAGTTCCCGAGAGACCTTGGTCTAACCTATCCATGGATTTTATTGTTGAATTACCCCCTTCAAATGGTAACACAGTCATCCTGATGATAGTAGATCGGTTTTCCAAGATGGCTCACTTTGTGTCTCTTCGCAAGTTGCCCACATCCAAGGAACTGGCTCTTATCTTCGCTAGAGAAGTATTTCGGTTACATGGTATTCCTGTATCTATCGTGTCCGATAAGGGTAGTCAATTTATTTCCAGGTTCTGGAAGGCCTTTTGCTCAGAAATGGGTATTTCTCTCTCATTTTCTTCTGCTTACCATCCCCAGTCTAATGGAGCTGCCGAACGTGCCAACCAGCCTCTGGAGCAGTACCTTCGTTGTTTTGTGTCTCACCATCAGGACAATTGGTCTGACCTACTTCCTTGGGCTGAGTTTGCTCGAAATAATGCCACTCATGATTCTTCCGGCAAAAGCCCTTTTTACGTTGTCTATGGCCAGCATCCCGTTTTTCTTCCGGCTGCATTCTCCTCACAGGGCATGCCAGCTCTGGATGAGCATTTGGCTGGTTTGCGTAATACTTGGGAGCAGGTTCAGCGTTCTTTGGTGGATGCCGCTGCTCGCCAGAAGGCTCAGGCTGACAAGCATAGCAGGGCGGCTCCTACTTATGTTGTGGGGGACAGGGTTTTGCTTTCCACGCGGAATATTCGCCTGCGGGTGCCTTCTATGAAATTGGCTCCCCGCTTCATAGGTCCTTATCGTATACTGCATAAGGTTAATCCTGTTTCATACGCCTTGGGTCTTCCTAGGAATCTGCGTATTCCTAATGTCTTTCACACCTCGTTGTTGAAGCCTTACGTACGCAACCGCTATACCCGGCATTCTCCGCCTCCCCCTCCTGTCTCCGTGGAGGGTCATGAGGAATTCGAAGTCTCTGCTGTTCTTGACTCTCATTACCTTAGGGGTCGACTTCAGTACTTGGTGCATTGGAAGGGTTATGGGCCTGAGGAGCGCAGTTGGATTTCAGCTGATGCTGTTCACGCTCCCCGCCTTGTGCGTTCTTACCATTCTCGTTTTCCTGCCAGGCCTGGCCCTACCCGCCCGGAGGGCGTGTCCTCAGGGGGGGGTACTGTAGCGTTACTCACCTTATCCAGGGGCCGGCCGCGGTCCTCTCTTCAAGCCGCGCGCGGTCCTGCTGCTGCACGAGCCGCGCGCGGCTCATCCGACAGCTCCACTAGCAAGGCGGGCAGTGACCGCGAGAAGCGGTCACGTGTCCCGCCTGAATCTAAGAGCGCGCCGCGAGTCTCGGGCGCGCTCTTAAAGAGACAGTGGGAGCCTAAATTGTCAAAAGGCTCCCATTGGCCCCTGTCATGCCACACTCCCCATACACTTACCTTTTGGGGGTGTGGATATGACAGGAGCCAATCACATTAGTTTTGAAGCTATTTAAACTTACCTCTCCCTTTACTCCCTGCCCTATCGTGGTTTCTGTATCAGTTCCCTTTAGCGCTTGTTGTGTTCAGTTTTGTTTCTCCGTTTTGACTTTGGCTTTGTTTCTGACTACGTTTTCTCTTTATCCTTATCTGTTCTGGTTGTCGGCTTGCTGTTCACTGTGTACCAGACCCCGGCTTGTCCTAGTTTACGCTGTCTCTCTGTGCCCTTGATTTCGGATCGTTCCTGACTCTGTCTCCTCTCATTTACGTCGAGTCCGGCCATTCTAAGGTCCGGTAGACGTATCTCTCCTCTGTGTTGTCTTCTGTTCAGCTGAATCCTGCGTGTTGGGGTATATTCTCGTTACACTAAGATGGCACTGATATACAGAGCACTCAAGAGCGTATCCAGGTACAGCAATTGCTAGCCATGAAGGGAGCAACCTTTTCAAATGTACCTAGGTACACTGTGCTGGCCAATCATTGGGAAGAAATCCCCAAACAGCCAGACCCTCCTACAGAATCCCTGAGGCGGTTAGGGAACATATGAGACAGAAAATCCAAGAGATGCTCCATCTTGGGGTAATAGATACATCTGATAGTCCTTGGGCTTTTCTGGTACTCTAGGTACCGATGGCACGACCTGCTTCTGTGTAGATTACCGGAGACTCATTGACAAAATGGTATCAGACTCTGTATTGGTATTATTATTTAGATTTATGTCATAAAATAAAGCATAATGCTTTAGAGGCACCACTAGAGGCAGTGTGTAGGAATCCTTAAGCCATGTGTTTCTGGCAGCTACATCACAGGACAGCCTTAATTAGGAATACACTGGGAATAAAAAGCAGATGTAGGAGGGATTCAGGCTCTCTTTTTGCTCTGCCCTTGACTGCCTAAGGATATAGCAGCTGACTGTTTAGCCCCAGAGGTTGGGGCCTGTGTAAGTTTGTTCATGTTTTGTATTGTACCATGTGACTCCATTGTAACAGGTAGCAACTGCCTTTTGTAAGTAATATGTTGTAGCAGAGGCGGCTCTAGACTTTATGAGGACTTAGGCGAAACTCAAACATGAGGCCCCACTAACAAAAAAAACCCACTGTCACATATCCGCAGAGCTGCAGACCATGTAATCTGTAATCTCGCGAGACCATCAGAGCATTGCCGTGGTAACCCGCAGCAACGCTCTGATTGGCCAGTTCTCGGTGAGACACATTGCCTGCAGCTCTGCTCACTGCTGGCCGGGCAGCCAGGAGAGGCCTCGCACCTGGCGGCATACCGGGCAAGCGCTGGGCCCCCTCCTGGTGTCGGGTCCTCGGTCAGTGAGGCGGCCCCAGCCAGCGCAAGGCCTTAGGCGGTCACCTAAACCACCTAATTAGAGAGCCGCCTCTGTGTTGTAGTTTTGTATTGTATAAATATTGTAGTAAACTGACATTCTGCTAGCATTGTTTACTTATTATAATTATATTAACTATACATTTAATATTACAATGTTTTCTGTATTTTCTAACCACATATTCGACCATAATACCACAAACTATAAAAAATATTAATGTTGTTACTTCTAGCTTAGTTATTATCTATTAATTAAAAGATTAATATAATTGCTTCAACCCACGGCCACAACAGATGCTTACCCCATGCCCAGGATAGATGAGCTCTCAGAGGTCAGTACCTTACAACCATTGATCTGTTTAAGGGATACTGGCAGATCCCACTTTCCCAGGATGCCATTCCCAACTCGGCCTTTGTCACCCTGTTTTGGCCTGTATCAGTTCAAGGTCATGCCATTTGGGATGAAAAATGCCCCAGCCACATTCAAACGTATGGAGGACCGACTGCTCGATAGCTTGCAAGATTATGCATGTGCATACTTGGATGACATTTTGATTTTTGGAGAGACATGGGAAGAACACTTAAGTCATATAGTACTAGACCGGATTAGAGAGGCCAGCTTAACTCTCAAGCCGAGCAAATGCCATATTTGGATGGCAGAAGTCCAGTACTTGGGACAGTGGGTGGGGTGTGGGAAGCAGAAACCTGAACCGGCCAAGGTTGAGGCCGAAGCCCAGTGGCCTACCCCTCGTACCAAAACCCAGGTTTTAGTGTTCCTAGCAAGAGCCGGCTACTACCGGAAATATGTTCCAAACTATAGCACCTAAGCCTAACCCCTCGCTGATCTCACCAGAAAGACCCTACCCCGCCAAGTAGTATGGGCCCCACTTTGCGAGCAGGCATTCCAACAGCTCAAGCAGGCCCTTGTTAATAGTCCTGTGCTAGCTGCTCCCAATCCATCTAAATTATTTCTTGTTCACACAGACGCTTCCATGTTTTGATTGGGAGTGGTACTGAGCCAGGTTGGAGAAGATGGCGGAGAACATCCCATAGCTTACCTGAGCAGGAAACTTCTACCCAGGGAGGTAAGCTATAGAAAAGGAATGCCTGGCTGTGGTGTGGGCCCTAAAGAAACTCCAGCCATATTTGTTTGGACAGCAGTTTACCCTACTTGTGGTTCACAACCCATTAGTATGGCTAAACCAAGTGGCAGGGGACAATGCCCCGTTGTTGTGCTGGAGTTTGGCGTTACAACTGTATGACTTTACTATTAAATACCACCCAGGGAAGCAGAATGGCAATGTCGACAGGTTATCTCAACAAACTGAACTGGAAAAGTGATCCGTGAGTAGTCCCCAGACAACCCCAAGCCTATCAGTTAGGGATTAGACTGTGTATGCTGGCTTGTGGTTAAGGGGGGGGCACAATGGATGGTCTAAATACACTTTTGTTTGGCTGTCCGTACACCTCCGGTCGTTTACTGAACCAACTCTGTGTGGTCCCCTTGTTTGCACCTTTTTAGTACTGACCACCCCTGGCTGTTAACCACAAATTGGTTATTAGAACAAGTGTTTCCCCGTGTGCCATCTTGTCTCCTAAACACGAGCAGCGGTACATGGTCGTCGACCACGTGGAACTCTTTTCGGATACATGATCCTGCGAACACCCGGGAAACTGGTACTGCTGCCCATCCAACTTCCCGAACAGTTAAGAGAACGACGTTCGGGAGGCAGAAACTAACAAACAGGGGGAGCATTCATATCCTAACAGCAAGGGGATGGATTCATCAGTGTTCGTGCGAGAACTCCTGAAAGATGACTGGTCGTTGCCTTGTTTTCTCGGGAACTGTTTTGGGGCGTCACCTCCTTGCCGACCGGTCAACACTTCATTTGAATAACGTTCACGAACCAATAAAGGGATCTGAGTGATATTTTGGCAAAGTGTGTGATCAGATCCAAACTATTCAGTGACATAAATTTGGGGTTCTAAAGTTATTCAAATGTATTTTTAGGGTGATTTAGAATATTGTAAATTTTTCTGTACCTGAGAAATAACTGGGTTATAGCTTTTTCTCACGCAATTATCTCTCAGGCACAGAAGATCCTAGAAAGAAAAGCCCTGTATTATTGTATGGGAGACCCCATGTAGGGGTTTGTGCATAAAAGCGGTGTGTGGCCAAAATAGGTTCAGTTGACTCCCAGAAGAAAACCAAACTCCACAGGGGCGATACAGTCTCATTGTCCAAAGATATTGTGGCTCTGCTCAGAATCACAGCGCTTACGCGGGAAGATTTTGACTACGCCTCAGAGGACAGCAGTCGAGACGATCCTCACTATACTGCCCAGCTGGGAGACACTAGCAAATCCCCATTACCCGCAGACAGGAGACAGAAGTCTGGGAGAGCAAACCCCGAAACTCGCCCAGACCTGATACCTGCCAGCAAAGCAGAGGCCAAGATGAAGGTCTTCTTTGCAGCTGACATTGAGCTGGTGAGAGAGGATATGGGGGTTATAACAGCCCGGTTGCGAGCGCTGGAAGGGGATAGTGACACCATCAGAGGCAAGCAAGATGACCTGAAAGCTGAGGTAGACAAGCTGAAGCAGGCCATCCTCACTATGGAGAGCAGATTAGGTGTCTTGGAGGACTCAAAGCAGCAACAACACCTGCAAGTCAGAGGTGTCCCCGAAGACGTAGTTGACGCTCAGATATCACACTTCATTCACAGGCTGCTTAGTTCTATGCGCCTTCCAGCCAAGGCCAAAGTCATACACCTGGAATACAGCCGGGTTCACCGAGAGACTTAATTCTCTGTTTAAGAGAGAAAGAGAGACTAATAGTGAGTGAGCTTGTGTGTGTGTGCCTGATAGTGAGTGAGCTTGTATTTTCCAACTAAGTGGATTAATCTCATAAGAACAAGCATTAGGCTGCTAGAGTAGGACCTGCCAAATATGGGGTACACTGACGTTATGGCAGGCTTATGCAATGTATGATCATATAATGTAACTAAACCCCCATTATTTTTTGCCTAGGTGAGGTTTTTTTAAATAAAACTATTACAATTTGTAAGATTAGAAATCATTGTTTAGTGAATAAGCAAGTGCGCTGGATTATGTATTTTCTGTGTGTGTGTCTGATAGTGAGTGAGCTTGTGTGTGTGTGTGTGTGTGTATGTGTGCGTGCCTGATAGTGAGTGCATGTTTGTGTGCCTGATAGTGAGTGAGCTTGTGTGTGCCTAATAGGGAGTATGCTTGTGTGTGTGTATGTGATAGTGAGTGAGATTTTGTGTGTGTTTGTGTTCCTGATAGTGAGTTAGCTTGTGTGTGTGTATGTACATGATAGTGAGTGAGGTTGTGTGTGTGTGTGCCTGATAGTGAGTGAATGTGTGTATGTGTGCCTAATAGTGAGTGAGTTTGTGTGTGTGTGTAATAGTGAGTGAGTTTGTGTGTATGTGTGCCTGATAGTGAGTGAGCTTGTGTGTTTGTGTGCCTAATAGTGAGTGAGTTTGTGTGTGTGTGTGCTAGAGAGTGAGCTTGTATGTGTGTTTTTCCCTGTTAGTGAGCTTGTGTTTGCCTGCTAGTGAGTGAGCTTTTGTGTGTGTGTGTCTGATAGTAAGTGAGCTTGTGTGTGTGTTTTTTTGTGCCTGATAGTGAGTGAGCTTGTTTGTGTGCCTGATAGTGAGTGAGCTTGAGTGTGTGTGTGTGTGTGCGCCTGATAGGGAATATGCTTGTGTGTGTGTACGTGATAGTGAGTGATTTTGTGTGTGTGTACGTGATAGTGAGTGAAGTTGAGTGTGTGTGCGCGTGCCTGATAGTAAGTGAACGTGTGTGTGTGCCTGATAGTAAGTGAGCTTGTGTGTGTGCCTGCTAGTAAGTGAGCTTGTGTGTGTGTGCCTGCTAGTGAGTGAGCTTGTGTGTGTGCCTGCTAGTAAGTGAGCTTGTGTGTGTGTGCCTGCTAGTGAGTGAGCTTGTGTGTGTGCCTGCTAGTAAGTGAGCTTGTGTGTGTGTGCCTGCTAGTGAGTGAGCTTGTGTGTGTGTGTGATACCTTAGAGAGTGTTCAGAGAAGGGCTACTAAACTGGTTCATGGATTGCGGGATAAAACTTACCAGGAAAGGTTAAAGGATCTTAACATGTATAGCTTGGAGGAAAGACGAGACAGGGGGGATATGATAGAAACATTTAAATATATAAAGGGAATCAACACAGTAAAGGAGGAGACTATATTTAAAAGAAGAAAAACTACCACAACAAGAGGACATAGTCTTAAATTAGAGGGACAAAGGTTTAAAAATAATATCAGGAAGTATTACTTTACTGAGAGGGTAGTGGATGCATGGAATAGCCTTCCAGCTGAAGTGGTAGAGGTTAACACAGTAAAGGAGTTTAAGCATGCGTGGGATAGGCATAAGGCTATCCTAACTATAAGATAAGGCTAGGGACTAATGAAAGTATTTAGAAAATTGGGCAGACTAGATGGGCCGAATGGTTCTTATCTGCCGTCACATTCTATGTTTCTAAGTTTCTATGCCTGCTAATAAGTGAGCTTGTGTGTGTGTGTGTGTGTGCCTGCTAGTGAGTGAGCTTGTGTGTGTGTGCGCGCATGTTGCTGCTAGTGGGTGAGGTTGTGTGTGTGTGTGTTTTGTGCCGGATTGTGAATGAGCTTGTGTGTGTGTGCCTAATAGTGAGTTAGCTTGAGTGTGTGTGTGCCTAATAGGGAGTATGCTTGTGTGTGTGTACGTGATAGTGAGTGAGATTTTGTGTGTGTTTGTGTTCCTGATAGTGAATGACTTTGTGTGTGTGTGTACGTGATAGTGAGTGAGGTTGTGTGTGTGTTCGTGTGCCTGAAAGTGAGCGAACGTGTGTATGTGTGCCTGATAGTGAGTAAGCTTGTGTGTGTGTGCTTGCTAGCGAGCGAGCTTGTATGTGTGTGTGTGTTTTTCCCTGCTAGTAAGTGAGCTTGTGTGTGTGCCTGCTAGTGAGTGAGCTTTTGTGTGTGTGTGTGCCTGATAGTGAGCTTGTATGTATTCTTTGTGCCGAATAGTGAGTGAGCTTGTGGGTGTGCCTGATAGTGAGTGAGCTTGTTTGTGTGCCTGATAGAGAGTGAGCTTGAGTGTGTGTGTGTGTGTGCGCCTGATAGGGAGTATGCTTGTGTGTGTGTGTACGTGATAGTGAGTGAGATTGTGTGTCTGATAGTGAGTGATTTTGTGTGTGTGTAAGTGATAGTGAGTGAGCATCTCCAAGTTGTGAGCACAAGACTGGAGATACGACCTCTCTGCCTCTCCAAACATGACAGACCTCCCGAGATGGACAACCCTCAAAAAGTATCTCCAAGGTAGAATAGATTAGAGCCGCTGGCCTGGAGCAGCGACCACTGGAACGGCCTGCAGGCCAGAACTGGACTTCCAACCCCCCAGATAGGGAAAGCTAGTGGGAGGAACTAGCTGGATAAACTGCGCCCTGACGGACGACCAGGACACAATGGTCAAGTTTTAAAAACTGTTATGTTTATGTTGTTGTAAATATGTTAAATGTTTTCGATACACCTATGATCAAAGGCAAAACACGCCACATATCTCTGTATGCACTACACACAAAGGCAGGGTTAACACTCCACAAATACAACACAATCGCCTTATAGAACCGAGAAGGGATAAACCGCCACACCTATACCCAGAGCAAGGGCGGCAACCCGCCACTAGTCACCATCCGAGACAACAAAGACCAAGTCAGCAAATCCAAAAACCATACACATTCAGTCTAAAAATATACTCTCATAATGTACAGGGACTGAATATCCCACATAAGCGCCACATTCTGGGTAGGGAGACAGGCAGACATAGTATATCTCCAAGAAACGCACTTTCGAACCGAGGCTTACCCCCACATAAGCCCAAACATATACCCTCACCAAGCACATGCCACCACCCCGAGGAAATCTCGAGGCGTGTCCATTCTCCTCAGCAAGGACCTTACAGTAATATCACACAACCAATCAATAGACCCAGGAGGGAGATACATCATATGGCACTGCACAATTAACGATATAGACTACACACTGGCGAATATATACGCACCAAATACCAACCAAATAATTTTTTTGCACGGGGTCCTCACTAAAATTGAAAAGATGAGGAAAGGCACCCTAGTCATGAGCGGGGACATAAACCATGTATTGGACCCACTATTAGACTCAACTAGGCCACCCACGTCGCCCCACTACAAAACCCTGAAAAAACAAAGTAGAAGCCTTAGGAATCTACTATCCACATATGGACTGAGAGACGTGTGGAAGGCCCTCCAGCCGTCAGAAAGGGCCTACACACACCATTCCAAAGTACATAACACATACTCTAGAATTGACGGATGCTTTACGCATGAATCCACAATGACCAACATAATGGAATGCGACATCCTAAATGTTGACTGGTCAGATCATGCACCAACGACACTAACATTAGCGATCTACTCAAAGACACACAATACTGCACAACCCTAGAAAACGACCTCCACAACTACTTTACCACTAATGCCTCGAATGATCTGAACCCCCACACGATTTGGCTTGCACACAAAGCAGTACTAAGGGGCACACTGATAAGCAGAGCCACATATCTAAAAAAACTAACAGAAAAAGAAACAACACAATACCAACAACAACTAGCAGAGCTTCACAAAGACAACCAAAAACACCCATCAGCAGACCATAAAACACAAATCAATGCACTCCAAAACAAACACAATGAGACCAGACTCCACAAATTCGGCCTCATGCTAAAGCGCTTAAACACTCGCACATACGTCCAAGGTAATAGAGCCAGCAAGCTTGTAGCACAACGCCTATGAGAAAGACAGCAACAAACACGGATAGCCCATATCATAAACAAAAAGGGCCATAAAGTCCACCTAGCCTCAGACATATGTAAAGAATTTGCCCAATATTACAGCCAACTATACAACCTCTTTAAAGATCCGAACACCCCACAACCCACAGAAGCAGGCATACAATTCTACCTAACAGACATCTCGCTGCCAACCCTTTCTGGTACCCAGCAGCAACTCCTGGAAGCCCCCATTACAGAGAACGAAAACTTGGATTGCATAACATCCACACCCCTAGGGAAAGCACCAGGCCCAGATGGCTTTACGAACGAGTACTATAAGAAATTCGCACCACACCTGGCCCCACATCTCAACAGGGCATTCAACCATGCCATCCAGACAGGGAACTTCCCAACGGAGTACCTGGCAGCTAAAATAATTACCCTACCGAAACCGGGAAAACCACTGACACACTGTCAAAACTTCCGCCCTATATCATTACTAAACTCAGACACCAAAATATATGCAAAAATACTAGCTAACTGACTCAAAAACATCCTCCCCTCCCTTATCTCAAACGACCAAGTGGGCTTTGTGCACGGAAGGCAAGGCTCAGACAATACACGAAAAGTGATAGACATTATACAGATGATACACATGGACCGGAAACAAGGACTCAATCTCCATAGACGCAGAAAAAGCCTTTGACAGACTGAATTGGCAATTCCTGGAGGCTACCCTCAAAAAAATTCGACTTCCCCCTCACTTACCTGACTGCCTTCAAAGCCCTATACAGCCGTCCGAACGCTGCTGTATCATCCTCAGGGTTCCAATCAGACCCATTCGACATCACAAATGGGACTAGGCAGGGGTGACCCCTGTCACCACTCCTCTATGTCCTAGCCCTGGAACCCCTCGCAGAAGCCATCGGACGTAATCCAAATATACATGGCATAAATATAGGAGACAAAGAATACAAATTCAACCTGTTCGCAGATGACGTCCTTTTGACGTTATCCCAACCATTAGTTTCCCTCCCAAATCTCCAAAAAGAACTTCAAACCTATAGCGCACACTCATACTACAAACTAAATATCACTAAAACCCAAGCAATGGGAATAGGCATAGAGGACACCACAATGACCAGACTCAAAGCGCCATTTAACTATGACTGGAGAGAGGACTATCTCACGTTTCTGGGTATCAAAATCACAAAAACATATAACTCACTCTTCACAATGAACTACCAAAAACTACACACGGAAATTGAAAACACACTGAAAACCTGGGAGGGCAAATACCTATCCTGGGTGGGCAGATGCGCGGCCATCATAATGATGATCCTACCAAAAATTCTATACCTATTCCGAACACTACAAATACAGGTCCCCTCCAAATACCTTAAAACTCTCCAGTCAACCCTTCTGAGATTTGGATGGCAAAACAAAAAACCCAGAGTGACGTGGCAGCTCCTGTCACGGACAGCGAGAGAGGGAGGACTTGGATTTCCCGACGTAAGGGAATAACACAGAGCTACACAACTGGCAAATGTGCTAAGATGCCACTCCAGTGCGCATCCCCCACAATGGATAGAACTTGAATCCAGTAGACTAGAAGGGAAACATATAACACACCTCTTATGGGCCCCAAAAGAAATAAGACCCCGCACCTCTCAGCTGCTGCTGACAACCAAACTAATGTTATCTCTCTGGGATAAAAACAGACACAGGGTATGCTCGAGATATAAGTGGTCCCCCGCAACCCGTCTAAAAACACTTCACACTCTAGACCCCTCGTTCAACTACAAAATATGGGCAGAATACGACATAACTCACCTATACTGACTCGGGAAGGCTAAAGAGCTTCAAAGAACTACAAACACAACATAAAGTACCAAATAGGGCCCAATTTTCATACATGCAACTACACCACACACTACGAACTGAAGGCACACACAAAAAAGCAGCGACCGGGGAACCAAAACTAACTCATTTTGAAAATAAATGCCTTGACAAGAGAAAGCAAGACAAAACTATATCACTCTGCTATAATATACTCATTGGGGGTCCCCAAACACACCTCTGGGGATTCCAAAAAGAATGGCACAAAGACATAGGGAGATGCCTAGAGCCAAAAGGAGACACATTACATATCTGGTGGACCTGTCCACACATACACCCAGTATGGAATGCAGTAGAAGATATAATTACAAATAGCACAGATATAAAGATCCAACCTACTATAGAGGTGTACATACTACACATTTCACCACAGAATCTCACAAAACCCACACGAAAATTACTCTCTCTCATTACGATAGCGGCAACGACATTAATAGCAAGACAATGGAAGTCTCCAGTGACCCCCACAAAAACAGAGATAATAGACCTAACATCCACCAATGTGACATTCGAAAAATTTGCGGGAACACTAGGGCAAGAGGACCGCACAACCATAGAAGCATACAACATGTGGCTCCAATACGAAGAAGAAACCCGCAAAACAAACAAACACACACTATACGACCCACTGTAACGAGCAAACCAACTAAAACCTACTAAAGGCGAAGTAGGAAAAATAACACAAGCAAACACAAATAGTAACCCCGAGAAAGGGACACAAAACGTAAGCGCACCAGACCCAACTGTCAAGCCTAGATCAAACCCAACACAACAGAGAACCTGGTCACAAAGAGAAGCATACATAGGTGTAACCAGACTCGTGTACATAGTTCCCGTTAATGTATTTAATGTATATAATGTATATAACGTGCTTCCACAGCAGGCATGGTACCCCCAGCACCACTTAGGGACCAAACTACATTAATAAAACCATGCAGACAACTATAGACATGTACCACCACTGGCAAACAAATTTAACACAAACGATGTATAAATTACAAACAAACTTGCGGTGCTGTCATGTACAATGAAGCTATGTAACCCCCTCCCCCTCCTTTTTCTTTCTGTACCCCCAGACGTTTACCTTTCCATTTACTTTTATGCAACAAGAAAATAAAAATTGACAATTATAAAAAAAATAAAAACATCCAAAAAATTGACTAAACACACAAGACTAACCACAAATACAGATACAATAGTATATATACAAAAAAAATAAAAATGTTGGCTGACACTTAGGAGAGCCCTGGTAAGGATGCAAGAGCCCCACAGTATCGGTGCAAGTGTCAGACCTCCATTAGGATGGTGCCCAGTCCTACTTCATTAGGATGATGTATTAGAGAATATAAATTGATGCACACTAGTTTGCAAGCAATTGGATGTGGGCTGCTAAATCACCAAAACTACAAAGAAGGATGTTGGCTGAAAAAAATATAATAATAAATGCACACTTATTGCTAGCAGCTCAATGTGGACTACTTACAAACTCAAAATACAGGGTGTATCAAACAGATGTAAATTAGGCTATCCAGAGTAAATTATTGCCATGTTACTGTTTTACAAAGGCATTTGGTTCAGAGTCACAGTGTGGTAGTCTTCACTGAAAGCTAGAGACAGAGTAAACTAGAAAAATTGTCAGAGTTGTGGCTGACATTTAATATGGATAAGTGCAAGATAATGCATCTTGGACATAAAAACCCAAGGGCAGAGTACAGAATATTTGATAGAGTCCTAACCTCAACATCTGAGGAAAGGGATTTAGGGGTGATTATTTCTGATGACTTAAAGGTAGGCAGACAATGTAATAGAGCAGCAGGAAATGCTAGCAGAATGCTTGGTTGTATAGGGAGAGGTATTAGTAGTAGAAAGTGCTTATGTCATTGTACAGAACAGACCTCACTTGGAGTATTGTACGCAGTCCTGGAGACTATTTCCAGAAGGATATTGATACTTTGGAGAAAGTTCATAGAAGGGCTATATAACGGAGCTCCCTGTACCCTGGCTGGGTAGCTCCACCAAGGACCGTTTTCTAGCTGGAACAGGGGACAAACCACAGCACTTCTGCCTATAGTCGCCGTGGCTTGACTGGGGTCCTGGAACCGTTTCTTCCTGGAGCTGAATGGGGAACTCACTCTAGACACCCCCAGGCACTGGACAACACTCAGTCCAAGGAGCTCTAGTCCTTACAAGGACTTTCCCCGTTGAATCCTCCACACTGGAACAGTGATTAATGAGTAGCCCTTGCCCTCCCAGTAACCAAACCACCATAGGAATTTCCTGAAAGTCATAGTTTGACCGACCGCATGCATGGTCCCATGGCCAAAAAAGTTCCAGAAAATCAGGGCTTGCGGCCGGTGTAGTTTGGTAGTTTAAAATCCGAACAAACTACCGAACATAGTAAATGTTCTTACCCTGGAGCTTGTTTCCCTTGTTCGTGGGAACGTTTACACTGAACAGTGTCTTTCTAAGTGTTGTAGAACCAAACACAGACGATGATGGAAGTCCAGTGGTGTTCGGGAGTTTCAGTGTCCGAAAATAGTTCCACGAACTCGACAACCAAACACCGCTGCCAGTGTTCATCTGAACAAGATGGCCGCCACCTCGTGGTCGTTCATAGGAAATGCCGCCACCCAGATGAACACTTAGAACACTACGGTGGAAATTGCTACAAAGTATCAATTAGGCTTAACAAGCTCCAGGGTGGTCTCCGGTTCGTGCAGCTGTTCGGTTCCCGAACCATATAGTCCAAATACACAAACTGAGACTTTCACATTACATTTTACAGGGTCCATAGTCTGTGGGCAGGAGGCTGGCAAGCAGGCTCCTCCAGGAGCTCGTGGCAAACTCACTTGGAAAGGAGAGTTTGTCACAGGCTACTAAACTGGCTAATGGATTACAGGATAACAAGCTTACAAGGAAAGGTTAAAGGATCTTAACATGTATAGTTTGGAGGAAAGATGAGACAGGGGGGATATGATAGAAACATTTAAATACTTAAAGGGAATCAACACAGTAAAGGAGGAGACTATATTTAAAAGAAGAAAAACTACCACAACAAGAGGACATAGTCTTAAATTAGAGGAACAAAGGTTTAAAAATAATATCAGGAAGTATTACTTTACTGAGAGGGTAGTGGATGCATGGAATAGCCTTCCAGCTGAAGTGGTAGAGGTTAACAAAGTAAAGGAGTTTAAGCATGCATGGGATAGGCATAAGGCTATCCTAACTAGAAGATAAGGCCAGGGACTAATGAAAGTCTTTAGAAAATTGGGCAGACTAGATGGGCAGAATGGTTCTTATCAGCCGTCACATTCTATGTTTCTATGATGACAAACATGCAATAACACAAACACGTGACAGACAGGTAATGACACACAATTACTGACAAACGATGACACAAATAACAACCATCACACAGAAACCAGGGACAATAAATATTTATAAATAAAAATGATCCTTCTCTGTCACAATGTAAGCTTTATAGTGTGAACACACATCCTTCCTTCATATTGTGAGCGGAGTGCAGTTTGTAAACAAGTTTATAATAATATCTTTATAATAGAATCTTTATATATATATATATCCCAATCCTTGCACTGCAGGACGATCCAGTAACAGTCTGCGGAGATCGAGCACTCAGGCAGGTTAATAGCCATATGTAAGTTTGCAGAAATTTATGAATAGATTGACATGGACAAGCCTGGGAGCTCTCTGGAGTGAGACTGGTCATTCGCAGACAGACTGACAGACATAGTGACACAGTGAGAACTGATTCATTCCTCATTTTGAAGGAGTCGAGAGAAGAGGATGAAAGCCTTCTCAATGTTCTTTCAGCCTATAAATGAATACATATAGGAGTGGGGATTAAAGGAAGGAAACAGGACAACAAATTATTAATTAATAGGGTGAGACTTGAAAAATGGGAAACAAGACAGAATACATAATAACGGGAGTGATATGGGAGAACGCATAATAACGGGAGCGATATGGGAAAACGCGTAATAACAGGAGCGATATGGGAGAACGCGTAATAATGGGAGCGATATGGGAGAACGCTTAATAACGGGAGCAATATGGGAGAATGTGTAATAACGGGAACGATCTGGGAGAACGTGTAATAACGGGAACGATCTGGGAGAACGTGTAATAACGGGAGTGATATTGGAGAACGTGTAATAACGGGAGTGATATGGGAAAATGCGTAATAACGGGAGCGATCTGGGAGAATGTGTAATAACGGGAACGATCTGGGAGAACGTGTAATAACGGGAACGATCTGGGAGAACGTGTAATAACGGGAGTGATATTGGAGAACGTGTAATAACGGGAGTGATATGGGAGAATGAGTTTTAATGGGAGTGAGAAGGGAGGACGTATAATAAGGTAAATGATATGGGAGAACGTGTAATAACGGGAGTGCTCTGCTAGAACGGTATCAGAGGAGGGATGTTAGAGGACATGTAATAACTGGGGACAGATGTTCAGATGATATCAGAGATCATGTTATAACTGCCCTTTAATATGAGAAACATGTAATAACAAATAGCAGGAGAATGTAACAAAACACGTAATAACAGGAAACTGATAAAACGTATTAAAAGGTGAATTACATAAAGTTTGATGTTATGAGAGATCATGGGCTGAATTTGTACGGACATGAGATGGGGGAGTGATATAATGATCAGGTAATACATCGTCAGGTGTAGGAATGCCATAACAAACATAAGAGGACACGACATGGACAGAACGATGCTCGTTGGTTACGTACTGTGTCTGAGTCTCCGGACTAGGTTGAATGCAGGTTATTTCCTTCTTAATGAGACGCAGCAAAAACTGTGAAAACAGAAAAAGATTTGCTTGAGCAGACTGAGGAAGCCTATTGTGTATCTGTGTGCCACATAGATTGCGGAGCTCTGAAATTGCCATTTGTTTTATTTCTGAGACAAATATAAAGTACTCCACACATGCAAGTGGTTGAGTCCATCTTATTTTATCTGATATTTATTTTGGAATAACACTATGGAAGCCGCTCTTTTATAAAATACAAGACAATTAAGAAAAGCAATTGTTGTATATATAACAGAGGGGAGATGGGCCCAGAACCGCATTAAGGAGGGCTAAATGTCTAGCCTCATGGCATGGCAATATACCTCAATATAAGAATGAAATACTACACCATACAGGGAGTGCAGAATTATTAGGCAAGTTGTATTTTTGAGGATTAATTTTATTATTGAACAACAACCATGTTCTCAATGAACCCAAAAAACTCATAAATATCAAAGCTGAATATTTTTGGAAGTAGTTTTTAGTTTGCTTTTAGTTTTAGCTATGTTAGGGGGATATCTGTGTGTGCAGGTGACTATTACTGTGCATAATTATTAGGCAACTTAACAAGAAACAAATATATACCCATTTCAATTATTTATTATTACCAGTGAAACCAATATAACATCTCAACATTCACAAATATACATTTCTGACATTCAAAAACAAAACAAAAACAAATCAGTGACCAATATAGCCACCTTTCTTTGCAAGGACACTCAAAGCCTGCCATCCATGGATTCTGTCAGTGTTTTGATCTGTTCACCATCAACATTGCGTGCAGCAGCAACCACAGCCTCCCAGACACTGTTCAGAGAGGTGTACTGTTTTCCCTCCTTGTAAATCTCACATTTGATGATGGACCACAGGTTCTCAATGGGGTTCAGATCAGGTGAACAAGGAGGCCATGTCATTAGATTTTCTTCTTTATACCCTTTCTTGCCAGCCACGCTGTGGAGTACTTGGACGCGTGTGATGGAGCATTGTCCTGCATGAAAATCATGTTTTTCTTGAAGGATGCAGACTTCTTCCTGTACCACTGCTTGAAGAAGGTGTCTTCCAGGAACTGGCAGTAGGACTGGGAGTTGAGCTTGACTCCATCCTCAACCCGAAAAGGCCCCACAAGCTCATCTTTGATGATACCAGCCCAAACCAGTACTCCACCTCCACCTTGCTGGCGCTGAGTCGGACTGGAGCTCTCTGCCCTTTACCAATCCAGCCACGGGCCCATCCATCTGGCCCATCAAGACTCACTCTCATTTCATCAGTCCATAAAACCTTAGAAAAATCAGTCTTGAGATATTTCTTGGCCCAGTCTTGACGTTTCAGCTTGTGTGTCTTGTTCAGTGGTGGTCGTCTTTCAGCCTTTCTTACCTTGGCCATGTCTCTGAGTATTGCACACCTTGTGCTTTTGGGCACTCCAGTGATGTTGCAGCTCTGAAATATGGCCAAACTGGTGGCAAGTGGCATCGTGGCAGCTGCACGCTTGACTTTTCTCAGTTCATGGGCAGTTATTTTGCGCTTTGGTTTTTCCACACGCTTCTTGCGACCCTGTTGACTATTTTGAATGAAACGCTTGATTGTTCGATGATCACGCTTCAGAAGCTTTGCAATTTTAAGAGTGCTGCATCCCTCTGCAAGATATCTCACTATTTTTGACTTTTCTGAGCCTGTCAAGTCCTTCTTTTGACCCATTTTTCCAAAGGAAAGGAAGTTGCCTAATAATTATGCACACCTGATATAGGGTGTTGATGTCATTAGACCACACCCCTTCTCATTACAGAGATGCACATCACCTAATATGCTTAATTGGTAGTAGGCTTTCGAGCCTATACAGCTTGGAGTAAGACAACATGCATAAAGAGGATGATGTGGTCAAAATACTCATTTGCCTAATAATTCTGCACTCCCTGTATTTGGATTTCAAGCCTTACTCCAGCTGGTACATTAATATGAAGATTGTTAAGATGTAATTACATTTTCACTGTTTGATCAAGTGCCAAGCTTGTTTGGTTTTGCACAGTAGTTGGAATTGGGTGATTTAGGGTCACTTTAAGTGTGATAACAGCTAGTACAACATTCCACATTTTTATTCAAGCTTTTTAGAATTGTTTTCCAGTACGGATGGTATTCGTGAAAAATAAACATTATTTTGTGTGAGCACTGATCCTTCTAGCACTATTGAAAATCATGTCTGGTTCGCCATCCAGCCACTTAAGGGCTAGGAACTCATTCTGCCCATTTGCCATTTCTAAAGTATAATAACTCATTTATTTCATTTCATTTATTTTTTTTGTTAAAATGTTCTAATTCCCAGATAACACGGGAGCCCTAGCATACGTACCTCTCCAAAGTGCCTTTCAGACCACTCTCTAATTGCCAGGATTAATTTGTAACATCATTAGCCAACCTGTTGTGACTAAGTATAAACAGAATATTCAAAATCTGCCTTAATTTAATATGGTTGTGTAAACTTTTCAAATCATTTAATATTTTTGGATAAAGTTTTGAAATAATTTTTTTCAAAATAATATCCCAAAATATATCACTACATTAACATTTTTCAAAATATTCAAAATCTTCTACATGTATCCAAAATATAAAATCAAGGCCATTGCATGGGCGTATGTAATGTATGAATATTCAATATCTATACATTATACCCATACATTATATTTACCAACACGTTCCATCTATCCACACGTTATAGTTACCTATACATTATATTTACCAACACGTTCCATCTATCCACACGTTATAGTTACCCATTGTGACAAACTGCCTGCCACCCCGACTGGGTGCCTCCGCCATCCGATGCTCCTAGTGCTCACGAGGACTCCAAGCACTCCACCAAAAACCATCGGCACCATAGCCCCTTAGCCACCGCAACTTGACTGGGGTCTCGCGGTCCTCTACCCACCCTGGACCTAAGACAAGGATCCAGCTTCCAGTAAGTAGACCTCTCCTCCTCCAGAGAGTACAGCAGGTCTGGCTGTGTAGTTCTTACAAGAGCTAGTGATTATAGCCAGTATAGTAATCCGAAGCAGGTATAGGTGGTGTAGATCAGTTCAGGGGTTCAGGAATTTACTGGAAGTCATTTATTTGACCGACCACAGGCCCAAAACAGTTCCAAAACAGTTCCAGACAATCAGGGCTTGCGGTCGGTCTAGTTCGGTAGTTTGAAAATGTGGCAAACCTAGCCGCTTCGGACTGCTATGTTACATATATATATATATATATATATATGGTGTTATCCCTTTAAGATTGCTTGCCATGTCTGTATTTGTACTTCAATGATCTGTAATTGTATTCCCTATGTGCAATGTAGACAGGTAAAAGTGCAGAGTTAAAAGCATTTGTGTGTTTCCAACCGCCAGCGTTTAGCTGGGATATCCACGAACAGTGAATCTCAACACCGTTCGTGGAACCAGCAAAGTACTGAATGAGATACCACCCCAGCAGGTCGTGTGTCTCCCATTAAGTACTTTGCAACATTGTAGCCAGGTCCAATTAAGGTATGTTGCGGGTGGCCGCCGTTCGCGTACAGAACACGTGGTGGCGGCCATCTTTGTTCTCGGAGACCCAGTAGGGTTTTGCCGTTGAGTGCCTGGAACTAAAATCGGCTACTCGGCGGCAGGAGCTCCGCTGGACTTCCCAGCCATTCGGGGGATTCGCTCTTTCGTGTAAATGCCTCTTTTCGTGTGATCTCCTCATTGAGACCTGGTTCCATTAAAACAGTATTATGTGTGGCGTTCGCCTATTTTTGCAGGGATCTGAGTGGTAATTCGTGATATTGTGGACTCAGATCCCTGCAACCTAATGAGGGGTCATTCGTGTCAATATGTTGGAAATTACTTAAGTTATATATTTTAATGTAATATACCAGAGTTTACTGTATCAACTGGTAATATAATTATCGGTACTTGATGATGTAATTATTGTCCCTGTACAGCAGGGGATGCTGGGGAACGACTTTGCATAGTCAGTTTCCCATACAGTCCACCTGAGTAAAACCCCTGCTGTCCCAGTCTGGAAACCCTGTGCAGGGACAACTGTATAAATTTGGTGACTTGTCATTAAAGCCTCAGTTGACTCCCAGAACTGTGTTTCGTCCGGTTACTGGGGGATTTGGGTTATTGCCTTCATTTTCAGCGCTTTCCTTGGATTACTTTCTGTACCAGCGGAGATATTGGGATTTAATATTGCAGCTCCGCTACAGAAAACTAAAACTACTGAACAGAGTCAATAGTCTTATCCTGGAGCTTGTTCCCCTCATCCAGACGAATTATTTCACCGAACAGTGCCCTTCTAAGTTGTATAGAACGAACGCAGACGATGATGGAAGTCCAGCGGCGTTCAGAGTTTCTGTGTCTGATTTTAATTCAATGAGATTCATGCCCAAACACCGCTGCCTGCGTGGATGCGAACAAGATGGTCACAACCTCGTGGTTGTCCATAGGAATAGTGGCCACCCAGACGAACAATTAGAACATTGCAGTGAGAAACGTTACAAGTTGTTAATAGGTGTTAACAAGCTCCAGGGTGGTCTCTGGTTCGTGCAGTTGTTCGGTAACCGAACCATATAATCCCCATTGCACAAACAGAGTCTTTTTAAAGGATTTTGGCCATAGCCCTGGGGCAAGAGGCTGGCGAGCAGGCCCCTCCAAGGACCAGTAGCGAGGTTCTGTTCACCACACCCATATATTATATTTACCAACACGTTATAACCACACATTATAGCACTTGTACATGCTTGTACATAGCCCGTGTAGTTCTGGGCTGATTCATCCCCGTTCTCATGATCATTGAAACTCTACGAGGTAAGATCTTGCATGGAGCACCAGACCAAGGGAGACTGACAGTTATTTTGTGTTTCTTTCATTTGCGAATAATTGCACCAACTGTTGTCACCTTCTAACCAAGCTGCTTGGCGATGGTTTTGTAGCTCATTCCAGCCTTGTGTAGGTCTACAATCTTGTCCCTGACATCCTTGGACAGCTCTTTAGTCTTGGCCATGGTGGAATCTGATTGATTGCTTCTGTGGACAGGAGACTTTTATACAGGTCACGAGCTGGGATTAGGAGCACCTTCTTAAAGTGAGCACTCCTAATCTCAGCTCATTACCTGTATAAAAGTCTCCTATCCACAGAAGCAATTAATCAGATTCCATACTCTCCACCATGGCCAAGACCAAAGAGCTGTCCAAGGATGTCAGGGACAAGATTGTAGACCTACACAAGGATAGGGGATCAAATACTTATTTCACTCATGCAAATCAATTTATAACTTTTTCTGGATATTTATTTTGTAATTCTGCCGCTCACTGTTAAAATACACCTACCATTAAAATTATAGACTGATCATTTCTTTGTCACTGGGCAAACGTTCAAAATCAGCAGGGGATCAAAAGTATTTAAATAGTAGTAAATACTTCCTCCCCTCACTGTAACCCCTTTGGCAATCATTGCATAAGTTTCCTGTTCCCTCCAGAATCAAAATCAAACTGTTAACACTAACCTACAAAGTTCTCACTAACTCCACTCCACCCTACATTTCCTCTTTACTTAACAAATCTACCCATTCACTCTGCAAATAACCTTGTCATGACATTTTCTCGTTCCCAAATTGCCAACTCATCTGCAGGATTTATCAAGGATAGCCCCGTTCTTTTGGAATTCCCTACCCTGTGCCATCAGGCTCTCCCCCAGCCTCCAGTCCTTTAAGAAGTGAATGAAAACACGCTTCTTTAGGAAAGTTTATCATCTGCCTGGGAGACTTTTTTTGGGAGACTCCCTTAAATCACCTTCATAGCCCAGCTCACTCGCTCTCCTGCCACTGGTCAGGGTCACAAACGCACCCTACTCCAAGAGTGTGTGTGACGTAGTTGTTGTGGTGAAAGGGTTAAAGTTAGCCATTTGTCTACAATAGACCAGAAATAATGACAAAATCCCCCTTTAACACCACCCACACTTAAATATAATAATAGAACTATTACTATTTTAACGCTGCCACCACCAAGACAATTTATAAATGGGGTGCCTTGGTCCCCTGGTTAAATCAATAGTAAAACCCACCAAATATTACTTAGTACAATATTTAAGGAATTGCAAAAATACTAACTAGTCTCTTCAGGTAACGTGATTCTTAACCAGACAAAGGCAGAACTTAATAAATGAATGTTTATTATGAACAAAAGATAGTCACAGTGCATATAAAAATATATGATAAACAAATTATTTACACCAACAACAAATAAAAACAAAAAGGATAAAATACAGAAGTCCTAATTACTCACTTAGGTTTTCAAAGTACAACTTCTGTCCAGGGGGTCTCTGGCAAGGAAATATGGTGACTCACTTAGAATTAGATTCTGACCCCCAATCAAGTACACCAAGACCTTTCACTATCACTTGTTATATACCCTTTGGATTCATCTCTTTCCAGAGGCTGCTCCATTGTGTTCCAGAAAACAACAAGCCAAATATAAACTTTTGATTTTATCTCCTCTACTGTACTTGCCACAGACATAATAATTGCCTCTATGAATTTGTTACCATTTTCCCATTCCAGGGCTAGATCACATGACTTACGTGTGACCTAATATAGCAGACATCACAACCCCTGCCACCCGGTTTAAGTTGTATAAGTGGTGTTTAGACTTTATTAAAGGGCTGTGCTTGTCCCATTCTAAATATAATAAAAATGAGGCGAAATTATTAATCTGTTAATGTTTCTCTTGGGTATGATACTATAACATACTGGTCTTCATTAAACTAATACCATTACCATATCAAAGGATTGAACTATCCATTGATAGTTTTAAACCATATAGTCAAAGTCAGTTAGTTTACATTGAAACTAGACATTATGCACCCTTGCTGTGACAGTCGGTTCTTCTACTCACCACTTTTACCAGCTTAATTCGACACCAGCATCTTATCCATCTTATCCAATACTCCTCTGACATGCTGCTATTTCTCTTGTGGCTGATCAGTGTATGAGTAAGGTGTAAAGACACACAACATTAAAACCACATGCCAAATATCACATAGGTCCGACTTGTACTGCCAAAACAGCTCTAAAGCATCGAGTCATGGACTCCACAAGACCTCGAACGTGTCCTGTGGTATCTGGCACTAAAACATTAGCAGCAGATCCTGCAAGGATGCTCATTCGGACTGAGATCTGAGGAATTTGATGGCGAAGGCAACACCTTGAACACTTTGTCATGTTCCTCAAACCATTCCTGAACTATTTTTACAATGTGGCAGGGTGCATAATCCTGCTGAAAGAGACCACTACCATCAGGGAACACTATTGCCATGAAGGGATGTACATGGACTGCAAAAATGTATAGGCAGGTGGCATGTGTCAAAGATACATCCACATGAATGCAAGGACCCAAGGCTTACCAGCAAAACATTGTCCAGGGCACAACACTGACACCACCGGCCTGCCTTCTTCCCATAGTGCATCCTGTGGCAATTTCTTCCTCTGATAAACAATGCACAAGCACCTGGTCATCCACCTGATCTAAAATAATCTTCATATCCCTATAGAAAACAAACTAATGTAATGGGTATCCTTACTTGGAAAGAAAATGTTGATGATTCAATAATATGGTATAGCCACTAGAGGGCTTCCCAATCCTTGGAGGTTAGTTCTAGGAATCACTGATGTAAGTGCTTAAAAGGAAGCTATAGGCTAGAGGTGGAGTGAACCCAGAATACGAATTATTGCAGTGTCTCAATAACAGCAATAGTTACTATTGCAGTGTTAAACTAATAGGGGCACTGCACCCAGACCATTTCCAGTTGCTGAAGTGGTCTGTGTGCCTATAGTGTCCATTTAATATTGATAATAAAGTGCAGTAATACTAAATGGCCACCGAGGTCACCATGGTACATAAGAGTTAAGAGACACGTTATACTGCCACCAGCAGGGGCGCTAGATTAGCGTCTGCTCTAGAAGAACATAATTGTTTATAGTACGGATAGCCCTGTTAATGCAATGGAAGTCTCTACCTTTAGATACACGTATAGAAATAAATACATATTAGAATTGCTGAATATGCAATGAAACTGCATTGATCATACAGGAGGAAGCCAAGGTCATGGCTGTTCCCTAGTCAAAGCTAGTCTAATAATACACTAGTCTGTCTCTGAGCATTTTTCCAGCGGACAGTGATTTGATGTGAAAAAAATCAGAAAGACAGAAAAATACTATACACAGTCAAGCCTAGTACTCATTTACAATTTGACTTTCTTATCCCACGTCCCCTGTCAGTGATTTTAATGATGTGGCTGATCAGTTTGGATTGTAAGCTCCTTAGAGCAGAGCCTTCACCTCTTGTATCCGTACTCTTGTATTGTGAGTATCCGTACTCACACAATAGTGTTATTTTCACAAGTACTAGCAGTATCAGTACTCACACACGTGTTATTTCCTAGAGTACTAGCAGTATTGGTGTAGCAGATTTCATTCCCTTGTGTTCAATTGTCCGTACACCCTTGATCGTTTCCTGAATGGATGGTGTGTGGTCCCCCTTTTATACCTCACAGAACACAGACCTACCATGGCTGTTAACCACAAATTAAGTCACTATCTCAAGTGCTTTCCCTGGAATACAGGCAGCGTTACAGGTTGTAGGACACCTTGAACTATTTTCGGCCACACAAGTCCACGAACGCAGGCAGAGTTCGTATCGCTGCCCGTCCTTCTTCCTGACCAACTAGATGAACAACATTCAGGAAATATGAACTACCGATTGGGGGAGCATTCGGTCCCTAAAAGCCAGGGGGAGCGTTCGTCGGTGTTCGCACAGGAACACCCGAAAGCCGACCGGCCGCCACCCTATTCTCTCAGGAACTGTTTTGGGCCATCCACTCGTGGTCGGTCTGTCAGAATTTTACCTGAATGGCGAATCCAAACTTAAAGATTGCAGTTTATTGATAAGCCTTCTGTGTGCAACAGTGTCAAAAGCCTTACTGAAATCTAGGTAAGCAATGGCTACTGCACCACCCTGATCTATAGTTTTAGTTACCCAATCAAAAAAAGCAATAAGATCAGTTTGGCATGATCTCCCTGAAGTAAACCCATGTTGTCTCTGATCTTGAAATCCATGTGTTTTTAGATGTTCAACAATCCTATCCTTTAATATGGTTTCCATCACTTTCCCCACTACTGAAGTAAGGCTTACTGGCCTATAGTTGCCCGACTCCTCCCTACTACCTTTCTTGTGAATGGGCACAACATTCACTAACTTCACTATCTTCTGGGACTACTCCTGTTAACAATGATTGGTTAAATAAATCGGTTAATGGTTTTGCTAGTACACCACTAAGCTCTTTTAATAACTTTGCCAACTTTTAGTTTTTTACTATTTTGGCCTCATCTGCGGAGTACACCATTTTTTTGCTTTTACTGACAAGCCTAATGCAATTTTCTGTTGCCTTCAGCAGTGCAACTTTTAAATAATCCCATTTCTCTTGGACTCCATTTAAATTGCTCCAGTCTGATAATGACAAACACATTCTAATTTTAGAAAAGTCTGTTTTTCTAAAGTCTAAAACTTTTGTTTTTGTGTGGTGTGACCCAGTCACTGTCCTTATATTAAACCACATTGACTGGTGATCACTGGATCCTAAACTTTCACCTACAGTAACATCTGATACCAAATCTCCATTTGTTAACACTAAATCTAGTATGGCTTCTTTACGAGTTGGCTCCTCAACAACTTGTTTTAGAGACAATCCCAGTAGGGAGTTTAGAATATGTGTGCTCCTGGCACAAGTAGCTAATTTTGTTTTCCAATTTACATCAGGAAGATTAAAGTCACCCATGATGATAACTTCCCCCTTCATTGTCATTTTAGCTATTTCCTCAACTAGTAGATTATCTAATTCTTCTATTTGTCCTGGGGGCCTATAAATCACACCTACACGAGTTACTGTGTGATGACCAAATTCTAACGTAACCCAAACTGACTATGTTTGCCTCACTAACTTTTATTAGGCTAGATTTTATGCTATCCTTCACATACAGGGACACCCCTCCCCCTTTCTTGCCTTCCCTATCTTTCCTATATAAAGAGTACCCTGGTATTGCTATGTCCCAGTCATTTTCTCATTGTACCATGTCTCAGTAACAGCGACTAAACCTACACTATCAGTTGCCATTATTGCCACAAGTTCATGGATCTTATTCCCTAAACTGCGAGCATTTGTAGACATGACTCTAAGCTTATCGTTTTTTAACACACTTGCTACAGGCACCTTCTGTCCTTGTTTTGGGGGACAATTGGATTGATGTTTTTTCACCATTTTTCCCCCCACCCAGGGGCGGGCTGGGAAGGGGGGCAGGGAGGCAATTGCACTCCAGGCCGCCCAAAACCCAGCAAAAAAAGGAAAAATCTGAATCCCCTGCCTCTGGCTCCGGCCCTGCCTCTGGCCGAGGACTCAGATTTTTCAACTTACCTCACTCTCCCTGCAGTCAGTGGAGTCGGGCGGCCTCTCCTGATGATGTCAGTAGTAGGGGGCGTGACTTCCACTGCTCTTCTCACAGGACCGCTGGGGAGTCTGGGAGAAGAGCAGAGGAAGTCACGCCCCCTCCTCCTGACATCATCCGGAGAGGCCGATTTCACTGGCTGCTGCTGTATGACTCAGGGAGGGGGGAAATACACTTTTTTTATTCCCCTCCTTCCCCAGCCCCCGTCCTCCTTCCCCAGCCCCCGAACAGCTCTGGGTGAAGCAGGCACTAAAGAGATAATGGAGGAAACTGTAAGCTAATTTGGGGAACCCAAAGAGAGCCCAAAGCTCCCACACCAGCTCCGGGAAGATCCCGGCGGGCAAAACGGGTTCGGTTTCAGGAATTTCCTGGAAGTCATGGTTTTGACCGACCGCAAGAATGGCCCCATGCCCAAAACAGTTCCGGGGAAATCAGTGCTAACAGTCAGTCAAGTTTGGTAGTCTTTTGCAGGTTTCCCTGCAGGGTCCATAGTCTGTGGGCAGGAGGCTGGCAAGCGGCTCCTCCAGGAGCCTGTGGCAAACTCAGGTAAAAAGGGGAGTTTGCCACAAGTCCGTCTCCACAACACCACTACCCTCGGTGCCTGAACCCGTCTCCACAACACCACTACCCTCGGTGCCTGAGCCCATCTCCACAACACCACTACCCTCGGTGCCTGAGCCCATCTCCACAACACCACTACCCTCGGTACCTGAGCACGTCTCCACAACACCACTACCCTCGGTGCCTGAGCCCGTCTCCACAACACCACTACCCTCGGTGCCTGAGCCCGTCTCCACAACACCACTACCCTCGGTGCCTGAGCCCGTCTCCACAACACCACTACCCTCTGTGCCTGAGCCCGTCTCCATAACACCACTACACTCTGTGCCTGAGCCTGTCTCCATAACACCACTACACTCTGAAAGTGCTGAAAATGAATTATGTAGAGCAACAGACTCTGCAATATGCCTTTTATTTACGACTAAGTCTACCAGATCCTACAATAAGCCATCTACCATTCCTAGTATGTCTCTGCGGCAGTGGCTTTGCAACAGTTCCAGCCTGAGTTTGTTTACCAGATAATTTACAAATCTCAGACTTCAAAAATACAATCTTCTGCCGCAATATAGATAACTGTCTACAGATTAGACAGCATCCAAAATCAATATTTGTGTGTTTGTATCTGTTGGTATGTCATTCTGTGTATCTCAATGTGTGTCATTCTCGGTGTCTGTATCTGCATGTGTGTCTGTGTGTATATATATATATGTGTTTGTGTATATGTGTGTTAGTTTCTTTTTGTATTTGCATCTGTGCGTGTATCTACAATTATGTCAGTGTATGTTTGTCTGTTTATCTGCATGTGCTTTAGTGTATGCATCTGTGTGTCTGTGTAACTGTCACCCCACCACACACACTGTCACCCCCCTTCACCTTGCCACACTCACAATAACTCCCCCATGCCATACTCACCTCCCATCGCTCTGCCATGTTCATCCTATTACACTCACCTTCTCTAGCACTGTCACTCACCCCCAAATCCTGTCATAATCATTCTCCATCACTTTGTCACACTCACCCCTTTTCACCCTGCAACACTCATCCCATCACATTAACCCCTCCAATTCTGTCATACTCATCCCCACCAACCATGCCACACTGACCCTGTGGGGTTTGAATGAGACACATGGAGGGACTGGGAGGCATGAATGTGACAAATGGAGGGTCTGGAGGTGGGTGAGACATATGGGGGGCCCCAGGGCAATTTTCGCACCGGGGCCCTATGGTTTCTAGTTACGCCTCTGTTTTTGCCAATTTGTGCCATTTCTTCCCTGACAGGACAACCCCTATGTAACGGCACCCCCAGGCATAAAAAGGGTTAAAAGCCATTTAGTAGATATTCCCTTCCAGAGACACAGGCACAGCTACTGTAGACACCAATACACTGAACTGGAGAAGCATACAAATGCTCTCAAACATACGAATGCTGTAAACAGTCGATTAGGAAAAACCATATGAATGGGTTTACACTCCTAGCAGTCAAACTGGAACAGCATACAATAAATCCCTCCAAGAACGAGACAAAGCTCCGTGTTGAGGGTCAAGCAGTGAACAGCCAGAGCTGTGGGTTTATTGTGCTTATGTACACATTCTTACACATTAGTACCACCCACAGGGTTTTGGAACACAACCAATAAACACATACAATACACTCAGACACTCCCACACCAAATCCTCCCCTCTGCCTGTGATACAATTACCTTACACAATGGGTAATGTAATTATCACAGCCAGAGAAATACAGTTTTTCCACATTATTCATAACTTGAAAAGTATGCATCACATTCACATAAAACTTAATTTTTTTTATCAGCATACTCCAAATACAAACATATGTCAATATCATCCAAATTGGTCCATTGGTTCAAAAGATAGATCGAAGTCCTTTGTGACCAAATGAAGCATGGCTTTTCTGCCCAAAACCAGTTCCACAGATTCTTCTATCCTGGAGATAATTGGGAAGTAATCCAATTATCTCCAAGGACAGAGGCAAAACTCCATTAAGCACATGGCAGTAAAAAGACAGTAAAATACAATAAAATACATAAGGTTACATTTATTACATAAAATACAGACATGCAACATATCCCAAGATAGCTTAGGTCTGAGCGCACATTATTACTGAATGGCGCTCAGAGCACACACATACAGTTCAATTGCCATGGAGCCAAAGTCTGTCCCATAGTCTTTCATTATACGAATGGGCTCCATGGCATAGCTATCTGGGGTATCACCACTCAAACAGGGCAAGCACCGAATGACCTGGCTTTCATGTCTTCGCAGGGGAAAAAAATCAAGCGTTTCAACATGGGGCAATAGTCTAAAGGCAGCAGGTGGGCAACCAGGCTCAGTGGCGAGATTGGTCTCGTCACAACCTATTTTTGTAAAATTATATTTACTGAAGATTCTTTTTAGGAAATCTTCTGGGTTTTCTACACCTGCAGGGAAGTCTGTTATTAAATTATTATATTAATTGCACTTTGATCACTAAAGCACTTTATATAATTGTGAAAGTCACTTTTTACAATATTTAGATTCCAATTACTGCAGGAAAGTGGAGAACTCACCAGAAGGGCGAAGGCATCACTTATCATTAACATGAAGAAGACATTGTGCCATCCGTATGGAGATAGAAGTCCAGCCATGAGAGGGCCCAAAGCTGCACCTGTGAGTGGAGAGCAAGAGATTGTCAACTCTTGGGGTCAGATGAGGGTGTGTGAAGCATGGGACACAGAGGAAAACATTATTGTGAAATATAATTGGGAGACAGCAATAAATGTGAAAAGATGGTGATAACCTATTGGTACTAATCATCTGTAGTAATTCAATAGGAGTTTATTTCATTTCTTACCTACTGATCCCGTGCCATCTATAATGGCGGTAACGGTGGATAAGGCGTGGGCGTTCCCTTTTAGAGACTTGTGTGTTCCCTGCAACAGACAGAAAATAAATAACATAGAATATATAATAAAATCCATGCTAAAACCAGAACTGCAGATTGCCAACTATCACACTGTGTTTAATAACGAGGCACTCCATCCACTGATACGGAATATGCTCCCTATGTATATCACACTGTGTTTAATAACCAGACACTCCATACACTGATACAGAATATCCTCCCTCTATATATCACACTGTGTTTAGTAATCAGGCACACTCCATACACTGTGTGATACACAGTATCAGTGCATGGAGTGGCTGGTTATTAAACACAGTGTGATATACATAGGGGGGATATTCCGTATCAGTGTATGGAGTGCCTCGTTATTAAACACAGTGTGATATACAGAGGTTGGATACTCAGTATCAGTGTATGGAGTGTCTGGTTATTAAACACTGTTTGATATAAAAAAGGGGGGATACACAGTATTAGCATATGGAGTGCCTCATTTTTAAACACAGTGTGATATATAGAGGGGGGATACACCGTATCCGTGTATGGAGTGCCTTTTTATTAAACACTGTTTGATATATAGAGGGAGTGTTACGAACTGGCATTAAACTATGTGATGAACTCCCTCTTAACAGACTTTAGTAAAGAGGTTCTTCTATTTCGTTTCCCAGTTTGACTGAACACCATACGTTTCTCTCTTTGGTTTGGTATTTTTGTTTTACCAAACAATGACCACCCACCCTGGCTCGTTAACTTCAAAAGAAACACTTAATTCAAGTGCTCTCTCTTGGTGACCACCATTCGTATAATCGAACACGTGCTTTAGTAAAAGGTGGCTAATTTGTCTCCAAACGCAGGCAGTGGAGCACAGCATTATTAAACATTGTGTGCTGCTTACCAGATCTGCAGACACAGCAGTTGTTATAAGTGAATACGGACCATTTACGAGCGCTCCACAAACCAGTAACATAACTGGAAGAGAAAGGAAGAAGAAATGTTTAGATAAAGAGAAAAATATATATCCAGAATTTCTGTTTTATCCAACAGTTAATAAAGTCTGTTTTAATAATAAATTGGTAATAATTCAGCATGCAGTGTGGTACTAGAAGAGGATAAGCCACTATGCTAGCTAAGCTTGAATTAGGGAGCTAATGCCGGGAGTGCACGGTTCGTGTGACACTGCAAGTGTCAGGAAGGGAAACTCTACCACAATAAATGTAAAAAATACTCTTTAAGTGATAAAAGAAAGGAGACAGAGGGACAGAAAGACAGAGTGAGAGGAATAGATAGAGAGAGAGTCAGAGGGTGAAAGAAAGATACAGTGAGACAAACAGATATGAACTGTGGGAATGAGAGAGAGAGATTAAGAAACAGCGCACACGTAAAATTACATTTCTAAATTCTACAAGGCTACTTATATATCGCCTTTCTCAGCAAACATATATGGGTTCCACCATATCGCCATATTGTGTTAAACCCACCACTACATCACAGTACCCCAATATCGGTGGGTCCTTCACTAATTACGTCACAGTACCCCAATATCGGTGTCTCCTACGCTAATTACGTCACATTACCCCTATGTGGAGAACGTAACCTCGCCACGTGCTCCTGCAGGAGCCTCTATCCCCCTCCTGCCTCAAGACTATAGGCTATGCAAAAAGGCTCATAAAAGACTGTATTCGTGCCATTTCTCCATGCTGTTCGGGAACCGAACAGACACACGCACTATGATTCACCCGGGAGCTCGTTAAACCCATTTCACACCTTGTAACTATTCTCACCTAAGTGTTCTAATTGTTTGTCTGGGTGGCCGCAATTTGTATGAATGACCACGAGGTGGTGACCAGCATGAACGCAGACAGCGGTGTTTTGTCGTCGAGTTCATGAAACTCCCAAACACTGCTGGACTTCCATCATTACCTTCGTTCGGCTCTGAAGTTCCTAGAAGAACACTGTTCAGTGGAATCGTTCGTCTGGATGAAGGGAACAATCTCCACGGTTCAAATATAGACTACGTTCGGTAATTCTTTCGTTTTTATGTTACCAAAGTTGACCGCTAGCACTGATTTCATGGAACTATTTTGGGCTTAAGCCACATGTGCAGTCGGTCAAAAAAGGTACTTCCATGAAAAACCCGAACCCCTAAACTGATCTGAGTGATTTTTGGATATGTTGGTCACCCAGATCGGGGCTATCAGGGGATGTGACTTTTGTGGGGTTTGCATGTATTTGGGGGGTACTTTTGGGGTGTTTGTACATTGTGTGTTTTCTGTACCTGGAGATAATCAAGTTACTCCAGTTCCTGACTCAATTATCGCTCAGGCACAGGGGATTTTGTGATTTTGTATGAGAAACCCCTTGCATGGGCTTTTGCATAAAAGGCAGTGTGTGGTCCTAAATAAAAAAGCCTTGGCTCAAGTGCAATACAGGCTATACGGTCTTGGAGGAGAGGTCTTCCCACTGGGAACTGGATCCATGTGTGGGTCCAGGGTGGGAAGGGATGGAGAGACCCTAGCCAAGCTGCGGTGGCTAAGGGGACTACGGTGCTTATGGTACTGGGCAACAACTAGGAAGCGCGATTGGTGGAAGCACCCAGTTGGGGTGCCAGGCGGTCCGCCACACCCAATATCCGTGGGTCCTCCACTAATTACGTCACGGTACCCAGATATTGGTGGTCCTACACTAATTACATCACTGTACCCCAATATCGGTGTGTCCTACACTAATTACGTCACAGTATCCAGATATCGATGGGTTCTACACTGATTACATCACAGTACCCAGTTATCGGTGGGTCCTTCGCTAATTACAAATTTGGGAGACAAGTTAAGTAGTACTAGTGCTGGATGACCTAAAGTGTATTTACATAATCTGTATTTTATATAAATTTTGGTCTTTATGGCAACTGCTTAGACATGAAGTAAGAGAGACTGGAAGCAGCAAAGAGAGGGTTTACTCTTCAGTGTGGTACTAGAGAGAGGGCTTACTCTGCAGCGTGGTACCAGAGAGAGGGCGTACTCTGCAGTGTGGTACTAGGCTTACTCTGCTTACTTAATAGAAACAGGCAGACTCGAGGAGTGAGAGAGAGACAGGCAGATTCGAGGAATGAGAGAGAGACAGGCAGATTCGAGGAGTGAGAGAGAGACAGGCAGATTCGAGGAGTGAGAGAGAGACAGGGAGACTCGAGGAGTGAGAGAGAGACAGGCAGACTCAAGGAGTGAGAGAGAGAGACAGGCAGATTTGAGGAGCGAGAGAGAGACAGGCAGATTCAAGGAGTGAGAGAGAGAGACAGACTTGAGGAGTGAGAGACAATTCCCCAATCGAGGAGACGGCATCCCTTCTCATAGTAAATATTCTTCATTCTTAGTAATTAATAATACTAAATAAGGACATGGTGCTCCGGGCCCTGGAGTAGGTCTATACCCCTGGTCATAATATCCAAAGAAAATAGAGGGGTAGATACACACACTATTCATGTTTGACAGTTATTTAATGTCACCAAGCTTACAAGACAAGGTTTCGGTTACCGTGATCTTTATCAAGGTCTGGGTGACAACTACATAAAAAGCAAAGAGCACAAAGGAAGTGGGACTTTGTCCCAACACATTACAGGGTTAATTTAGAAGCCGGTAAAGAGGGTGTTGGAAGACTCACCAACGGTGAACATTGGTCCCATACTGCGGACTGCTGAAAAGATGTAAAGCTGTAAAAATGGTAAAGATAATGGTTATATATCTAGCCAGACTGAACACAGATCAAGCAGGAATCCAGAGCAACGAGGAAGAGGCACATGAGCATATACGACAAGAATTCTCCATCTAGAAGTCAGTTACAGAAGAATCGGAACTTACTGTGGGGGCTGCAAACATTAGCATTAGGCCGCATGTTGTTGCACGTTTGCGAGACTTATCTGAGATTATCCCGGCTAGTATTCCACCTGCAGGATGGGAAACATCCTTAATTCAACAAAGAAAACATCAGTAACATTTCCCTTCACCTCAGCTTCCCCTTCATTTCAGCTCCACCTCTTTACGTGATCCAATCCCTTACAATTCACATGTATGTTCATCCCCAACATATAACGCTATCAGTTACCATTCATCCCCAAACTGGATCCCATCAGCATCCCCAAACTGGATCCCATCAGCATCTCATTAATCCCAAAACAGGATCCCATCAGCAAACCATTCATCCCCAAACTGGATCCCATCAGCATCTCATTTATCCCCAACCTATAACCCCATCAGTTACCATTCATCCCCTGTGGCAAAGATGCCTCTGCCACGTGTTCCTGGAGGGGCCTGCTGGCTAGCCTCCTGTCCAAAGACTATGGCCCATATAAAAAGACATGTTAAAAGTTGACTTCCATGGAAAATATGAACCACTGAACCGATCGGAGTGATTTTTGGAAATGATGGTCACTCCAATTAGGGCTATCCTGGAATGTGACTTTTGGGGGTTTTCTATGGATTTTGGGGGTACTTTTGTGGTGTTTGTAAATTTTGTGTTTTTCAGTACCTGGAGATAATTGAGTTTGTACAGTTTCAGACTCAATTATCTCTCAGGCACAGAGGAGGAGTATGTTGAATGGATTGTCCTATTTCCTGTCCTATTGTTTCCCCAGCAGGAAGTTGTCCGAAGGATACTGCCAGACCAGTTTAAACTAGCTGCTCTGTCCCTCCTCAATCTCCCATCAGCCCGTGCTATTGTCTGATCCCACCCTTCCTTGTACTATAGTGCTGTATGCACGGTTGCTGCTGGGGTCTTAAATGTGTGTGTTATGTCTATTAAAGTTAGTTGCCATTTTAACCTTTACTAAGTGTCATCTGGTGTTTGGTCCAGGGTGGAAAAGGCCCTCAGTGATCCCAGTCAAGCCTCAGCAACTGGATCTGAAGTGCTCCAGGTCCCTGATAGCTACAAGGAAGCAGACTTATCATAGGTACTTGGTCGGAGTACTGGAGATCCTTTACACCATTCATCCCCATAAATGATCCAATAAATAAATAATCCATTTACATTATCATCCTCTGTCTCTGAATATCCATTGCTAGCCCCACCTCAAAGAATCTCACCTCCCCACTGAGATCCTTCATATGCTCTACCTAAAACAAAATCACAACCCATTCCCACCTCAAATAATGCCATCCCCTTCTCTCCCTTCAATCTATCACAGCCTCAATCGTCAAAGCATAATCATATCCCCTTCACACTCTGTGTTTTGAGGATGGAGCTTGTAGCGGTTACCCTGATGAGTAGAGGGGTTTCCACCGCTAGCGGGTGTCCTTCTCCCGATGATGAGGGGTATTGTCAGCATTCAGCAGTCATCCAAGTTGAGAAGCTCTTAAAAGAGCTAGTGTTATAGCTGTATAGCAATTTCCCCCAATAAGAGACAAGACTCTAGATTGAGGGTAAAGTAAGAACTGAAGGTTTAATGGCACATTTGGTTACTTTTATACAGTATTTTCCCACAAGGTCACCGCCCAGGTGGGCCTTGTGGAACACAGGACATGAAATTTACAATCCAATCAAAACAGAGGTTTACATATGAACACTCCCAGTTACTGTACCTAAGACCTCCCCTCTGCTTGGGAGATAATTGAGTTAATTACTGTATGAACTCAATTATCTCCAAATGAAAAATACAGTTTTTACCCAATTTCTCAAACCCCCCGAAAACATATTGGAAACACATCAATTTTACATCCCCTGATAGCCCCGATCTTGGGGAACAACATATTGAAAAATCACACAGATCGGTTCAGGGGTTCAAAAGTTAGATGGAGGTCTCTTTTGACCAACCGCACGCATGTTTCCATGCCCAAAACACTTCCAAAGGATTAGGCTGTGCGGTCGGTCTCTTTCATATAATAAAAATCCATTGAAATAAACTAATGAGGCTGTTCGTGCACATTAGAGTGGAATACATATAGTTCGGTACATATATTTAACGAACAGCGCTCCGTTCGTGCATTCTTTTGTCGAACATAATGAGTGGTGGAAGGCTCAGCGGTGTTCGTGCCGTCAAGTGTCCGAATTTTAGTTCCAGAAACTCGAAGACACAATCCCGCTGACCGCATTCATATTCCAAGATGGACGCTTAGGTGAACGCCGACCACACTGTTGATCAATTAGAACGTTGGGGTGTTCGTGGTTTTGGAGGTGTCAATAAGGTCAATGAGGTTAATGGGTGCCATGCTCCTGGCCTGGGTGGTCGGTCGTTCGGTAAGTAATTTGTGAAACAAACGACCATTAGCACAATAAAAGTATAGTTATTTCAGATGAACGATTTAAACAAAGTTTTCAAAGTTTAAACATCAGGGACAGAGGGTCTGTCACAGAGCTTGTGATGGATCAAACACAATCCCATTCCCTTCACACTACAATCCATCACAAGCTCAAACATAATCCCATCTCCTTCACACTACAATCCATCACAAACTCTATCAAACATAATCCCATCCCCTTCACACTACAATCCATCACAAGATCTATCAAACATAATCCCATCCCCTTCACACTACAATCCATCACAAGATCTGTGGCAAACCTAGCCACTTGGACTATATCAAGAGACTATACCTTTATGGGTTGCCTATATGTCGGTGGGGATATGTGTTCATCTATGTACAATGTATGCGGGCTGTAATAACTGTATTTCCTGGATTTGCTATCCGCCGAATGCAGATAGCTATTTGTATGAGGTTTGCCGTTCGTGAACCGAAAACACTACACATAATAGCCCACACACTTAGAGGCGTGTGGCGCTTTTTAACCGATTGCAACAATGTTGCAATCGGTAATTAGAGGCTCTCCTGGGTGGCCGCCGTTCGACTACCGACCATGCGGCGGTCGGCCTTCTTGGATCCTTTGTTTCCTCAGCGGTGTTAGGTCGTCGAGCGCATGGTACTAAAAACGGCTACTCGACGGCACAAACACCGCTGAGCCTCCAGGACGTTCGGGAGTTACGGGACGTTCGGTATTTCATTCCCTGGAAGGCAATCAGTCTTTTTAATATTTTTCAATGAATGTGTTTTTCATGCGGCGTTCGGTTGTTTTAGCTGGGATCTGAGCGGTAATCTCACGAATGATGCGCTCAGACCCCAGCTATCTACCGAACGTCCATTCGTGCAAATATACTACATATTCGAAAAGTTATGCATTTTCATGTGAATTGTCAGTTCTGCTACACGGAGGGATAATCCACTTAACGGTATATTCCAGTGGGAGGATCCCTCTCGTGCAGCAGTGCCTGAAGGGAGAAATAGCTTGTACAATAAGTCCCCCATGTAGTCCCCTCTGGGAATGCCCCTGGGAAGGGACTCAGGAAACCCCTTGCATGGGGACTTGTATAAATTGTGGAGCTGAAATAAAAGACCTCAGTTGACTCTCAGAACTGTGTTTCGTCCGGTTACTGGGAGATTTGGGATATTGCCTTGTTGTTTCCAGCGCTTGACTGTGGATTACCAGCGGAATTCGTGGATTTAATATTGGCGTTCCGCTACAATTGGTGGCAGCGACGGGATCCAACTCCACAGCCGAATACAGCGCATTCGAATGAAAGGAACAACCGAACGGAAAAAGGGAATGGCAATTCGTATGCAACAAACAGACGAAAGAGATCAGTGAATGGGGACTGATTACACGGCGTTAAAGAGGCAGACGCTAAAGGAACTGCTGGAGGCTAGAGGGAAAAGCGCTAGCAATAAATCCAAAGCAGTACTAATTGCAGTGCTGATGGAGGGTGACCAAGCACACAGCAGCCCACCCCCACCTGCCAGGGAGGAAACCCCATATCAGAGGGAACTGAGAACCCGGCTGGAATTGGTACCTCAACCAGTACCCCTGGATATCTTGACCGTGCTGATGGCAGACGTACATTATGGCACAACAGCACCAGGGGGCACCATCCAGGGCAGAATCCATCGCCAAATCATTCTGCGCTCCAGTGAAGCAGAAAATAACCTACAGGCATTTAAAGCATTCTGCGAGGAGAAGGATGAGATTGACGGATACCTGCAGGATTTTGAGCGGTTATGCGACCTACACGATCTGGAGCAGGCAATGTGGGTACCCCTACTAGCAGGCAAGTTGGCAGGACGGGCAGCAGAGGCTTATCGCGCTGTCCCCAGAAAGGACAGCAAGGACTACTTTATAGTCAAACGGGCAATTCTAGAAAGGTATGCCATAACACCGGCGGCATATCGGCGTAAATTTCGGGGATTGCGGAAGCCAGAAAAAGATTCCCACGCTGAGTGGGCACATAAGCTCAACCAAGCTTCACAAGGGTGGATTCAGGCCAGCCAAGCCACCACCATGGAGGAACTGCGCCAACTAATCCTGCTGGAGCAGTTCTTTAACGGACTGTTACCAGAGGCACAAGAATGGGTAAGGGACAGAAAACCCCTCACCCTAACGGAAGCCGCCCGGTTGGCGGATCAACACTTTGATGCCAGGAGGCATCATGGGCTCACCAACAGGGGTCCCCTGAGACCACCAGTACAGCACCACCCGACCACTTCCACACCAACCAACTCTACTCCATTCTGGCCAGCACCAGGGAATCCCCCACCACCTTCCCACTACAATGGCAGAGTAAACATACAATGCCATACCTGCTGTCAGTGGGGGCATATTTCCCGGGAGTGCATCCAGAATCGGAGTAGACAGGCGTGGAACCAAGTGCGACAAAACTCCACACCAAGGGCAGCAGCTCATTACTCCCACGTAGAACCTGACAACTCCGAGCTGGTAAGCCTGCAGACCGAGGAACCGTTGGGAGTTTTGTATGAAGTGATGTCGGTGCAAGCCACGGACAACAGGCAGCATCACCGTCAAGTTGTGTTTGTGTGGGGGAAAGAAGTACAGGGGCTGAGGGACTCGAGAGTCACTTTAACCCTGGTTGCTCCACATTTGGTTCCAGATACGGCCCACACTGGCGGATCAGTGGCTGTCAGGGTAGCAGGGGGAGCCATGTACCGTCTACCCACTGCCAAGGTGCATTTGAACTGGGGTGCTGGGGAGGGGGTTGTGGAAGTAGCGGTAATGAAAAAATTACCGGCGGATGTTGTGTTGGGGAATGACTTGGGCCAGATGACTTCAGCTTTCCTACCTCAGGCTCCTTCGCAAGAAGCTCATCCTGTAACTACCCGGCAACAGGCTCGCACCACGGTACCACCAGCACACTCTGAGGCTCAGGTAAGAAACCATGACCCCCCCCTGACGCATATGACCTGGGACACCCCGACCACTTTTGAAGCCGAGGTCCAGACCGACCCCACACTGCAGGTGTACCGAGATAGGGTAGACACGGACCAGGTGGGGCGGGAGGGGGAACGGTACATTTGAGAAAACAGGTTGTTGTACCGGGTAGCTGAAAGGGCGATAGGAAGCTCTGTGACCATCCAAACTAAACAGCTGGTAGTACCCCAGAAGTATAGACCTGAGTTACTGAGAATAGCGCATGACATCCCTCTGTCCGGCAATTTAGGGATGACCCGTACCCGGTATCGCTTAACTCACGCTTTCTTCTGGCCCGGAATTTCTAAAGATGTAAGACACTATTGTACATCCTGTGATGTGTGTCAGCAGGTAGGCAAGAGAGGGGATCGCCACAAGGCGAAACTGTGTCCCCTACCTATAATTGAGGAACCGTTCAGCCATGTGGCTGTGGATATAGTGGGACCGCTACCAAAACCCAGCCCCTCTGGGAAGCGGTATATACTGACCGTGGTGGACTACGCCACCCGGTAACCCGAGGCGATTGCCCTAACCAATATTCATGCGGAGACAGTGGCCGAAGCCCTGATGAAAATCTTTTCCAGAGTAGGGTTCCCTCAGGAAATTGTCTCCGATAGGGGGACACAATTTACGGCCGAAGTTACCCAGCAGTTATGGAAAATATGTGGCATTAAGCCAATCATTAACTCTGCCTACCACCCCCAATCCAACGGATTGTGTGAGAGGTTCAACGGTACCCTAAAACAGATGCTCCGTACATTCGGAGAGACCCATAAGGACTGGGAACGATTCCTTCTCCATCTGTTGTTTGCCTACAGGGAGGTACCCCAAGAATCTACCGGCTTCTCCCCGTTCGAGCTGTTATTTGGGAGAAGGGTACGGGGGCCGTTGGACCTCATTAGAGAGCATTGGGAGGGGGAGAGTAGCGCAGATGGGACCCCTATTGTACCATACGTGCTGGCGTTCCGGGATCGCCTGGAGGAATTAACTCGGGCAGTGCGCACTAACCTCCAGGCCGCCCAGCAACGACAGCGCCGTTGGTATGACAGAGGGGCCAGAGACCGTAGTTTTCAAGTGGGGCAGAAGGTGTTAATCCTCAAACCTGTCCGCACAGACAAACTACAGGCCGTCTGGCAGGGCCCATACCAGGTGGTAGAGCAGAGATGCGATACCACCTATGTGATCGGTCCATGCTCCGGAGTAGGGAAGCGACGCATGCTCCACGTGAATATGCTCAAACCCTACCACGAGCGAACTGAGGATGTGGCAGCCATTTGCACGCCCGCCTCGCAGGATCAGGAGAACTTACCTCTCCCAGATCTGTTAGAGCAGGAGGAGCAGAAGGAGCCCTCCCAGGGGGTTCAGCTGGGGGAGCGGCTAAGTCCTCAAGAGCGCACCCACTGAACTGATAGCGGTGAAGGGCGACACCTTTTCTAACTTACCTGGGTACACTCCACTAGCCACTCACCGAGTAGAAACCCCGGGACAGCTTCCCATGCGACAAACCCCATATCGGATTCCCGAATCCGTGCGGGAACATATGAGGAAGGAGATTGAAGAGATGTTGCAGTTGGGGGTTATCAAACACTCCGATAGCCCCTGGGCATCGCCGGTAGTCCTGGTCCCCAAGAAAGACGGTACCACCCGGTTTTGTGTGGACTACCGGAGGCTGAACAACAAAACCGTGTCGGACGCTTACCCGATGCCCCGGGTAGACGAACTGCTAGGTAGGATGGCCAGAGGTCAGTATCTCACGACAACAGATCTTTGTAAGGGATACTGGCAAATTCCACTAGCCGAGGACGCCATCCCCAAGTCGGCGTTTGTCACCCCGTTTGGCTTGTACCAATTTCGAGTCATGCCATTCGGGATGAAGAACGCCCCCGCGACATTCCAGCGGATGGTGGATCGGCTACTGGACGGGTTCCAGGATTATGCGTGTGCATACCTGGATGATATTGCCATCTACAGCCAGACCTGGGCTGATCATCTACAACATATAGGGGCCTTGATAGATCGGATTGGAGAGGCAGGGCTTACCTTGAAACCCAGCAAGTGCCACATAGGGATGGCGGAGGTACAATACTTAAGGCACCAGGTAGGGAGCGGGCAACAGAAGGCTGAGCCGGCAAAGATTGAAGCCGTAGCCCAGTGGCCTACCCCTAGGACTAAGACCCAAGTCCTTGCCTTCTTAGGTACCGCCGGGTATTATAGGAAGTTTGTGCCCAATTACAGTGCCCTGGCCAAGCCCCTGACAGACTTGAAGAAAAACCTGCCCAGGCAGGTCATCTGGGCCCCAGAGTGTGAACAGGCATTCAACCAACTGAAGACGGCTCTGACCAATGCCCCTGTACTTGCTGCTCCTGATCCAACTAAACGTCCACACAGATGCCTCAATGTTTGGATTGGGAGCAGTACTGAGCCAGGTCGGAGAAGATGGCGGAGTACATCCCGTAGCATATTTGAGCCGGAAATTGTTACCACGAGAGGTGAGCTACGCCGCCATCGAAAAAGAATTCCTGGCCGTGGTGTGGGCCCTGAAAAAGTTACAACCATATCTCTATGGGCAACCCTTTTCCTTACTCACAGATCACAACCCGTTGGTGTGGCTGGAGACAATGCCAGGCTGCTGCGCTGGAGTTTAGCGCTGCAGCCTTTTGACTTTACTATCCATTATCGCCCAGGGAAACAAAACGGTAACGCCGACGGGTTATCTAGACAAACAGACCTTGAGAATTGATCTGTGAGTACTCCTCCGGACATCCCCAAGCCGATCCGTGGGGATCAGACTGTGTATGCCGGCTTGGTTCTGGGGGAGCATTGTGGCAAACCTAGCCACTTGGACTATATCAAGAGACTATACCTTTAAGGGTTGCCTATATGTCGGTGAGGATATGTGTTCTTCTATGTACAATGTATGCGGGCTGTAAGAACTGTGTATTTCCTGGATTTGCGATCCGCCGAATGCAGATAGCTATTTGTATGAGGTTTGCCGTTCGTTCCACGAACGGCACTTTGTCAGGCCATTCGTGAACCGAAAAACACTACACATAATAGCCCACACACTTAGAGGCGTGTGGCGCTTGTTAACCGATTGCAACAATGTTGCAATCGGTAATTAGAGGCTCTCCTGGTTGGCCGCCGTTCGACTACCGACCATGCGGCGGTCGGCCATCTTGGATCCTTTGTTTCCTCAGCGGTGTTAGGTCGTCGAGCGCATGGTACTAAAAACGGCTACTCGACGGCACGAACACCGCTGAGCATCCAGGACGTTCGGGAGTTACGGGCCGTTTGGTATTTCATTCCCTGGAAGGCAATAAGTCTTTTTAATATGTTTTTCAATGAATGTGTTTTTCATGCAGCGTTCGGTTGTTTTAGCTGGGATTTGAGCGGTAATCTCACGAATGATGCGCTCAGACCCCAGCTATCTACCGAACGTCCATTCGTGCAAATATACTACATATTCGAAAAGTTATGCATTTTCATGTGAATTGTCGGTTCTGCTGCACGGAGGGATAATCCACTTAACGGTATATTCCAGTGGGAGGATCCCTCTCGTGCAGCAGTGCCTGATGGGAGAAATAGCTTGTACAATAAGTCCCCCATGTAGTCCCCACTTATGCAACTTCATAACTATTTATGTGTATATAGGTCATGCCTTGTTGTTTCCAGCGCTTGACTGTGGATTACTTCCTGAACCAGCGGAATTCGTGGATTTAATATTGGCGTTCCGCTACAAGATCTATCAAGCATAATCCCATCCCCTTCACACTACAATCCATCACAAACTCTATCAAACATAATCCCATCCCCATCACACTACAATCCATCACAAGATCTATCAAACATAATCCCATTCCCTTCACACTACAATCAAACATAATCCCATTCCCTTCACACTACAATCCAACACAAGCTCTATCAAACATAATCCCATTCCCTTCACACTACAATCAAACATAATCCCATTCCATTCACACTACAATCCATCATAAACTCTATCACATAATCCCATCCCCTTCACACTACAATCCATCTATCAAACATAATCCCATCCCCTTCACACAATCCATCACATCTATCAAACATAATCCCATCCCTTCACACTACAATCAAACATAATCCCATCCCCTTCACACTACAATCCATCACAAGCTCTATCAAACATAATCCCATCCCCTTCACACTATCAAACATAATCCCATCCCCTTCACACTACAATCCATCACAAGACCTATCAAACATAATCCCATCCCCTTCACACTACAATCCATCACAAACCTATCAAACATAATCCCATCCCCTTCACACTACAATCAAACATAATCCCATTCCATTCTTCACACTACAATCCATCACAAGCTCTATCAAACATAATCCCATCCCCTTCACACTACAATCCATCACACATAATCCCATTCCCTTCACACTACAATCCATCACAAACTCTATCAAACATAATCCCATCCCCATCACACTACAATCCATCACAAACTCTATCAAACATAATCCCATCCCCTTCACACTACAATCAAACATAATTCCATTCCCTTCACACTTCAATCCATCACAAGCTCTATCAAACATAATCCCATCCCCATCACACTACAATCCATCACAAGCTCTGTCAAACATAATCCCATCCCCTTCACACTACAATCCATCACAAACTCTGTCAAACATAATCCCATCCCCTTCACACTACAATCCATCACAAGCTCTATCAAACATAATCCCATCCCCATCACACTACAATCCATCACAAGCTCTATCAAACATAATCCCATCCCCTTCACACTACAATCAAACATAATCCCATTCCCTTCACACTACAATCCATCACAAGCTCTATCAAACATAATCCCATCCCCATCACACTACAATCCATCACAAACTCTGTCAAACATAATCCCATCCCCTTCACACTACAATCAAACATAATCCCATTCCCTTCACACTACAATCCACCACAAACTCTATCAAACATAATCCCATTCCCTTCACAAGATCTATCAAACATAATCCCATTCCATTCACACTACAATCAAACATAATCCCATCCCCTTCACACTACAATCCATCACAAACTCTATCAAACATAATCCCATCCCCTTCACACTACAATCCATCACAAACTCTGTCAAACATAATCCCATCCCCTTCACACTACAATCCATCACAAGCTCTATCAAACATAATCCCATCCCCATCACACTACAATCCATCACAAGCTCTATCAAACATAATTCCATCCCCTTCACACTACAATCAAACATAATCCCATTCCCTTCACACTACAATCCATCACAAGCTCTATCAAACATAATCCCATCCCCATCACACTACAATCCATCACAAACTCTGTCAAACATAATCCCATCCCCTTCACACTACAATCAAACATAATCCTATTCCCTCGCCACTACACCCACCGTACAAACTCTACCAAATATAATCCCATTCCCTCTACAAGATCTATCAAACATAATCCCATTCCATTCGGCTACTCACAATCAAACATAATCCCATCCTTCTGCCACTACACCCATCACTCTACAAGCTTCTATCCATCCTATCACAACATATATCCCATAATCCATCTTCACATAGATCAAACATAATCCCATCACACTAATCAATCCCATTCCATTCCACACTATCAAACATAATCCCAACACTATCAATCCCATTCCCACTTCACATATCTCTGTCACATATCCATCACAAGCTCTATCAAACATAATCCCATCCCCTTCACACTACAATCCATCACAAACTCTGTCAAACATAATCCCATCCCCTTCACACTACAATCCATCACAAGCTCTATCAAACATAATCCCATCCCCATCACACTACAATCCATCACAAGCTCTATCAAACATAATTCCATCCCCTTCACACTACAATCAAACATAATCCCATTCCCTTCACACTACAATCCATCACAAGCTCTATCAAACATAATCCCATCCCCATCACACTACAATCCATCACAAACTCTGTCAAACATAATCCCATCCCCTTCACACTACAATCAAACATAATCCCATTCCCTTCACACTACAATCCACCACAAACTCTATCAAACATAATCCCATTCCCTTCACAAGATCTATCAAACATAATCCCATTCCATTCACAAGATCTATCAAACATAATCCCATCCCCTTCACACTACAATCCATCACAAACTCTGTCAAACATAATCCCATCCCCTTCACAGTACAATCCATCACAAGCTCTATCAAACATAATTCCATCCCCTTCACACTACAATCAAACATAATCCCATTCCCTTCACACTACAATCCATCACAAGCTCTATCAAACATAATCCCATCCCCATCACACTACAATCCATCACAAACTCTATCAAACATAATCCCATTCCATTCACAAGATCTATCAAACATAATCCCATTCCATTCACACTACAATCAAACATAATCCCATTCCCTTCACACTCTGATCTCCAACATGATGGCATCACCTTCCCAGTTAGTACCAACTCCACTCCAAAATCCAGTAACAAAATATTCTCCTTCATCAGCATACTCACCAATTATACCCCCAACATCAAACAAAGTGGACAGATCTCCAGCTTGCCGTGCATCTAGATGTCCTGCCAGCAAAAACAACAGAAGTCTAGTGATACGAGAAGAGGAAAAATACAGAAACAAGCGGAGCAGGTGTAGGGAGCATTGGTAAGAGTTATAGAGAGAGTTATGCAGAGTAACAAGGAGAATTATAGGGAGGGCGAAACAAAGTAATAGGTAGTAATAAAATGAGTTATATGGCTATAGGTAGGATTATATAGAGCAATAGGGAAGGTTATATGGAGTAATAGGAGGAGTTATAGAGAGGTAATATGGAGTCATAGGTAGGTTTATTTAGGGGAAATTAGAAGTGTTCAGACATTACAAATTGATAAAACTCACCCACATTAGTGATGTAAAGTGGAAGCCAAAACAGGAACGTGTAACTGACCAATTTTGCAAATAACAAACACATTGAAAATTCAATCACTCCCTGTGTGGACAAATACACAAATGAACCAACAGTGTGAGATATGTAGAAACATAGAGGTGCCATTAGGTGCGTACAAGGATCCTATTCTATATTAAATGGCATGGGACAGGAAGTCTGTGCGAACATGCAGGGAATTCTATACGCGTACAATATGCACAAGTCATTTTGCATTATTTTCTTCACTTACTGGGATCCGAAGAGCACCAAGAAAGCTGATGGCAGAGGATCCATTAGTACCAACATAAGTGTCTTTTTGGAGAACCACAACATGATGTGTGGGGTACACTGGAGATGGTCCCAGCAGGTTCTGACCCTCCCAGTTCTTAGAGAGAAATATATGAAAATTAGAGTCATAAAATAAGATGCACCCTGACCAGATAGATTCCAACCCCTGACATGGTAATACCCAACCCCTGACCAGGTAGAATCCAACCCTTGACCGGGTAATAGCCAACTCCTGACTGGGTAATACACAACCCCTGACCAGCTAATATGCAACTTCATAACTATTTATGTGTATATAGGTCATGCCTCCCAACCATCCTGAGTTTGGCGGGACAGTTACAATTATCAGGAGTGATGATAGGAGTCGCAGTCAATCCCAGCAGCCACTCGCTGCTCAGGATCAGGACCAGCAATCCCACAACGACAAGGCTACACAAGAAAGGTCTTTATCAAGCTAACACCACACGTATATTTTATATATATATATATATAACAAACTGTGCAAGTAGGTCCTCATTTCTTTAGATTGCGCTTGCACCAACGGATCGGCGCTAGTGTTGCTCTCCCTTATGTGTTCCAAAGAACAAGAAATGCTTTCTTGCATTCCACCTGATCAGAAATGGGTCTTTGGTGTTTCGATAAGTGGTTATTTTTGTTTTGTTTATACTTTATTACTATTTTTTTCTTTTGTTTCTCCCTCCTTTGACACACAGAGGTAAGTCATTAATGGATTACTGTATATCTTGTGTAATTTGCATGATGTGTGTTAATTACTGTTGTTAATGAGATTTGTGTAAGTTCATTATTGGTTGACCTTTTTGCACTGTTTGATATATATACAACTATGTTTGGTTTGTGGTGTTAGCTTGACAAAGACCTCTTAGCAGGTCGAAACATTGCTGCTCCTTTTGTTCTATTAAAACTACCTGCGGCTTGAACTACTTGAGAGCCTTGAGAATTTCTTGAGTTACAATTTTCAGGTCCCGTAAAGACTTCCCTGGTGTCCCGATTTTGCCTGGGAAGCAGATAGAGTAATTCTGTGTTCTAAAACCAGTGCTGGTTCCATTTACCTTGTCTGAAGTGGTGTTTAGGATCTCGTGGTTGAAGAACTTAAACTCGTTACATGACAAACGTGGTGGGGGCTGTGAGAGAACAAACAACGTGCAATCAGGAATCCCTCAAAGATTTGGATTGAGAAAGGAGGCATGATCATGGTGTGATAGCAATATCTGCAGTTTATCCCAAAACCCCAGGATCCTCTGAGAAAGAGGGATGGGGAGCACTGGCTGGGGGTGATGTAGGTTAGAATGGAGGCAGTAGTAGGAGCCTTGGTTGGCTATGGGTTACAGTAATGGCTGTTGTTGGATAGTTTTGGTGTAAATGGTAAAATATAACAGACCAGGAAGCACAGATAAGTGGAGATAGTGGGTGTTTAGATAGAGCAGCCATCATTGGATGATCATGCAGGAAATCAAGGAGAAGGATATTGTACTCACTGGAGATAGGGGCATCTCTGGCTTGATATCCCGTGGATCTGTAAATAGAGAGAATTTAGTTTTCCATCAGGTACAAAATATTGCTAATAGGAAAGGCAGAAAATATTCCGTATTCAGACAGGGAGCAAGACAAACAGACAGACAGAAAGGAATGAGAGACAATATGTGATGACGGTAAGAGCTGTCCATACAACTTCATAGCACAGCACTGTCCATGCAGAGTGACAATCATTCAGGTGGCTCACATGGTTCTGCTTTGTTTTCCTGTTGGATCTTTCTCGTCTGAGATTTAGAATAACCCAAAAGTCTGACTCTACCTATAGGCGGTGCTCCTCACATCCTGGGGTCCAGAGCACCACAACAACACTTTCAAAAATCAAAGAACATATTTCTATTTTTACTCAGGACTCCCACCAGTCATCAGCGATGCAGATTTAGCCCTTGCCAGTAGCAATTCAGCCTTGGCAAGCGTGGCATGGACCTCAAGGCTTGCAGTGGCCAGTAACTTTAAAGCATGTAATATCCACAAGTGAATCTTAAATAGTGCATCTTTATTTCATAAATGGCATGAAAACAGCAGGAAAAATCTCATTAATAACAGGGTATCCAAAATTATTTAAAACGCATACAGAGCCCTCTTAGGCGTTTCACCTATTTTTAACAACTTTCTTCCCACACACCCCCTTCCAGCAGGCAAAGGGTTCTACTTTTGGACTGGTGATCATTTTTATGTGGTATGTTTATTATTTATTCTGTATTTTGGCATTTTGGACACCCTGTTACAAATGAGGTTTGAATGATATTTTGAGGTCATGTTATACTTTATGTAATAAAGATGCACTATTTATGACTTACCTTGGGGACTTTACATGGATGACCTTTTGAAGTGATGTTTTCATATTGGATCAGTCTAGTACTCGTATACATGAAAACCGTGTAACCAAGTAAGTGACCACAGGATTTAGATTTTCCTTTTTGCGCGAGTTTTTTGCCCTTCTGGGTGGGGTTTGCAGGCGATTTCCCATGGAGTTCTGTAGAATTCAGTAACTTTTAAGGCCTGGCTAGTAGTTGTGGTTTTACAGCTGGCTGGGTTGATACTCATATGTGGACCTTGATCTGAATTTGTCATTTATTCTAATTGGTTGAAATTACTAGGCAGTCAAATAAAAAATGGCTTTGGTTTCCAATTTTCTTTATTTAATTTATCCCAGGAGCTTCACTCTAAAAAAGCAGTAAAATGCACAAAGTGAACTAGTCTTAGTAACATTAAACTTTTCCTTGAGTTCATTAAAGGGACATTTTTAGTTCCAAACCACTTCATCTTGTTGTTCTGAAGGCTGGAGTCCATGTGGTAAACTGTAATATCAATATGCTCCCCTGTCTCTGCTAAGCTGCCATACAGGCCCTGGGGAGTCAGCACAGCTAAACGGACAAGGGCACATGTATGAGTGTGGGGATGGTGCTAGTGATTGGCTATATGTGTATAGGGGCGTGGCTGTATGTGTATAGGGGCGTGGCTGTATGTGTATAGGGGCGTGGCTATATGTGTATAGGGGCGTGGCTATATGTGTTTAGGGGTGTGGCTGTATGTGTTTAGGGGCGTGGCTGTGTTTAGGGGCGTGGCTGTGTTTAGGGGCGTGGCTGTGTTTAGGGGAGTGGCTGTGTTTAGGGGAGTGGCTGTATGTGTAGATGGGTGTGGCTGTGTTTAGGGGCGTGGCTATATGTGTATAGGGGCGTGGCTGTATGTGTATGGGGCGTGGCTATATGTGTATGGGGGCGTGGCTATATGTATAGGGGCGTGGCTGTGTATGTGTTGTGTTTAGGGGAGTGGCTGTGTGTGTGTGTGGTGTGGTGTGTGTGTGTGTGTGTGTGTATGTGTATATGGGGTGGCTGTAGTGGCTGTATGTGTATAGGGGGTGGCTGTATGTGTATAGTGGGCGTGGCTGTATGTGTATAGGGGAGTGGCTGTGTGTATAAGGGGAGTGGCTGTATGTGTTTAGGGGAGTGGCTGTATGTGTATATGGGAGTGGCTGTATGTGTATAGGGGCGTGGCTATATGTGTATAGGGGCGTGGCTATATGTGTATAGGGGCGTGGTTATATGTGTTTAGGGGCGTGGTTATATGTGTTTAGGGGCGTGGTTGTATGTGTATAGGGGAGTGGCTGTATGTGCATAGGGGAGTGGCTGTATGTGTATAGGGGAGTGGCTATATGTGTTTAGGGGAGTGGCTATGTGTGTAGGGGCGTGGCTGTATGTGTTTAGGGGCGTGGCTGTATGTGTTTAGGGGCGTGGCTGTGTTTAGGGGAGTGGCTGTATGTGTTTAGGGGCGTAGCTGTGTTTAGGGGAGTGGCTGTATGTGTATATGGGCGTGGCTGTGTTTAGGGGCGTGGTTATGGGTTTGTAGTGGGGCAGGGATCATCTTACCTCAGTGCCTTTTGGGATTCTGGCCAGCAAACACCTCCCCTGCCCCTCCCTCCTGTTTGTCCTGGGCCGGCACGCTTTACCTGCCCCTCCCTCCTGTTTGTCCTGGGCCTGCACGCTTTACCTGCCCCCTCCCTCCTGTTTGTCCTGGGCCTGCACGCTTTACCTGCCCCCTCCCTCCTGTTTGTCCTGGGCCTGCATGCTTTACCTGCCCCCTCCCTCCTGTTTGTCCTGGGCCTGCATGCTTTACCTGCCCCCTCCCTCCTGTTTGTCCTGGGCCTGCATGCTTTACCTGCCCCCTCCCTCCTGTTTGTCCTGGGCCTGCATGCTTTACCTGCCCCCTCCCTCCTGTTTGTCCTGGGCCTGCACGCTTTACCTGCCCCCTCCCTCCTGTTTGTCCTGGGCCGGCACGCTTTACCTGCCCCCTCCCTCCTGTTTGTCCTGGGCCTGCACGCTTTATCTGCCCCCTCCCTCCTGTTTGTCCTGGGCCGGCACGCTTTACCTGCCCCCTCCCTCCTGTTTGTCCTGGGCCGGCACGCTTTACCTGCCCCTCCCTCCTGTTTGTCCTGGGCCGTATGCGCTTTTACCTGCCCTCCCTCCCTTGCTTGTCCTGGGCTCTGCACGCTACCTGCCCCCTCCCTCCTCCTGTTTGTCCTGGGCCGCGCTGCTTTTACCTGCCCCTCCCTCCTGTTTGTCCTGGCCGCATGCTTTTACCTCCCTCCCTCCTGTTTGTCCTGCCTGCATGCTTTTACCTGCCCTCCCTCCTGCTTGTCCTGGGCCTGCACGCTTACTCTGCTCTCCTCCTGCTTGTCCTGGGCCTGCATGCTTTACCTGCCCTCCTCCTGTTTGTCCTGGCCGGCTTGAGGGATGGCTGTGGATTCAATCCTGCTGCCCTCAGAGCTGCTGCTGCCCTGGATGATGGCAGGCACCTTCAGGAGCAATATGCTCCCCTCCAGCCTGGCCTGCCTGTCGGTGTGGGTTAACCCCCCGCGGTCAGGCCTCTCCTGGGCCTCCCACGCGGCTACAAACCCCTGTAGGCCGCAAGAGCATGGGCCGGAGCTCAGCTGACCCCTGATCCTTCAGGCCTGAGGCACCACCAGGCCCACGTGTCAGCTCCATCTGCTCCATCTGACACACGGCCTGCTACTACTGCCGCCCCCGCGCACCCCCCGGGCTTGGACAGCGGGCCAGGGGTGCCAGAAGACCTGCTGAGCATCCTGGGGGGTCTGGGAGGCCTTCCCAGCCCCCACGTGGTCAGCGCACGGCGGATCCAGAGCCGGGCCGGTAATGGTGAGTGGGCCCCTCAGGGCCACGCGGGGCATGGCTGTGCTGCCGCTGGAGGGTTGAGGGGGGTCCTCCCCGGGCTCTGATGGCTCCTCTGGGGATGAGGGTCGGCCGGGGGGGTCCCCCTCTCCCCCCGAGTTCTGTCCCAATTCCTCCCTCCCCCCTGTGGTGCCATCCCTTGACCCCTCTCCCTCTGGAGTCCCCTCTCCCTTGGTTTACCTCCTCCTTCCCTGTTGCTGCTGTCCTGGCTCTCTCTGCTCCCCCTCCTGGCTCTCTCTCTCTCTCTCTCTCTCTCTCTCTCCCTCCTTCCTCCTCCCCTGTTCCTGCTGTGCTGGGTGTCCTTCCTCTCTCTTAGCTCTCTCTGTCTCCCTCCCTCCTCCCCCCCTCTCTCCTGTCCCTATTCCTGGTCCCTATGTCCCCCCTGCCCCCCCGGTACTTACCTCGGCTGCCCTCCTCTGCGGGTGTGAGCTCCTCTCCACGGCTCTTCACACAGGATCTGGCTGCAGTTCCTGGGACCGGCCAGCAGATGGCGCCTGGTGCTGCTGCTGGGCTGAGCAGTGCTGAAAATGAAGTTAACTCTGTCCTGCCTGGATCATCTTCATTTCCTTTGCCGCGGGAGGTTCCTCGGGCATCAGCTGGTGAGTTCACTAATGTTTCTTCTTTTCAGTCCAGGGGTTCCTCGCTGGGGGGTTTTCTTGATCAGTCAAAAAAAAAATTTTTTACAAAAAATATAAAATAAAGGGAGCAGGGTGCGCAAGCAGGTAGGGTCCCCCCATTAGATGGTCAGCTCCGGTTAGTCTGGTCCCCGGCGCTGCAGCCACAGGGTTTTTTTGTCTGTTTTTGGGGTCACGCTGTTACCCTCTCCTGGAGTGGGTGTGCATGCTGACACCCCTGCTACGGCGTCGGGTGCCGCAGCACCTGCTAGGGGGTCCCTAGCATTAGGTGACCCCCCCAGGTTTGCCGTTTCACGTGGGTCCGCCTATGTGTTGGTCAGGGCCCTTGGGCTTGCACCTTCATCAGGAGGTTCGTAAAAAATTTGGAGGGGAGACTTTGTTGAGATTTTTCCCTCCTTCCCATGGAGGAGGCTCCTCCTTTAATGGAAAAGGACGGGTAGGAATAAAAAATAAAAAAAAGGCAAGGAGAAATACCAGTACCGGAAGATCCCTATGACTTGCGCAAATTGGATTTGCGCGTTTGCAATCCTGGCCAGTGTAACTGGGGAAAGGGCTCCACAGAAGTGCTCCGCATTGTTCTGCTACCAGGATACCATTTGGAACGCTTGTTGTACCTATGGCAGTCTGGGATGGTGGAAATATGACGAGCAGTTCTGTCAACAGTTGGCGGGGGGGTCCTCCTCCTCACCGGTCGCGCATCGGAGGCCGGTCTGTTGTTGAAATTCAACGACAGTCACTGCAAATGGGGGGCATCTTGCTGTTTCCAGCACGAATGTTCCACTTGGGGATTTGGGGTCAGAGGGCGATGACGCCAGTGGTCATGAGTGCGATGCGCCCTTGGCTCTCCAGTTTATAGAAATCGTCGGGTGGCTGGCATCCTACTGGTTGGGTTGAGCATGGGTTTGGTCAAATACCGTCTGATTCACCATTTGTCGTACCCCGGGGCGGGGAGGGGGTTTGGTGTATGACGACATCTCTTGGGAACTCTGACGGGTATCTTTTGCATCCTTTGACGTGGCGGTTGATATGGTCAGGGCCATGGGCCCTGGGGCCTTGTTGGGCCAGGGCTGATGTGGATTCGGCCTTCCGTCTACTGCCAGTGCACCCGGGATGTCACCATCTTCTGGGCTGTGTTTTTTTTTGTAGGCATGTATCACGTAGATATGTGCCTCATTATGGGTAGTTCCATATCCTGTTGTTACTTTGCATGCTTCAGCACGTTCTTGGTCTGGGTGGTGAGGGAGGAGGCTGGTATAGTCTCCTTGCTACACTACCTCGATCATTTCATATGTGTGGGTCCTGCCGATTCGACAGCCTGTTCGCTGCTGCGACGGGTTCTGGGTGAGGTGTTCCATTAGTTTGGGATCCCATTGGCACACGGCAAGACGGTGGGCCCGGTCACTTTCTCAGCTTTCTGGGCATTGAGATTGACTCTTTGGCTTGGGACTGCCGCTGGCCTTTGAATAAGATTCAAGGCTGGCGGTGCGAAGGGGCCTTGGCCATGGGCCATATTCAGCTGCGCTGCCTGCAGTCGCTCCTGGGTGAGCTGAATTTTGCCTCTCGGATCATGCCCGTGGGGCGGGTCTTTCACTGGCGTCTGGCTACAGCGACAGCCGTGGTCTCCGGGCCTCGTCATTTCATTCGGCTCACTCGGCTGCTGCGGGAGATTTTGGGAGTCCTTCTTAGCTGCATATCATGGCCGGTCCTGCTGGCAAAGGCCGGAGGTTTCTAACGCCGACCTCCCCCTATTTACGGACGCAGCTGGCGCGGTGGGGTTTGGGGCCATACTGGGCTCTAATTGGTGTGCTCCCGTGTGGCTGGACAGTTGGCATGTCTCTGGGCTCACAAAGAATCTGGGCTTTTTGGAGTGTTTCCTCATTTTGGTGGTGGGGGAGGTCTGGCAGTCACGTTTCAGGATCCAAGGGTAGTGTTTCACTGCGACAATTTGGGGGTTGTTCAAGCCATTACTCGGCTGACAGCCACTTGCTTAAGGGGCAATCGCCTCGCAGGCGGATCTGGAGGGGACGCCTTGCCCGGCGGACAGTCTGGCAGAGTGACTGAATGGGTCCGTGGATCGGTTTCCACGGCCACCTGGACGCTATGCTCCTGGGGGCCGTGCACGTTGGGGTTTTGGTGATACCTATAGGCCATGCGGTGGTGGGGTATTGTTTGCTGCCAGTCGGCGCCCTGCAGATCATATCACAATAAGTGTTTGACAATCCAGGTCGAATGTTGTTTCGGGAAGGGTATGGCGGTTTGGCTGTTGCACTTTTCCTTTGTAGAGAACTGTGAGCTGCGCCCAGTATGCACGGGCCCTCTTTTGAGTTATGCGGATGTGATTTATTTTATTTTTCTTACCCATTCCCAATTTTTGGGTCTTTCGCTCAAGTCTGATGGTTCTGGGGACAGTCAGCAAAGAATCTTGTGTCATTCCTTTCGGTTTAGCGCTGCCTTGGAGGCTTTTAGAATGGGTATGTCAGCGCATGTGGTGCAAAGAAATGGTGAGATGTCTCGGTGAAGTAATGCTGGTTTCGTGGAATTTGTTCAATCCTTGGGGGGGTTCGGGTTCAATTCTCAGCGGCGGTGGCTCATCTATTCATTCCTTTGAGGTAGATAAATGAGTACCAGTTCCTTGGGTACAAGTAACAATTCCCAGGGTGCACTTGGAAAACAGATAATATATGGATGTCCTTTTCCTGGTTATATTCCCAGGTGAGATGCGGGTGTCCGTCTGGGAGGTGAGCTTTTGGGTTGTGTGCCTTCTGAAGCGGAGGTTTGTTGGTTTGGTGTCGGAGGTATGACGTGTTCAGCTCCTCCCGGAGCAGGTTCAGCTGTCCCACCTGTCCCTAATGTTTGGGTTATCCACCTGGCGGGCATTGAGCTTGGGACGATACCAAGCTGTTTTTTTGGCGTCTGCCCCTAAGAGGGTATTGGTGCGTGTTTTAGTTCTTTCGTGACACGTGGTGTTGGGTTCACTGTATGACCCTGTTTGTTAAGTTATATATGTTAAGTTATGGTTATTTATGTTTAACGTTTTGGTTTCAGAAAAGAAGAGAGATTATGATTATAGAGATTATTATAAGTTCTGTATGTGTTATACAGGACTTGTCGTATGTTATAACAAAACAGTTCTAAAAAAAATAAATAAAACGATTTTAAATAAAAAAAAAGAAAAGAAAAGAATCAATAAATAACCCCGATTGGTCGGAGGTCAATTCCCGTATCTTTTGGCAGCAGGCCCATAATCAGTGCATGGTACGCTGCCGTATGGAAAAAAATTGGAGGGCCTTTTGAGGTGTTTGAAGGTAAGGGGATTTTGGTTTGCCACAGGGTGTTGTCGCGCATGTGGCAGCTACTGTGTTTCTGGGTGATGAAGGTCCGGCTAGACCTTTTTTCGTCTTGCCATGCAGAAAGTGGTGGAACAGGCCTGGTTGGTTTTGGTGGGGCTCCCCGCTGATTTTAGGTTTAAAACAGTGGGGTTTGTGGCGGGGAGCATGTCCTTGCCAACAGGGTTGGGGAGCAGATGGAATGTCAGGAGATGGACATGGTGGGTCTCAACCTCCCCTGCTCTGTAAGGTAAACTTTTAAGTTACCGAATAGGACGTGCCCACCGAGCAAAAAGCCGGCTGGTGGTAGAGCATTTAAGATGATGGGAATTTTTGGTTTGGACGAGGGGGGAGGCGAGACACCAGTGGGTAAAGTTTTGATGCATAGGCACCTGGTTAAGTTCGTTGGCAAGGACGGTTATTTAAGTTGGAGGCTGTAGGGCAATAAGTGTAATTTATATGTTAATTTATATGTTAATTATGGTATGTATATATATTTATCTGTTTATTTATATTTGAATTAAAGAAAAAGAATAAAGTTCGGATGAGTCCTACAGTTGTAAGTTTAATAAATGCTGTGGCCTGTTTCATCCAATATTCGTTGTTTGTCATTAGTCGCACCACATTCCCCGCTACGTACATACATGAGCTGAGAAGGGCATCCATGAGAATGAGTCAGTGAGTAACAGAATAAATAAAGTAAAAAACTTCACCCAGAGACTCTAGTCCCTTTATTGAAATGAAGCTGTTTTGAGGGAAGTCCTTTTCACCCGAACACCTAGTTACCACTTTACCTACCATCCATCTCCGTACTAATTGCTTAAGGGGCAGAATCCTACCAGAGGACATATGAAGGGGCAGATGCCGTGCTCCAAGAACACAATCAACATTACACAAAAAGACTCAGAAAACTAGTAGTCAAGGATTCTGGTTAAATGTCGTTAATGCACTGGTTTAATAAATCACAGTTGTTGGAGATGTTGGGGAAGTGGCAATATTTCACAGTAATCCATTTACATATCTTTAATGGAAAAGCATTGTGCACACTCACAGCTTCACAATCTCCAGATCGCCCTTCATTCACACCACTGTCAAGTAAAACACAATACCAGCAATGACTCAGAAAAGAAGACTTAATTTGCCACATACAACGAGCTGACACAATCATTTTCTGCTCAATAACTGCAACCTTTCCTGAACACATCCCCGTTATCATGTTCCTCCAGACAAAGTACTGCTGTAATTCTACTCGAAAGTCCTTTAGGAGGTAGCTGGTTGCTTCCCCCCATCCCACTCCCCCATTATGAGGTACGGTTTCAAAATATTCAATAATTCTTTATGTAAATTAATTCTGGAAAAAAAGTTTTTTTAAGTAAGCTTGATTAATGTGCATCCTTACATATTGGTAACTCACTTATGATTTTCTTTGGGGACTGAGTGCATTGCTGGAAGAAAATTATATCGGCTATTGCCTTCAGAATGCAAGACAGAGTCTCTAAGAGGTAAGTAAACCGACCATGAGACAGAGCTTCTCAAAAATAGGTCAACAGACCATCAGACATAGCTTCTAAAAGTTAGGTCAACAGACCATCAGACATGGCTTCTAAAAGTTAGGTCAACAGACCATCAGACATGGCTTCTAAAAGTTAGGTCAACAGACCATCAGATATGACTTCTAAAAGTTAGGTCAACAGACTAGGAGACAGTTTCTCAAAGGTAGGTAAACAGACAACGAGAGAGAGCCTAATAAAAGGTGGGTGGGTGAACAGACTAACAAAAGCGTATATATTATTTTACTCACGCTCTATGAGAAACAGGAAGCACACTACTCCCATCACAGAGATAATGACACCAGGAACAAGGAAAGACATTCCCCAGCATGAAGACACCCAGAATCCAGCAATAAGAGATCCAAGAATGTTTCCCACTGATGTGTGTGAATTCCAGACTCCCATAATAAGCCCTCTCCTGCAGAGGCAATTTGTAAGATGTGGTTATTGGTCAATAATAATCAAGACAACCATTGTTTACTACACTTCTCAGTATATATCACATACTCTCACTCTCTTGTAAGACCTCTATCTGCTGGTCATATCTCAGAATCTCTCTGGTAATCATCCCATACTCTCTCTGTATCTCCGGATCTCTGTCTTGGTGTTAATCCCATACTTTCCCTATCTCAGAATCTCTGTCCGGTGATCATCCCATACTCTCTGTATCTCAGGATCTCTGTCCGGTGATCATCCCATACTCTCTGTATCTCAGGATCTCTGTCCGGTGATCATCCCATATTTTCTCTGTCCGGTGATCATCCCATACTCTCTCTGTCCGGTGATCATCCCATACTCTCTCTGTCCGGTGATTATCCCATACTCTCTCTCTCCGGTGATCATCCCATACTCTCTCTCTCCAGTGATCATCCCATACTCTCTCTGTCCAGTGATCATCCCATACTCTCTCTGTCCAGTGATCATCCCATACTCTCTCTGTCCAGTGATCATCCCGTACTCTCTCTGTCCAGTGATCATCCCATACTCTCTCTGTATCTCTGGATGTGTCTGGTGATCATCCCATACTCTTCCTCTATCTAAGGATCTGTTTGGCATTCAACCCATATTTTCTATCTCAGGATCTCTGTCTGGTGATCTTCTCATACTCTTACCCTCTATCTCAGGATCATAGACCTCCATTTATTTGTCATTATTATATTAAACGACTCACCTTCCTTTTCCAAACCAGTTTCCGATACAAGTTACTACACTCGGCCAACCTGTAGTCTGAACTAAGCCATTTAGCACCTGAGTAGAGAGAAAACAGTAAGTAAACTGTGTTCCTGCAAGGACCATTTTGATTAAATTGGTGTCTGTCAGTCTATCGGGAGTCTATCCTGTGTCTGTCCAGTAACTGTCTGTCTGATAAGAGTCTATATAGTTGACCAGTCCGTTGGTCTATCCAGTCTCTGATTCCCTATCCATTCTCTGTTTTTGGTACCATGGGATGCATGTGACAGCATTTGTGGTAATTTTGATCAGTTTGAATGTGTTACATTTTAATAACCACCTATTTCGCAGTGATCTCATCATGATTTTGCTGTAAAACCCATTAACCTGTGCCACTCACTTGGATAATGATGTAATAAGACAAGTTATGAATATTGTAAAAATAGCCAAAGCCAAAAAGAATAGTGAAGAATCCGCTGGCCACCATACCACAGGACAGGAAGTATCGAAGTGGTAATCGCTCACCAATCATCCCACTGAGGGCAAGAAAAGACACGGTTAGATCACATTATTAAGGAAGTTATTTAATAACAGTGCAATTGCAATTTAAATAGGTCACCGCATCCTTCTCCCCACTCCCATCTAGTGACATGTCCTCTCTCCCTCCCCTACATACAGACATCTCACCTCCCCTACCTATAGACATCTCCCCACTCCCTGCCCTAAACACAGTTACCTGAGAAACATGCCCACTGCATACGCACACAGAAAGGAATAGTCCAGGGCACCAAGAAGCTGTTTGTAATTTTTCTTATCTAAAAACAAACAAAACAAAAAAAAGGATCTAATCAGGTAAAATGGAAGCTTATATATTTGGGGAGGTGGTGAAGGGGGATATAAGGAGGCGGAGAGAGTGAGAAGAGATTTAAAGAGACAGGAGCAGTCATTGATCCTCTAAGGCAGGTCTTGGCACCCCGACTACATCGCCCCTGGTGCATTGTTAGCATTATAGCTGTAAGAGCATTATGGGGGATGTAGTCCACGACAGAGTGCTGAAGGTTACCTACCCCACTGGAAGGAATTATAAACGTCCAGGCCACCCTAACTATTTTGGAGTGGCTTTCTGTAGTTCCCTTTCTCGCTCTATGCAGACGCGCTTTAAGGCGAGTGTGGACCAGGCAGATTAAGCAATTTGAGCTAATTCATTTCAAAAAAGTAAGATGAAAAGAATGGAGAATGAAGAAAGGGGGTTATGAGATAAGGAAGAGAGAAATCAGATTAAACATATATCAACAGATGTTGCTAGAAGATGATAAATAATGATAGTAAATATGATAAGACGTAATAGCTTCAATTGGAATTACCAAATGGCGCCCATCCACAGCGCGAGGCATTGTGAGACTGGTGTAGAGGCGAATGATCCAAAATCACAAACTCTTTATAGCTGAGAAGTTCTATTTCATTTGGTTCTGCGCAGTGCTTGTGCAGCTCACCCTGAAAAACAGTATGGCTCAGTATCCCCTAAAAAACAAAAACTAGTATATATAGCTCTCACCACTTAGTATCTCCAGCTTGAACAGCTTAGTATCTCTAGAAACCTAGCTTTAACCATCTAGTATCCCCGCATCTAGCCACCTAGTATCTCTAGAAACCTAGCGCTCACCAACTAGTATCCCCACATCTCACCACCAAGTATCTCTAGAAACCTAGCCCTAACCACACAGAATCCCCGCCTCTAAGCACCTAGCATCCACGCCTCTCATGACCCAGTAACCCCAGCTCGAATAGCTTAGTATCTTTAGAAACCTGGTGTGACGAGACCAATCTCGACACATTGCATTGGAGGAGCCTGGTTGCCCGCCTGTTGCCTCTGAACTATGGCCCCATGGTAAACCTTGTATTTTCCCCTGCAGAAAGGCTAGATTCAATGTACCGAACAAATGCACAAATGACTGGACCACCTAGGAGCTGGAGTGTGCCATCAATTGACCTCCCAGAAGCTGCGGTTAACCACAGCTTAATTGACGAATGCTGGGTGGCCTTTGCTCGTTTGCCGAACACGTGGTGGCGGCCATTTTAAAGTCCCGAATGGCCAGCGGTGTTCAGCTCCCAAACAATGGAACTGGAAACAGGACACTTATTTGCGCGAACACCGCTGAGCCGTCAGCTACTTGCTTCTGCATTTGCTCATTTAACCGAATGCCTGTTCATTCGTTAGTTTAACCGTATGAACAGCATCACCCCACATAGCCATGCCATGGAGCCTATTCGTGTAATGAAAGACTATGTGAAAGACTTTGGCTCCATGGCGATTGAACTGTATGTATGTGATCTGAGCGCCATTCGGTAATAATGTGCGCTCAGATCTAAGCTATCTGGGGATAGGTAGAATGTATATGTTTTATTCATTATTTGCAACATTGTGTATTTTTGTGTCTTTTTACTAACATGTGCTCAATGGAGTTTTGCCTCTGT
>OW240912.1:382402-420491 GCA_933207985.1 Pelobates cultripes
GCGAGATAGCTGGTCAGCTGCTATTGTATATGCCGGGAACATGGGAGCATACAATGTGGAAGTGATGGGTGGCTGCCAGCCAAGTCAGTTTCCTAATGAAATTCATAATTATCAAGGAGGAAGAGCGGCCTTTGTTGATAATGTGGCATATTGCCATGTTGTCAGAGAAACAGCGTACTGACTGACCTTCCCACAACCTACACCAAGTGACAGCTGCGGCAACTATTGGGTATACCTCAAAAGGGCAGAGTTAGTGTGAAACCCCTCGATGCCCTGTGTTTCTGTTGGCCACGTCCCCCAGAGCCAATTTGTGCCAAAAATGGCCGCATATCCCGCGGATGATGCTGCATCTGTCCAAATGACAGGTGACTGAGAATCCAGCTGTGGAAGGAACATGCTTCTACCATTCCAGTCAGAGAGGAATCTGTACCACATCTGAAGGTCGGCAGTCGCAGGGCCGTTCAAAGATATGCGGGCATAGTCGTTGGTGAAAGTGGGGAACAGGGCGAGGAGCCTGGAAATGAAAGCCCTGCCCTGGGGGATTATGCGCATGGCGAAATTTAGTGAACCCAACAGAGATTGTAGTTCTTTACGGTTGCATGAGCCCCTGTGCATGTAGTGGTTAATGTCGTGTAGGATGTTATCAATCTTAGTTCTAGGGAGGCTGGCCATCATAGCTGCTGAATCGAGCAAAATACCTAGAAAGTTGATGACTGTGTCTGGACCTTCTGTCTTGGTGGGTGATACGGGGACGCCGAGTGCGGTGAATAGTTTGACAGCTTTGTGTAGGCTACACGGGGGGTTGGTGTTGGCTTCGATGAACAGAAAATCGTCCAGATAGTGTATCACATTTTGGCACCTACTGGTATTAAGGAGGAGCCAACACAAAGCCTCAGCGAATGTGTCAAAGATCCTTGGACTACTCTTGGCTCCAAAAGTGAGTTTTGTAAAAAAGTAGTAGGCTTCTTGCCACTTAACTCCGTGTAGGTGCCATAACGAGGGGTGTATAGGTAACCGTTTAAAAGCATTGACTATATCCGTCTTGCTGAGCCAGGCCCCCACCCCCGCTGACCTGATAGCTGCAATAGCGTGGTCAATAGTGGAGTACTGTAAGGAAAATTCTTCTGAAGGAATCAATGAGTTTAGGCTGGGGATGGCTGAAGAGTGGGGAGCGGATAGGTCAATGATGAGCCTTTGTTTGTCTGAATTTTTACTTGCGACCAGTCCGATAGGGTTAGTTCTCCAGCTGGAAAAGGGGGGATTACCAAAAGGACCGATGACAAATCCCTGGTCCACTTCCAGTTGTAGCAAGTTAGTAACTGCGGTAGGGTTATTAGAGGCTGACTGCAAATTGTGACATTCTAACACTCCTGTTGGCATGTAAATGAGCCCCGTGTGAAATCCGTGGGTGAGACCAGTGCATAAAAATTCCACCAGGTGTTTAGAGGGGTGAGTGGACAGCATGTGTTCAAGTACAGGAACGTTCACTGGAGACAAATAAGGTTTCTGGAACATTTTATTTGTGCACATGGATCTCGCATGTGCCCAAAAACAGTGTGAGCATACATGTAATAAGCGGCAAGCGCTATAACCACAGGAGCCTTCATTGAAATTATTGCAAATTTGTGATTTGCCTAGGTACACAACCGGATGACCCAATTTGTCTCTGGTCTGTTTCTCAGTTTTAAGGGGGTGCTGTAGGGACGTGCTGGGAGCGTTGTCCGGGCAGAGGGGGCACAAATAAGCTGTGTGAGCGGGTGACGTACATATGGCACAAGCTGGTGTCCTGAGCCCCGCAAAGTGTCTGAGGAACAATTCATTGTCCAGTTGGCTCCAATCCATCTGGATGCCATACTGGGACAATGTGGCTGACACTTTAGATGAAAAGGACTTGTGATAGTCATAAAAAGTGTAACCACCATATTTGTTACCCAGGTCCACCAGTTTATGCATATATAAGTCCAGTTCCTCTCTCCTGTGTGGATGAACTGAGCACAGGATGTCCCTATAGATACCAAAAGACAGGACAAAATCGGGAATGGTCAATTTCTTACCGAGTCTGGGGTCTCTGGCTTTTAAAACAACAGAGATATCCCCGTAGTCGTAAGAGCGGTTTTCCACTACATCCTGGGAGGCAATGAGCAAGGAGACCAAGTTTACGTCCTTGCCCTCCAGGATGTCTTTTTTAAGATTGGCCGGAACCATGTGGGCAGGGTTAATAACGTGTGCCGCTGTCTTGTTAGGTATAGGATTACCCGCTGTTGCTGTGGATATGACCGGGGCTATACCAGCGAGAGGCACAGGTGGCTCTATGGCGGAGCTGCGTGCCTCCAGCCTTTCCAGTCTGTCGTTGACCTTCCCCATAGAAGAGATTAGGGAGGCAACCATAGCATGGAGAGTCGGGTCTTGGGAGTTACTAGTGCCTTCACCGGCGTCTGTCATAAGGGTGTTTGTTTTAAGCAGTTTAAACAGTTCTGCTTTCCTGGCCGTGGCCGGGAAAGGGATACTGCGTTTGCGCAATTCCGCCGTGATGCGAGGGATAGTCCACGATCTGATGGACGAGGGACTTCCTATGTCGTCCTTACGTGTCGGGGTAAGTGACCTAGCCGGGGTGCTAGGGACTGACATGTCGTTGCCATCGTCTGGGAGCAGGGACATACTGAAAGTAATAACAGGCATAGTTGGAGGCTCGTTGGAATAGCCGGTAGCTAGTTAGGCCAGATGGCGAAAAACTTAACTCTAGGTTTTGTGGCAGGTGAGGCCCTACTAGTGCCAAGTGGCTAGAGAGGCTCTATCTATGAGTTGGCGCGAGGGGTATGGTAGCCTGCCCAGTGAACCGGGATGTTTGCCTCTCCAAGGGTAAGTAAGGAGGAAGAAAAAAAGGGGGGGGGGTTTGGTAGTGACAGGTGTCGCCCTCTCTGTACAACTGCGAGGCGGCTAACTATGATTTGGCCCGAGGGGCGTAAAGTACCTCGAAGTGGAGGATGGGAGTTGGCCTCGCGGACCTCTATGATTAAGGGGCAGGGAATTAACTAACGTGGCGTTGTAGAAAAGAAGCGTGTAACCGACATACCTGCAGAAAATTGAGCACTGGTTCTGTAAGAGAATTCAGGTGTCTCTTGAGTAGGGGGGTGGTTAGTTTAGGTGACCCGTCCGAGGTATGCGGATTCCTGGGGGTATGAGAATTAAGATAATGAACCCTTAAGTGGAACATATATAAATATGGCATAGTAAGAGTCCTGGGGGGGGGGGTTGCCGCGTATTACCATCCCCACCCCCCCCAATGTATATGATGTTAGTTAAGATTTAACGTTACCAATACTTGCAGAACATTCTTACCATATATTAACCAGCAATAAGTAAACATGTATGCATGTATCACATTTTAACCAGCAAGTCATACCTTATATATATAATAACAAAGAAAAAATAAATTGTGTGAGGTTAATACAAACCAGCATCTTATTTAGCAGTATAAGTGTAAAACACAGCTGTATATGTATAACAGTGCTTAAAAAAAAATAATTGCTGTTAATTAGACATAGATAACCATTGTAACCAAAATGACCAAAGGTATATGCATAATGAATGGTGGAGGCTGGCTGAACTAAGGGTCAACCAGCAGCAAAGAATGACCCCCTTTAAGCAAGGTACACCCCCCCCCACCCCCTTCCCAAGTGTGTAGTTGGTGGGAAACAGAGTCCCCTAACGTTATAGGGGTCTGGTTGTGGCTTGTGAGTGCCCTACCACATCCCCCTTCCCCCCCCCCCCCCTCCCCTCCCCTTCCCTGCGAAAAAGATTCCTCCCTGGTGGCCGAAAACAGAGACTCCTAGGTAGTAATGGAGTCTCTGTTCTGTGTGTGGGAGCTCCTCTTACCACCCGGACCAGTTGGTAGGCGAGGAGGGTAGCCGAGACCTCCGTTCGGGAGCCGGTGGAGCCGCCGGAAGTTGGCGCGTGACGTCAGAAGAGGGCGCCGAGTCTCACCGGAAATGACGATTTCGACCCGGAAGTCGGGAGCGACGGAGGCCTGCGAGACAAGGCTGTTCGTCTGGACCAACGTAGGTAAGTGAGGGAAGGGGGGAGTCCCCTTTTAAGTAGATCTATTGCCCCTCCCACAAATTCAGGCCCTGCCTTCAAACATATGTATTTATCTATATATATATTTGCGGTTATTTGTATTTTATATATAGATAGATATATATAGAATGTCATTCTAAGTGTATTTTTGTTACCGATATATATTAACAAAATACAGTTAGAATGAAATTACATATGAATATATAATTTATATTAAATTTTGTTTCAATATTTTATTTTATTTATTTATTATTGTAATTATACATATATACACATAATAATATATATATCTTTTATATATAATATATATACATATTTATGTAACGTCATTCTAAGTGTATTTTAATATTAATATATACTAATATTAGGATTAAAATACACTTTGTATGACGTTACACACACACACACACATAGATAGATATATAGATAGATAGATATAGATATAGATATAGATATAGATATATATATATATATATATATATATATATATATATATATATATATATATATATATAGAGAGAGATATAGATAGATATAAACACTTTACTGTTAAAGCGACCCCTCCCACCACTCCCTCTAATAACTTACTATCATCATTACATTACCTCTGGTGGGCCCTCTTTATTACAGGCCTACCCGTACACCACTACCAACTTTCACCCTCTTCTATATTTTCATATACAAATTAAGTTCCAACCACAAATTCTATAATATGTAAGTGTATTTTAATACTAATAAATGTAATTATATGAATATTAAAAAACACAATGTATGACGTTACATATCTAAGAGCTATAGATAGATAAAAATAATTAGAGAGAGATATATATATCTCTAACATGTTTAATAATCCCTTTTCTTCCCACCAGCGAGGGGACCGTAACATTCCAGCCAGTCCCCCTGCTGGCAGATCCACAGACAGCCCATTATAATGGGGACGGCATAGAATGCTGTTAATTAGTTGGAGTGGGTATCACTGGATACCTAAATCTTCTGCTGGCACAAACAAAGGTCTTCATTTAAATATTTTTGGATAAAGGTTTAAAGCAGTTTAATATTTTGTAAACTATTTTAATATATTATGTTGTATATATATATAGGACATTTGTTTTAATATTTTGAAAAACCTTCTCAAAAAATAATAAATTGAGGCCATGGTAAGATATTCCATGCTGACTATAAGGATGTCCTGCTGTACCTTGTGCTTTCTTTCTCTTAGACACAGCGTTCTCTTCCTCTTCAATTTCCATACACTGGTTTTTGCTCAGCACCACCCCCTGGAGACAGGTTCTTAGTAATGCCGAAATACGGGTAGTCTCCTCCCTCCGAGTACAGTAAACAATGACGGAATCCAGGCATCCAAATCTCTCTCCCTTTAGCAGATTGACAAGGGCCTGGGTGGGTAGAAAGCCATGTAACAGAGTGGAACAGCAAGAAGCAAGCTAAATAGGGTTGAGGCATACTGAAAAGGCGTTGAAGAAATGCTTACTGATCAATTATAAGATACTGCTTAAAAAGGAACGTTACCAGAAAAAAACTAATTAAAATGGTTTTTGTTTTTTTTTAAAAACTAAAAAATATTACATTTAATTTAGCTTCAAGTATACTACCAAAAATAGGAGAATTCTCTAGAAAACAGACAAAATATATATTTTTTAAATGAGGCAAGTGCCCCAAATGCACATTTCAAGAAGATGAAGTAAGTGAATTTAGTAGTATGATAAAGGAGTGATTTTTTAACACAAGCTATACTTATTTTCTGCATTATGTTACATACCTAGTGTAAATAAAAGGAACACAAACCAGTTAATAAAAAGGTTTTAATGCCATGTTTCCCCTCAGTGCTGCTCACCTCTCAGCCTCCTGCGACATCATCAAGGAGACATGGTCCCCTCCGGTGGTGGTCCTATCCAATGCTCATAATATAGTATCTGATGTGTGGTGAGCGTACCCAAGCTTCCCTAAGCACCTAATTCAATTATTTTCCTAGGAGCTGCAGTCAGTGCCATGAACGCACCTCTAGTGGCTGTCAGTATTTCTTTGGTTTCTTTTTAATGATAGTCTTGAAAAGGTCCTCAAAATACAGCCAACACAACTAATTCTTTCTCCAGATACAGACACTAACGGTGAAGTATTAAGTAGCATGTATCTCTAAAAGTACAAGTTATTTTATCCAAATTCCAGTGTGTCTGATATTTGGGGTACAGTTACAGACACAAGGTATAACAACACTGACTGTGGCTAAAATAACCTCGCCACTGGGTTCTGGAGGAGCCTGTTTGCCAGCCTCTTGCCCTGTGACTATGCCATTTTAAATGTCTGTTTGGGCTTATTGGATTTTGGGACACACTTTCTGCCCCTTTGAATCAATAGGAAGGGGTGCCTCTTCCCCTCCCCCGTTTTCAGGCACTATTGTTCTCCAGCAGGGCATTGTTCCAGGGACACTGCCAGACCAGTTGAAACTGGCTGCTTTGTCCTTTCTCAACCTCTTATCAGCCCTTGCTATTGTTTAACCCCATGGCGATTTGACTGTGTACGTGGGATTTAAGCGCTGTTCGGCTATATTGAGCGCTCAGATCCAAGCTATCTTGGGATAGGGATAAATGTGGGGGTTCAGTTCTATAGAATATTAGTTATGTATTTTAATGTGTTTTGTTGCAGTTGTAACTTAGTGATATTTTCTGTACCTGGAGATAATTGAGTTTACTACAGTTACTTAAGCCAATTATCTCCAGGATAGAGGAGAAGATAGACCGGCTGCACAGCCTAGATCTGTGGCACTGTTTTGGGCAGGAAAGCTATGCTTGCAGTCGGTCAAATAGGACTTCCACCTAACTTTTGAACCACTAAGCCAATTTGTATGATTTTGATGTATGTTTGTATACTGCTTATGCTGATTCCGAATATGTGACTTTTATGAGAACTGTATGTATAGTTTGGAACTTATGAATATTGTCTAAAACTGTATAGTTTCCTGCCTGTGATGATTAAGTTAGCCCAGTGTGTTTAATAATTATATCACAGGCAGACAGGGGGGGGAGGAGGGTCTGTGTGTATTAGCTGGGAGTGTCTGACTGTAGTGTAATGTGTTTGATTGGCTGTTCCACAAGACAACGTGGGTGGTAAACTTGTGGGAAAAGTTGCATATAAGTGCCAGTAAACCCTCAGACTGTTGAGTTCCTGTTTTACCCTCAACATAGAGCCTTGTCTCATGTGTGGGGGAAAAGGCTGCATCTACACTGGGGATTGCTATATGCTGTATACTCCCCTGGCTATAATCATTAAGCTCTTTTAAGAGCTTGTTTCTGCTTTGCTCTCTGAAGGAAGATAGGTTCACCCACTGGAGCCTGGTCGTAGGTCCAGGGTGGGTAGGAGACGGCGAAACCCCAACCAAGCTGCGGCGGTTCGTGGTGTCTGCAGTGCTTATGGTGTCAAGTGGAGTGCTTGGAGCCCTCGGGAAGCTCTAGTAGCATCCATCAATAGAGGTACCCAGTCGGGCTGCCAGGTGATCTGTTACAGTGACCATTGCAGACATATTATCCAAACACTAAATACAATCTGTTTTTAACATAAGAGGGAAAAACAAAATAAGTTTCTCAGCTTTTTAAACATGTCAAATGGCTTCAAAAGACTGAATATGCAAAGATATTTGAGCAATAAATGAATCGTCCTTATTTACAGACATATTACCTGGTCTTTATCTCGATCCATGGACACAGACAAGTGCAGATTCGAGGGCACTGCAGCAATTCGCACAGGGATTCCTCCATCCTCAGTCACACCCAGATGATGCGCCACATCATGTGCTGTAGTCCTAGTCGCGGTGGCAGTGAGACCCAGAAGACAATGGACACCAAGCCGCTCACGAAGTACCTGAGGCATTGGGTGTTAAAAAAAATGATAAATGCAAAAAACAGGGCATGTTTGGGAGAAAATGGCTTAGATGGTGTCAAGTGGCTCTATATTCCTGACTGGGGTCCATGTAGGCAGACCTAGACGGGGGTTCTATATTCCTGACTGGGGTCCATGTAAGAAGCTCTATATTACTCACTGGGGGTCCATGTAGAGATACCTAGATGGGGCTCTATATTCCTGACTGGGGGCCATGTATAAAGACAGTCAGGGGGTTTTATGTTCATGACTGGAGGCCCACGTAGGGAGGGCTAGAAAGGGGGCTCTAGATTATCCTTTTTTGAATCCTACTTCTGACTCAGGTCAGAGAAGAACATGGTGGTGGAAAGACAGGACGAGACAGAGTCACAATAAGCGTAGACTAACAAAGTGGCGCCTAGATTAGACAAACATTACAAACCTTGCAGAGTCGCAAGTAGCAAGGACGGAAGTTGTGTGACCATTCTGACACACAATGAGCTTCGTCTATACATGCAAACGCCACGGGGGGTAATTGGTCAGCAGGGGGCAAACAACTGGAGCCAGAATGACCACCTCCAACCAGCGCCTCTGGAGAGAGGAGAAGGACATGAACCTGGCCTTCCTTTACCTGTGTGTAAGTGACACAAGAGAAAATAATGTGAATTTAGTTCTACTAATCATTTCATACTGAAAATATATACCTTTTAATAGCATAGAGGAGACATGGAGCTAAACTAAGAGCAAGTACAAGAGAACTCACCTTCGCAATGGCAGCCTCACGCTGACTTCTCGTCATGTTGGAGTGAATACAGACAGCCTTTAACTTGCTGGGAAGACCGGACACCTAGGAGAAAAATGGCTTGAGATGACCATGCATAAAAGGTACAAGCCTACGGTAGTGTGATCAGAACCAAATTAGAATCCTGACAAGTATCCCTGCAGCACTCAGAACTGCATTAGGCTAACACTCCAAATACTTCATTCCAGTCTCCGGCAGCACTGATGCTCTCTAATTCCACTCTAAACTGATCTGTCAAAGCCAAAAATAGCCACTCTAAACAGTCCCACAAAACATATAGCACCTTCGACAATACACCTATACAAGATACAAATGTTTTCAGTCAATAACTTTAAATACAGTGTATAAACAGAGCAAGCCCTGCTTCTATCTAGCTATGGATTTATATAGTGTATAAACAGAGCAAGCCCTGCTTCTATCTAGCTATGGATTTATATAGTGTATAAACAGAGCAAGCCCTGCTTCTATCTAGCTATGGATTTATATAGTGTATAAACAGAGCAAGCCCTGCTTCTATCTATCTATGGATTTATATAGTGTATAAACAGAGCGAGTCCTGCTTCTATCTATCTATGGATTTATATAGTGTATAAACAGAGCGAGCTCTGCTTCTATCTATCTATGGATTTATATAGTGTATAAACAGAGCGAGCCTGCTTCTATCTATCTATGGATTTATATAGTGTATAAACAGAGCGAGCCCTGCTTCTATCTATCTATGGATTTATATAGTGTATAAACAGAGCGAGCCCTGCTTCTATCTATCTATGGATTTATATAGTGTATAAACAGAGCGAGCCCTGCTTCTATCTATCTATGGATTTATATAGTGTATAAACAGAGCGAGCCCTGCTTCTATCTATCTATGGATTTATATAGTGTATAAACAGAGCGAGCCCTGCTTCTATCTATCTATGGATTTATATAGTGTATAAACAGAGCGAGCCTGCTTCTATCTATCTATGGATTTATATAGTGTATAAACAGAGCGAGCCCTGCTTCTATCTATCTATGGATTTATATAGTGTATAAACAGAGCGAGCCCTGCTTCTATCTATGGATTTATATAGTGTATAAACAGAGCGAGCCCTGCTTCTATCTATCTATGGATTTATATAGTGTATAAACAGAGCAGCCCTGCTTCTATCTATCTATGGATTTATATAGTGTATAAACAGAGCGAGCCCTGCTTCTATCTATCTATCTATGGATTTATATAGTGTATAAACAGAGCGAGCCCCTGCTTCTATCTATCTATCTATCTATCTATGGATTTATATAGTGTATAAACAGAGCGAGCCCTGCTTCTATCTATGGATTTATATAGTGTATAAACAGAGCGAGCCCTGCTTCTATCTATCTATGGATTTATATAGTGTATAAACAGAGCGAGCCCTGCTTCTATCTATCTATGGATTTATATAGTGTATAAACAGAGCGAGCCCTGCTTCTATCTATCTATGGATTTATATAGTGTATAAACAGAGCGAGCCCTGCTTCTATCTATGGATTTATATAGTGTATAAACAGAGCGAGCCCTGCTTCTATCTATCTATGGATTGATATAGTGTATAAACAGAGCGAGTCCTGGTTCTATGACCTAATGGATCCCCACAGTGGGCGGCAGAGTTCCTGTCAGACGCGGTGAGGGAGCTATGTTCTTTCTGCTCTGCTCCCTCGCGCGCCGTTTGCCGGAATATGACGCCCTATTCCAGCTCCTGGCATCTGTAGACAGCACGCGAGGGAGCAGAGCAGAGAGAACACAGTTCCCTGGCTGTGTCTGACAGGAACTCTGCTGCCCGTCGCACTGAAGTCCCACTGGACCCCAGGGACAAATCCACGCCAGCTCTCCAGATAGGGAGGCTGGGTGGACATTTAATATTAATAATTCGTGTGGGTCAGTAAGTGTATGTGTGTGTCTGAATGTGTAGGTGTATCTCTGAGAGTGGGAGTGTGTGTTTGTGTATGTCTCTACATGTGTCTGTATGTATGGGTCTGTGTGTGTGTGTGTGTGTATGTAGGTGTCTGCATGTGTGGTGGTGGTGGGGGCAGTGACATGTGTGGTAGGAGGTAGATGTATGGGGGGACCAGGGCAATTTTAGCAAAAAGCTATAAGGAAGCCAATGTTAAGACACCCCTGGTACCTAGGATTGAAACCGCCTGTGACGAAGTGCCCTTCGCCACTTGTGCCTGGAGAGCACTGCTTGCCCGCCTCTTGCCCTGTGACTATGGCCCCTGGGATGTATTGCCCTTTAAAGACATGATTTGGGCATAATGGATTTGTGTTGTGCTGCTGCTGGCCCTTTAAGAACCATCTGGGGACATACTGTGGAGTTACTGGGTGGCCACCATTTCCTGTATCAGAAGCACATGGTGAGAACAATGGATGGCGGCCATTTTAACTCACAGACACTGTTTGGACTTTTCAACACGGTGCCATCTCGCCAGTATTTGGTGGCAGCGGCGGGATGGCATCCTAGTGCGAGGACAAGCAGCTCAGAGACACCGGTAACGTGTGGAGTTACAGATTTATAATTGAGGGCAACACTAGCCTCTGCACAGCGTCCCTACCTACAGCAACATGGAGCTAGCAAGACCCTGGACAGCAGCCAGTGAATTGCAAATCCGCCTGTCACGGTGCTATGAGGGTGCTGATTTCATGAAGGAAGTAAAGGCGCGGCTGGTCTGGTTTGGCCCAAACCCTTCAGATGAGGTGGTCCATCAAGTGATGCGCCTGTTGAGTGCTGAGAACCAAGACGCACGGAACTACGAGTAGCAACTGTGGAGTTTGGGGGTATTGACACCCAGTCTCCAGCGACAGAGTGAGTTACAGGGAGAGGAGAGCAGCGACCTCCCTTCCCAGCGGCAGTGCACCGTACAGAGGGAAGAGACAACCGGTCTCTCTCCCCAGCGGCGGCCTGAGTTCCAGGAGGAGGTGATGGTAGATCCCTCCCCCGCACAGCAACCAGCGTCCTGGGGAGGGGAGGCAACCGGCCTCCCTCTCCAACAGCAGCCGGAGGTGGGCGACCTCATAGACTTGTCCTGGGGACACACAGAGATGGCAAGCGGAGATGGGACCGAAGTCTCTCTGCCAGCCCTACAGGGATGCTGGGCAGTCAGCCCAGGTCCCCAGCGGCAGTATAATATACAGGGAGAGGAGACAACTGGTCTCTCTCCCCAGCGGCGGCCTGAGTTCCAGGAGGAGGTGATGGTCGATCCCTCCACCTTACAGCAACCAGCGTCCTGGGGTGTGGGGGCAACCAGCCTCCCCCTCCAACAGCAGCCAGAGATACCGGGAGAGGGGGAAGACAAACCTAACCACACTGGCGCAGATGGGACCGCGGTCTCTGTGCCAGTCCTACAGGGAGGCTGGACGGGCGGTCCAGATCCCCAACCAACCCCGCAGGGATGCCAGGAGGAGGAGGTAAGCGAAACTTCCCCTCCCCAGCTACATCCCAACTGGGTCCTGGGGGCAGTGGATGAGCCTGCGATACCCACTGACCCCCTCCCAGCAGAAGAGCTGGCATCTGGGCAGAGCTCTGTTAGCCTCTGCCCCCCCTTTTCCCCTGTATCAGAGCCTGACTTACCACGGGTTACCCCAGTGGAAGAGCTGGCAGCAGGGCAGAGCGCCGCTGGCCTCTGCCCCCCAAGCAACACCAGCAGTTTGCCTTGCTGCACCAGGGAGACCGAGAGTGCTGCGCTGTCCCACTACAAACTTGAACCTACAGGCCAGTACCATTTATTGTGGGGGGGTTACTCTGCGTATTTTTCTTTGTGGGTGGGCTGCCCGACTAATCTAGGTACTGACCGGCAGAAGGTCAGGTATCTGTTTAGTCTTCCCCCCAAAGGGAAGATGTGTGACGAAGTGCCCTTCGCCACTTGTGCCTGGAGAGCACTGCTTGCCCGCCTCTTGCCCTGTGACTATGGCCCCTGGGATGTATTGCCCTTTAAAGACATGATTTGGGCATAATGGATTTGTGTTGTGCTGCTGCTGGCCCTTTAAGAACCATCTGGGGACATACTGTGGAGTTACTGGGTGGCCACCATTTCCTGTATCAGAAGCACATGGTGAGAACAATGGATGGCGGCCATTTTAACTCACAGACACTGTTTGGACTTTTCAACACTGTGCCATCTCGCCAGTATTTGGTGCACAGAGACATCGTGCAGTGGTTTTGGACTATACAGCAGGGGACACATTATACAGTGATTGTTTTTCATTTAGCCTGTATATGTTCTGCAGAATCTGCATTAAACTGTATTTTCCAAAGTACTGAACGGATCTGGGTGAATTTTGGATATGTGGTTCACCCAGATCCCCCGGTTCCAATGATACACTTTTTATGGGGTTATTGCATGTTTTGGGGTCCCTGTGATGTATATTTTAGAAGTTATGAATGCTGTAAAAATTGTAATGTTTCTGGCCAGCAGATAATTGAGCTTTGTGTATTGTAGAAACTCAATTATCTAGCCTGGCCCAGAGGAGGAGTTTTGTGTTGCATAAATTGTGAGTTCTGTGTGCCAGTAAATCAGTCTTGTTCCAGCATTAAGCCTTGGCTCATGTTTGGGGGATTGGAGAAATACACTCTGGGGATTGCTATAATCACTATACTCCCCAGGGTATGATCACTAAGTTCTGCTAAGAGCTTGTTCCTGTTCCTGCTCTCTGGGGAAAGAGAGGTTCACCCACTGGAAGCTGGATCCTGGCCTTGGGTCCAGGGTGGGTGGAGACAGCAGAGACCCCAGCGCAGTTGCATCGCTGGAAGTGGGGTCTGCAGTGCTGATGGTGTCGGTTGGAGTGCTTGGAGTCCTCGGCAAGCGCTAGGAGCATCGATTGGCGGAGGTACTCTGTCGGAGTGCCAGCGTTCCGTCACACCGCCGTTTAGTTAAGTTTCCCCCTTCGCACTCTTGCTATCTCCGTTCGTATATAATTCAGCGTACGAACCACAACCAGGGGAAAGCGGCAATCTCCCGAACGGGATCCGTAAAGGTGCTCCAAACTCCCGAACAATAATCCACGAATCGTCACTAACCGCCGAACAGGTATATCCTCCAAGCGGCTTTCAGCTTCAGCAATCAGTCGCTCCGCATTGAGGGTAAAACAAGAACTGGCTTTACTGTGGGCTACCCGCCCGTATTTATGCAGGTCTCCCACTTGGTGGACACTCCCCTAGGGGACCAAACCGGAGACTGTAATGACAGACAGACATATGGCTATTTCAGACACACAGGCACAAAATATTCCCACAATGCATCATGGTTTCCTCCCCTCTACCCTGGAGATAATTGAGAAGTAATTCAATTATCTCCAGGACAAAGACAAATCGCCATTTTAAGTAAGACACCAGAAAACATAAAAATAAATAATTACACAACTACCGAACATTTTACATTTGTGTAACGTATCCCCAGATAGCCTGGATCTGGGGGCATATTCTTAGCGAATAGCGCTCAGATCCCATATGCATAGTTCAATCGCCATGGAGTCAAAGTCTTTACAATCTTTCGGTATGCGATTGACTCCATGGGAGGCTATCTGGGATAAGTCTCTTCGTGTAATCCAAAACTCCCGAACGGTCGGTGTTGGCATGCCTTTGTCGACTGAGAAGGTCGGTCGGTGGTTTCAGCGGTGTTTGGCAGAAAAAGTGTCAGTTTTTAGTTCAATAGAATCAATACCGAACACCGCTGGTCTTTCGCGTGGTTTAAAATGGCCGCCGCCTCGTGGTCGACATTCGAACGACGACCACCCTGTATTCGGTTATAATTAAGAGGTGTCTGCGGTTAACCACAACGTTCTAATTGGGATCAAGAGGTTAACCAGCAGCACACTTCTATTCTGAGTGGCCGTCCGTTCAGTAGGTTCATTCGGCAAAAAGTCAATCATACGCATGGGGTTATAGGAACAGGCAATTTCCACGAAAGGAAGGCAAACTAGATGAACCGACAAATAATAGTTATACAGATGGGTCTGTCACAGCCAATAATGCCTGCAAAAAGGCGATTAGATTTGCAAAACTACAAAATGAAAAAGTGAACGCCAAAGAGAGCAAAACCAACCCCAAAGCATTTTTTGTAAGTTAAAAAAATAAAAAAATAAATTTAAGTGTAGGTACACTAAAAACTGGAATGGGGGTGTTCGTTAATGAAGACCAGGAAAATGCATAAATTTTAAATAAATATTTCTTCTCCGTTTATATTAAGGAAGTGCCTATTACAATAGATATGCAAAGGATTGCTGCAAAAACTTGCAGAAAAATTGTAATTGGATGATGTAACGGAACGCTGGTCTCTCACAGACTATTTTCGCTGGTAGTCCAGGTGTGGCTCAGGAACCAGCAATCACCCCAGGCATAATAGCCACACTGAGAGAATAATCCAGCCACATAGTAATCACCATCAGCAATAAAATCCAAGAATATCCCCATACAGATCCCAATGACTGGACGACACACAGCATCAGGAGCAGAACTGAACTTTTAATCACTTCACCTTCTTTTAAAGCATGCTCCCATGCAAGGGAGGGATTTACAATAATTATTACAGTATCCAATTATACATGAGTTACCACCCACACATTCCCTCCCCTTAGCCTGACTCATAATCCCATTATGCAGTACACACATTTCCTAGGTTTCTGGATGTAACCCTAAACATAGGGGTACCCCTTGAATTATTATATCCCCTGGTAGCCGTGATCTGGGTGAAGAACATATCCAAAAATCACCCAGATCAGACGAGGGGTTCGGGAGATTGATGGAAGTAGTAAAAAAAACTGACCCCACCGGAAGTAACAGCCGAAATTGGTTCAATGCATTTTGGCCCTGCGGTCGGTCACAGAAAAAGGGAATAAACTGCACGGATGACTTGGGCTTGGGTTCGAATTAATCCCCTTGTTCGTGTGTTTCTGTCTACCGAACGGGTAGCCGTTCGGTAGTTTCTACACGCGTTTACGGGCAGTGTGGCATTTACGGGGTTTGCCTAGCCGAGTGTCCGATTTGAGTTCCAGACACTCAACGGCAAAACACTGCTGTTCGGGGGTTTTAACATGGCCGACGCCTCGTGTTCGTCTCCCGAAAGGCGGCCACCCAGAGAGCAAAGAACCCACTACACGGAGGGCCAATTACCCGTTCGCAACATTGTTGCAAACGGTAATTGGAGGCACACTTACTACTGGGGTGGTCTAAATGTTCAGTAGTTTCACTCTCATAATAACTGGAGTGATTCTACCGAACAATCAGGCAAATGCTGCATACAGGTGAATACACAATACATGAAAATATATTAAAAGACACAAATTTTGTCCTTTGCTGCATAAGGTATATGGTCCAAAGTCTCTGTAATAGTATACTATGTCCTTAAAGGGCCAGTAGTGCCGTACAAAATCCCAGCCATTGTACTTAAAGGGTCCCATCTTAATGGGACCATAATCACTGGGCAGGAGGTGAGCCATCAGCCCCCCTCCAGGAAACTGGACCCAGTCCGCTACAGATGACTCAGGACTGCAGCAACTAATGAAAGTTAATATAAACAAACCTCCAGGGCCTGACTGTGATCATCCATGAGTACTTAAAGGGCTAAGTGTGGAAATAACTGAACTTCTGTTTTTAATCTTTCAAGATTCTTTTCTTTCAGGAAGTGTGCTGGGGGATTGGAGAAAGGCAGATGTGGTTCCCATATTCAAAAAAGGTTTAAAATCCTTGCCTGGAAATTATAGACATGTGAGACGTCTGTGGCTGGGAAAGTATCTGAAAGGTTATGAAGGGATAATATTCAAGAATTCCTTGAGAAGAACATAGTTATCAGCAATAATCAGCATGGTTTTATGAAGCACAGGTCATGTCAAACTAACTTGATTGCGTTCTACGAAGAAGTAAGTTCGACGATTTTAAAATGGCGACCGCCACGTGTTCGGAAAACGAACGTGGACCACCAAGCCTTTCATCAATTACCCTGCGGTTAACCGCAAGGTCTGGGCGGTAAATGAGCTGCACACGACCTCAGTAGGAGGTTGGGTGATTCGGTAGTTTGTTCGGTTTATTGCAACTGCATGAAATAGCCATACATACAAATAAATAGCCGAAAGGCTGTTTCTCTGAGTCTGTTCAAACAGGGATTTCGTTACACCTACCAGTGGTTGGAAAAGGCAGGACTGAAAGAGCACTGCGGCACTAATCCTAGCAGCACAGGAGCAGGCACTCAGCACCAGATCGATAGAAGCTGGAGTCTACGACACCAGGCAAGACACAAGGTGCAGACTGTGCAAAGGGGCCTCTGAGACAGTCCAGCACCTAGTAGCCAGATGTAAGATGTTAGAAGGAACAGCATACACGGAGAGACACAACCGAGTTGCTGGGATTGTGTACCAAAACCTCTACACAGAATATGGATTGGACCTGCTGGGAGGGTAGTTAAGAATGACAGGGCTAAGATCCTGTGGGACATCAAGATCCAGACAGACAAGCAAGTGCTGGTCAACTAGACAGACATTGTGGTGGTAGACAAGGAACGAAAGACTGCAGTCGTGGTGGATGAGGCAATACCCAGTGACTATAACATCAGGAAGAAGGAACATGAGAAGGTGGACAAATAACAAGGACTGAAAGAAGAACTAGAAAGTATGTGGAAAGTGAAGGCAGTAGTAGTCCCAGTTGAGATCAGAGCACTCGGGGCTGTGACTCCCAAGTTGGGGGAGTGGCTTCAACAGATTCCAGGTGGGACATTTGAGATTGCTGTCCAGAAGAGTGCAGTTCTAGAACAGCTTAGATAATGCGCAGAAACCTCAAACTCCCAGGCCTCTAGTAGAGGACCCGAGAATGAGGAATAAACATACCACCCAGTAGGAGTGAGAAAATCAATTTTTAATTCATAATTAAATGTCATTGTTACGGGTGGGGGGAAGATTCGTAATAGTCAACAGCGCAACCGGAAACAGGGACCGACGAAGTAGAAGTTAAACGGTAGCCCCGACACGCCAACGAAACATAACCGACAAAGACCTAGACCTAAGTGACGACTATATACATTACGCAATCTAACCAATAATGTGACTCAAAATGCACAGGACTGAAAACACAGACCAAACGATGTACCTGTAACCGTATTATTCCTATTTCAACGCAGCTTTAAGTATCTCTCTGTCGATGAGGTAACCACTATGTGACTAATTGTCCTACGAAACCAACTGTAACTTTCTATAACATGTCCTCATTTCACACCTATAATGTTTTAATTTTACATATTGTTGGGACAGACCCATTCTTTGCAAACGAAAGTCTTGATATTGTCAACCGTCTTACCTTTGGGCGTTATGAACATAAATTTTGCTTGTATCACCAAGTTTGTATGTCTCTCTACCGTTGTTATATCCACAATGTAACGAGGTGTGTTTATATTTGAAAAACTAAAATTTAAATAAATTTTTTTTAAAAATTAAATGTCATTGTTAGTGTATTTTAATGTTAGTTATATATGTATATTAAAATACTTTTAATAATTTGTGTGTATGTGCATATAAAAGTACTTCGATCATGATCATTTACACATATATAAACACACACATAAATATAATCCAAGTACTTTTAATAACTTTACGAAACCTTTAGTTAACTTGTTTTAACTTTTAAAACTTTTTTTTTTAGGCAGTAGGGGGACAGTTAGAGCTCAGGCAGTCCCAATGCTGGCACTGCATGAGCCTGCTATTCCGGCCATGTGATCACGAGAACCCCAGATCGTAGTGTTATAGAGACAGGCTTAGGCACCAAGTGTTGTGGAGACAGGCTGAGGCACTGAAGGTAGTGGTGTTGTGGAGACAGGCTCAGGTACTGAGGGTAGTAGTGTTGTGGAGACAGGCTTGAAGACTATGTTGAGGCCTAATAGAAAGCAGTTGTTGTTGGGGGATTCTATCATAAGAGGTGTGGAGCTGGACAATGGTGGTCTTGTGAGAGGTCTTCCCGGAGCTACTGCTCACAGACAGGAGACATATTTGTAATATTGTTAGGCGAGCAAAGCAGGAAGGGGAATTGGATGTACTTGTCCATTTAGGTACTTATGACTTGGCTTGCAATGAGGGTTCAGATGTAAAGGAAGATTTTTGTGTTTTTGCTAATGATATACGGCAGGTTGCTTCCACGCCGTCATTCTCTGAAGTTCTGCCTCGGCATAACACTCAGCAGGACATGTGAATGCGTATTAGGGACTTAAACTTGAGGCTTGGTGAATGGTGTCGGGAGCAAGGATTTGGCTTCATTTCTCATGGTAGCTCTGTTTGGAATGGAAATAAACTGTACAAAAAATGATGGTTTGCATCTTTCTCAAAAGGGAATAAATGTTCTCAGTGAGCAGTTCAGAGGTTTTGCTAGGATGTATTTAAACTAGGAGTGGGGGGGGCAAAAGGGTGAGAAAACATCAATCCAATTGCCCCCCAAAACAAGGATAGAAGGTGCCTGTAGCAAGTGTGTTAAAAAATGATAAGCTTAGAGTCATGTCTACAAATGCTCACTGCTTAGGGAATAAGATCCATGAACTTGTGGCAATAATGGCAACTGATAGTGTAGATTTAGTCGCTGTTACTGAGACATGGTACAATGAGAAAAATGACTGGGACATAGCAATACCAGGGTACTCTTTATATAGAAAAGACAGGGAAGGCAAGAAAGGGGGATGGGTGGTCCTGTATGTGAAGGATAGAATAAAATCTAGCGAGGCGAACATCAAGTCAGTTTGGGTTACGTTAGAATTTGTTAATCACACAGTAACTCATGTAGGTGTGATTTATAGGCCCCAAGGACAAATAGAGTAAGAATCTACTAGTTGAGGAAATCGCTAAAATTACAATGGAGGGAAGTTATCATCATGGGTGATGTGAAGAAACCCCCTTTTGGTTTTGTTATATACTCATTACATTCCCTTTTTTACTCTATTTCTGCCCAGTGCATTCGGTAGATGTAACTACCGAACAAAGACCACCCCTCTGGCTCATTAAACATCAAAGTTTGGGTGAAATTGCTACCTCTGTATGTGCGGCCAGCGTTAGTCAGTCGAATGCCACATGGCAGAGAAAACCGCGGCCATCTTTGTTCATGCGAGTCGAGTGCATGGAACTGAAAACGGACACTCGACTTTCCGAACACCGGTCCCAAACAGACGAACGCTGGAATGCTATTTACCGAATAGCTAGAAGAGCGCTATTCGGTACTTTGGTGTATTCGACAGAGGGGCACAAACGCCGCTAGGAGCCAGAGGGATCCATTTGGTACTTTGTTCGTTTTCCTGCTTTTTCGAAAGTGACCGGCAAAACCCACCAAATTCATGGAACTGTTTTGGGCATACAGCCCAGGGTGAGACGGTCACAAGAGACTTCCAAAGTTTTTGTGAACCCCTGAACCGATCTGGGTGAAATTCGGATATGATGGTCACCCAGATCAGGGCTATCAGGGGACATATAACTTATGGGGATACCTCAAGTATAAAGGGGTTTTCTAGTTATTGGGGAAAACTGATTTTTCAGCCCGGAGATAATTAAGTTAATATTTTATCAGACTGAATTATCTCCTGGGCTAGGGGAGGGAATTGTAGGTGTTTGTTAAAGTTTTACGGTATGTGATTGGTTAATGTTTGTCCCTCCCTGAGGGCTGTCCCCTTGCATGGCGGACTTGCATAAAAGCTGTGTGCACCCATTAAAGGACAGTTCATTTTGTACTCTTCTTCTTGACTTCGGCTGATGTTTGGGGATTCAAGTGTTTCACTAAGGGAATCATCTTGTGAAGCTGTGGGAATTACTATTGGATTCGTCTACCCTATCTACCGAACATAGAGCTATAATCACTGAGGCTCTTGCGGTTCGGGAGGAAACTACCGAATAAGGTTTAAATATACTTGGTTTCCTTACACGTGACTTTAATCTTCCTGATGTGAATTGGAAAAACAAAATAGCTGCTTGTGCCAAAAGCACACATATTCTAAACTCCCTACTGGGATTGTCTCTGCAACAAATCATTGAGGAGCCAACTCGTAAAGAGTCCATACTATATTTAGTGTTAACAAATGGAGATTTGGTATCAGATATTTCTGTAGGTGAAAGTTTAGGATCCAGTGATCAGTCAGTGTGGTTTAGAAAAGAAGTGACTGATTCACCACACAAAAACAAAAATGTTTTAGACTTTAGAAAAACAGACTTTTCTAAAATTAGAATATGTATAAAGGAATTATCAGAGACAAAACCAGGGCACTCTTTATATAGAAAAGACAGGGAAGGCAAGAAAGGGGGAGGGGTGGTCCTCCATGTGATGGTTAAATATCAGTGTGGGGGTGGTAGAGAATTTATAATATTAAAATATGACACATTTATTGTACAACATTGCACTTACAAAATATCAAATACAAAAAAGCATATCACCACAGCCAGCGTGGTTGCCGAACTTCAGGATGTTACAGGAAGCTCCAGATCGTTTCCACAAGTGTAACAGATCACCTGGCACCCCGACTGGGTAACTCCGTTGAAGGATGCTCCTAGTGCTTCCTGAGGACTCCAAGCACTGCAGCAGACACCACAACCACCGAACCTGAGAAGCATATGAATGCTCTCAAGCATATGAATGCTGTAAGCAGCTGAACAGGAAAAGCATACAATCAGCTTACACTCCTGGCAATCAGCATACAATCCAATCCCCCCCAATAACGAAACGACACTTCGTTTTGAGGTCAAGCAGAACTGACTGTACGGACACATACAGCCTCTTTTATTCACAATCCACAAACATAGTACTGCCCACAGGGTTTTGAAATACAACCAATCAATCCGTACAATACACACAGACACTCCCACACAAAATCCTCCCCTCTGCCTGTGAGATGATTACTGAACACATTGGGTAATTATCACAGGCAGAGAAATACAGTTTTTATAAAATATTAATAACTTCCAAAATATACATGCCATTCACATAAAACATACATTTTCAGAATCCACATGCTTGAAATATACACATACTCAAAAATCAGGGCAATCGGTTCAGGGGTTAAAAAGTTAAGGGAAAGTCCTATTTGACAAAATGAAGCATGGTTTTTCTGCCCAAAACCAGTTCCACAGAGTCTTCTATCCTGGAGATAATTGGGATGTAATCCAATTATCTCCAAGGACAGAGGCAAAACTCCATTAGCCACATGGTAGCAAAATACAATAAAATACATAATCTATAACTGTGCAGCTATTGCATAAAAACGGGTACATTCAACATATCCCCAGATAGCTTAGATCTGAGCGCAAATCATTACTGAATGGCGCTCAGATCACATCCATACAGTTCAATTGCCATGGAGCCAAAGTCTTTCACATAGTCTTTTGTTATACGAATGGGCTCCATGGCATAGCTATCTTGTGTAACACTGCTCACATAGGGAAAGTACCGAATGACCTGGCTTTCGGGTCTTTGCAGGGGAAAATACAGCATTTCAACATGGGGCCATAGTCACAGGGCAGGAGGCTGGCAATCAGTCTTTTCCAATGCCCAGTGGCAAGGCTGGTTCCACCACATATAATAAAAGCAACAAATTAAGAAAAATAATAAGTCCTACACGTTTTGTCCGTTGGGACTTCCTCAGGGATCGCTATATGTTTTCCAGACCAGATTCTTCTTATAGTGATGCTTTAATGGGCACTGGACCGGCGTTTTTTTCTTTTAGCTGGTCCTTACTTCCTGGTTTGTGCGTCATTCCATGTGAGTCGATATCATCAGTAGTAGCGTGCGTTCCACCTTGGAACACATAATAGACATCCAGGTGGTGGTAATGACAAGCAACTACCAATCATCTAACCTCAAAACATCAGGCTGTATCTTATAGATATGTATCTTGCAGATATACACCACAAATATATATTACATTACAAGGCATCAAAAGGCTATGCAGCATGGCCCCTCACGATGACACTAACCAATGAAATTTCACTGTGCAAATGAAAACATACAAAAACTGCTTATTATTGTGAATAATAGGAACCAGCATTTCCAAAAATACACTCCGGTCAGACATTCAGCCCATTCCTGTATATCTTCCACCCATTCTCCTAGACATTGCAATCAGACACATGTTTTTTTTAGACAAGGGGCAAGACCAAAAGAAACCAAATCCCTCTTATTCCATCCCAACTCACAACAGGTTCTCAAGCCTTCGGTCACCAATAAAGAAAAGACCCCATATAGAAACAGAGGACAGGGAAGACCCCCATCATTCAGCTCCTCCCCAGAGACCGCATTAGACTGCCCAGAAGGTATTTTTAATGTATCAGGTATAGACCTGACCAAAAATGAACTATTACTTTTACAAAAGGGATTAAAATTTGCACCTACAAAAAAACCCAGATGCCTTTTCATTATTTTTGGACAATCGGAGATGTCTTAAGAAATTAACTAGAAAAAGATTTTTTGAGAGAACAAATAATGGAAATACTGAATCAACTAATATACACCATGAGTCCCTTTCAGAACAAGACATAGCAGATGATACATTCATTCCCATACATCATTCTAGTTTAAAAAAGAAATCCAATTTCTACCCCACACTAGATCAAAATAAATATTTGGAAATTTTTAGTGAACTTGCACAGGAGGATTTAGATAAATTAACACCGAAAAAAACAACATTCATTCATGGGGCTTTTTTTTTTTGAAAGTATGGATTGCAATTCGGCAATCCAATACTCTAGTTCACACCACCCTTCATGGCTTAAAAATATCCCCAAAGGACAACTAACTCATCTAAGACGAAATTGTTCAGATGTACAAGTATTCAAACAGCAATCCCATATCATTAAAAATAGATATGTAGAGAAGGGATATAACAAGGAAGCTATAGAAAAGGCAGAGGAGTATCTTGTTGGAACAGAAATAATTCATTTTTTTAAAGATAAAGATTCCAAGCGTAAAAAGGAGAACCGTTTTGATTTTGCATTTACAACTAGATAGAATGTACAGGCGAAAAAGAATCAAAAGTTCTACATGAACATTGGCACGTCCTTAAGGACCAAAATTCTGGAATAAAAGGGAATCATGACATGTCACACGTCATGTGTCCTTAAGGGGTTTAAAAAAAAAAAAAAAATTCTACCAAGTAAACCTGTAGTTATAAATAAGGAAGCAGATAATTTGAAAAACAAACTGGCTCCTAGTATGTTGCCTAGTAATAATACCAATAAAAACCAAGGTTCTTTGAATCAAACACATATACTTACCAAAGAGATACTACATGGTTTCTTCCCATGTGGGAGGTGCTCCACTTCCATAAAAAAGCGGTTCATTCCTTCCTGGGCACATACACTAATCTAACATATGATATTAAAAAAATTCATTCAATGCTCCACAACCCATGAGGTATATTTACTACAATGTGGCTGTGGAGCACAATATGTAGGCCGCACGAAAAGAAATCTACATAGACTTTCTGAACACTTTTATAATATACGTTCACAGAAATTAGATCATAGTGTACCAAAACACTGCATAAATTGTCCGTTTTTCAAATGGGAGACGTTTCTGGCAATTGGGATAGATAAAGTGGAAAAACATTGGAGAGGAGGCAATATTGAGTCAGCATTAAATATGAAGGAGGCACAATGGATTTATAGCCTAAAGACCTTAAAATCAAGTTTGAATGAGGAGATAGATCTCACAGGTCTTATTTAACCCTCTCTGTTCTTCTTGCTTTTGCACGTTTTTCTGCCTGACTTTCTTGTTGGGTTGTTCTATAACATGAAGGTTTTATTTTATTCTATGTATTCTAATTATTTGTTCTCTGGTCTTTTCAGATCTAAAAAAGATGCTATACACACATACACAAATGTATATAGAATGCACACTATAACAATCTAAAAAAAAAAAAACAGCTTTATTATGTACAAAAAAGTACCAGAGTGAAAACATATAAGAAAAGATAAACAAAGTGACAGAAGCAAGGGCAAACACAATAAAACAATAATAAATTACCACAAAAATTCTTACAAGCCTCAAGACAGAAACACGAGTCACCAACCCCCCCAACGTTTCGGCAGCCTATTTACTGGGTACCCTTGATAAAGGCAGCTAGTTGGTGCCAAAACGTTGGGGGGTTTGGTGACTCGTGTTTCTGTCTTGAGGCTTGTAAGAATTTTTGTGGTAATTTATTATTGTGTTTGCCCTTGCTTCTGTCACTTTTTTTTTATCTTTTCTTACATGTTTTCACTCTGGTACTTTTTTGTACATAATAAAGCTAAGTTTTTTTGAGATTGTTATAGTGTGCATTCTATATACATTTGAATATTTAAAGCACTTGAGGGAGTGTTTATATGGTTTGAACCTGGCTGTTCTTATACTATTTTGTCTCTCCATGTGCTGTTGTTTTGAGAACACACACACACACACACATATATAATTTTTAACATATACACATTGTCTTTGTCTAGGTATTATGTTTTTGGTATATTTAAAATATGTGTGTTTGGTCTGATGTACAAGACTTAGCAGCATGGCTTCACACAGAAATAAAATAAATATGTCCTCCAGATTTGTACCCATTTTTCATCATTATTTTCATTTTATATTTTGTATTCATTCTTTTTTCACTTTATTTTTGTTAGTTTTATATTATATTTTTAATTATTCATTTTTTTATATCATATATATATATATATATATATATATATATATATATATATATATTTATTTGTGCTCGGAATTTAATATGTACTGGATAGTGTCTGAGATGGTTGTGGTGTGCTGAAACCAACGTCCGAGTGGGACTGTAAATAAAGGGAGGGCCCACCAAGGAGAATTGTATGTTCTAAGGCTGCTGGTGGGTGGGGAACACTTGAACTCGAACGTCAGAGGTGAGTAGGGGCTGGGAGTTTAAGTAGGGGACTTACTCCTCCCACAAATTCAGGCCTAATGGCCTTTCTACTTGTATTCGGAATTTAATATGTACTGGATAGTGTCTGAGATGAAAGTTTGTTGTGGTGTGCCGAAAATAAAGGCCAAGCGGGCCTGTAAATAAAAGAGGGCAAAGAGAAGTTCGAAAAAAACACACTTTATGCATTTGTTACATAACTAAATTCCTGAAGGCTTGGCGAAGCTCTCTTTCTGATCGTGGAATGTACGTATTGTATATAGAGGATTTCCAACGACCAAGTCTCTTTATGATGTGGACCAGTATGTTAGTACTAGAAGCTGATGAAGTGGCTCCTATGCGGAAGGAATGCCCGGAGAACGAAGCTGGGTTGTAACCCAATTTTCCCAATAAGATTCTAACATGCGTGGTAAATTTTGCTGTAGTGAGTGGGTGCCCTTGTAATTGTAAGAGCGGTGAGTCTGGTAAGTGCGTGTTATGAGTTGACTGTAGGTGGTCTAGTGCCTTAACTGGACACCAAGCATTATCTGTTGGAAAGAGAGGAATGATAGTGGGGTGTAGTGAATGATTATTTTTGGTAGATGGGATCGTGCGAATGTAATGTTTTGTGAGTTGTGAGGTTTTAAGGCTGTGTGTGGTATCTCCTTGACAATCAACGGAAAATTCCCTAGGTCTTAGGAACCCATAAAAAGCTAAATAGATAGCAGATTTGATCACCAGGTTTGTGTTGGGATCAAATGGGGATTCTTCAAGGAGATTGCTAAGTAATCTAAAGATAGGCCCATCTATCAGAAGTCTGGTGGTGATAAGTGGAACCGAAACTTTAGAGATACCCTTTAAGATTTTCTTGATGGGGTATGCTGACAAAAAGGGGTGGTGTTAGGGAAATTTGTGAGGCTGTGATGCTGCACCCCCGTGAGATCTAGTTTAATTGTATTGTGGGAAAGTTTTAAGTGTAAGTGGCAAAAGCCACCATAGTTTGGGTAGGAAAAAAACAAACAAACAAAAAAAACACCTTTTAATCCAAATTCAGCTGTGAATTTATTGAAAACGGTAAGTGCCCTACTGTAGGTGATAGTTGTGTTAGGTGATGGTGCTTGGTGCGTAAGAGTCCTAGCGTGGTGCATAAGTGTGTTCAATCCAAGATTAACTCGTGAAACCTCTGTGTTCTGGATGGTTGATGGTGGGCTGACGGGTGTGCCTGGAAGAAAACCTGGAATTTAGATTGAGACAGAGCATCAGCGTCCGTGTTGTGAATACCTGGGATGTGAAGGCAAATTAAGTGGAACCGGACGGTTGCTGCCAGCCAGGTCAGCTTGCGATTCAGCCACATAATGGTAAGGGAGGAAGAGCGCCCCTTGTTAATGATAATCGCAAGCTGACGAGTTGTCGGAATAGCATTTTACTGCCTTGCCGAACCAGATGTGACCCCAGGTGTGTGCGGCCGCAACGATGGGGTAAATTTCAAAAAGGGCTGAAGTTTCTCTAAAACCAGGCAAGGCATCCGTCTCAACGGGCCAGTGACCCCTAAACCAGTAATTACCGAATATAGCTGCGAAACCCGTGTTGGCTGCAGCGTCAGTGTAAATGCAGGGTGAGTAGTCAGAGAGAGGGGGAATAAACAGAGATACCGTTTCACTCAGTCAAAAACTTCCCCCACATGAGTAGGTCAGCTTTGGCGTGCTGGTCCAATGCAAATGGGCAGGCGTCCGGTACCCTGTGAAGCAGACAAAGAAGCCTGGACACTAAATACCTTCCCTGTGCAATGATGTGCATCACGAAATTCAGGAACCTCAATAAGTTCTTTCCTGGTGCATACATCATTCCACAGGAAAATATCTATCTCCCCTCTCAGACGGACCAGTTTTTCGGGGGGGAAGGCTGGCGCGGAAGGTACCAGAGTCCAGCTCTATCCCCAAGAAAGTAAGTTTAGTAGTGGACCCGAAAGTGAGTCGCGTTATGTTTGTTTTACTAAGCCAAGCATTGCTACCAGTTGAAATGATGGTTTGTATAGCGTTGTCAGTTTTTACGTACTGTAGTGAGAATTTGTCAGCGGGAATGAGTGCGTTAATGCTGGGAACAAAAGAAGAGTGCGGTGGCGATAAATCAATAATCATGCGCTTTTTATTCGAGTATTTGTGTACAGCTATGAAAACGGTGATAAGATGAAGGGGCCGAGCATGAAATCTTGTGCTATTTCTGTAGAAAGGAGAGTGTCCGTAGCCTCTGGGTCTAGGCAGGCTGAAGGGAGATCGGGGCATTCCAGCGTGCCTGAGGGAATGGCTACGAGACCCGTGAGAAAGCCCTGGGTGAACCCTTTTAACAAATATTCCACTAGATGTCTACTTGGATGACTTTTCAAGTAAAAAGCCAGGTTGTCGATATTAATGTCGGTTAGTCACTTGCTAGGGGACAACCTGGCCAGGCACATGGTCTTAGTGTGTGCCCTGAAGCAGATAGAGCAGATGTGCAACAATCTACAGGCGCTGAAGCTGCAGGAACCTGCATTGAAATTGTTGCACACCTGAGCTTTCCCTAGAAAGGAGATGGGCCTACCCAGTTTATCCCGCTGACCACATTCATGTTTATTGTGAAAAGTGGAAGTGGATTGAGGGGTGGGAGTTGGGGTAGATGGATCAGCTACAGAAGGGCACAAATCAGCCAAGTGAGTTTAAGAATTACATATGGCACAAGACGGAGGCCTCAGACCTGCGAATTAGCGACACAATTCTGCATCCATCTGACACCAGTTGATTCTTAAGTTAAATTGTTTCAGATGTGTCACGCTTTCGCGGATATCGATTTATGATAATCATAAAAAGATGAGCCCCCGTACTTGATGCCCAAATACACCACTTTATGGAGATAGAGGTCCAGTTCTCCTCTCCTGTGGGGATATACCGAGCAGATGACATCACGGTATATCCCGAAGGCCAAAACGAAATTGAGAATAGATAGTTTTTTGTTGAGCCTAGGGTCTCTGGTTTTAAGAACCACTGAAATATCCCCAAAGTTATAAGCCCTGTTCTCCAGCACATCTTGGGAGGCTATAAGCAATTTCCTAATGGAGTCTGGGACGGCGTGAGCTGGTGACACAAAAGGAGACGTATCTGAGGCAGGAGCTGAAGGGGGAAGTATAGGGGCGAGTGTTGATGCCATAGGTGCTGCCGGGGTGAGGGCTGAGGTCAGGAAGGTTACCTGGGGGGGTGCTACGGCACTCTCCACCTTGTTTAACCTGCTGTTCAAGGTCTGCAGGTTGGCCAGGATTGCCGCAAGGGTGTCCTGGGTGGCTGTGCCAGCGCCAGATGGCCTAGTGCCTGGCCTAGGTTTAGGGGCTTGGTTGGTCAAAAGTCTGTAGAGTTCCGTAGCAGGAAAGGGGATACCCCTAAGCCTAAGTTCGGTCGAAATTTTTGGAATAGTCCATGCTCTCAAAGACGTAGGGGTAAAAAGGGGTGAGAGATACGCCTGGAGACTTGAGTCTGATAGGAATGCATGGTATCTCCTCAGCAGGCAACTCGTCAATGGGAAATGTATCTTGCAACATTCTAGAAATAATTTAATGAATTGGATTTAGTAGGGGCGTCTGAGAAAATTTACACAAAAAAAAAAGGGGGTGGCAGAAGAGCAAATAAGGCGTTTAACTATGATTTGGATGTGGGGCCGTCCCTCCGTGTTGAGGTGGAAGATGGCTTTGCGGGACCTGTAAATGCCTCGGTGGGCTAGGTCTGGAGCCCAGACCCTGTGAGCCAGTTCACGTACCATCTATGGGATAAATTGGCAAATTATGTAATGGTTGGATACTAACCTTGATTGTGGTTATACCCGGGAACTTGAACCTTCAAGTATTTTTTGGAAGCCTAAGGGGTTTGAGAGAGATGTAGATCTGTGTGAGAGTGGCGTATGAGCCTCCTGGGGGGTCTGAACGAGTTATACGTCTTGAAAAACAGAAACTCAAGTGTAAAATACTATACCTGGATTATAGGACAAGAACCAGGTTTTTCAGTTTAGAAGAGGTACAGCGGTTGGTGATATCGTAGAAGAAACCTAAGGGTTTGAGACAGATGTAGATCTGTATGAGCGTGACGTAAGAGCGCAACATGAGCTCATGGGGGGTCTGAACGAGTGATCCGAGACAGAGTGACAAGTGTAGAGTGAAGGCTTGCCTGAAGCTTCGATAAACAGAAACTGAAGTTAAATAAATACTATACCTGGATTAAAGGACAAGAACCAGGGTTTTGCAATTTAGAAGAAGCAAGGTGGTTGGTGCTATCGTAAAAGAAACCTAAGGGTTTGAGACAGATGTAGATCTGAGTGAGCGTGACGTATGAGCGCAACGTGAGTTGAGCAAATGTAAGTGAATGCTGCCTGAGGTTTTAACAAAACAGAAACTGAAGTCAAATAAATACTATACCTGGATTTAACCCTTAAGGACACATGACATGTGTGACATGTCATGATTCCCTTTTATTCCAGAAGTTTGGTCCTTAAGGGGTTAAAGGACAAGAACCCAGGTTTTGCAATTTAGCTGTAATATATGACAAAAAGGGGCGATCTGTGGAGATGAAAGAAATTTTTAAGAGGGCTAAAATTAACTTGCACATAAAGGATTAGTAATTTCGTGGTAACACCTCCAAGTAAGATTGCAGCTGCTGCTAGAGTTTAGTGCAGGGAGGCTAAACATTATACAAAATAAACCAGCAAATACCATAAAAAGCCACTAGGTGGCGATAACAGCCCATTAAACTTGGCCTGTTGTAACTGACACACGAAAAACAATAATGGAAAGTATGAAAGAAAGTTTTACAACCAATATGCTGTGCATACCATAGTAAAAATACTGGCCTCCCTTATACACACACAGTATAATAGCATAGCCTCTGCTATAACAGCAGAGAATTAACCCCAAGTGGATTTATATTCCCCTATTTGCCAGAATAACGTTTTGATCGCGGGTGGTTTTGTACCGCGAACCTATGAGTCCATGAGGGGGGTGTAGGACCCCCCAGATGGATGTACAAAACTGACCGCCTACAAGCCGTAGTGTGGGGACAGTGGGTGGTCCCCGGTAAGATTGCCTCCATGTGCATTCCAGCCCCCGATAAGACCACAGATCGGCGTGGAGGGGACCGGAATGTAACGCATGAAGACTCACGGTTTAGCAGCCAGGAACCCGCACCGCCGATAGACCGGAGGATTCTGCCGGAGACTGCAGCTGATAGACAGGATGCCCGGACCGGAAGTCACGCGAACCGGAAGTAGATCAGGAACACTTGAACTCGAACATCAGATGTGAGTAGGGGCTGGGAGTTTAAGTAGGGGACTTAATCCTCCCACAAATTCAGACCTAATGGCCTTTCCACACACACTGATATATTTATTTTATTTTATTTTTTTTAAATATTTTTTCACATTTTCTAATGGTTATCTTTTTATAATTTATACCTTTTCCATTCACCATGCATTTCCATATAGTGCAACATAATCTATTTATTTATTGCCCGCTAAAAAGGGAATAATAAATGAAGAGACCACACATCTTATATATAAGCGGTTTTTGTATGTTTTTATTTGCACAATAAAGTTTCATTGGTTTAGTGTCATTGTGAGGGGCCATGCTGCATAGCCTTTTCATGCCTTGTAATGTAACATATATTTGTGGTGTATATCTGCAATGTATATCTATAAGATACAGCCTGATGTTTTGAGGTTAGAGGATTGGTAGTTACTTGTCATTACCGCCACCTGGAAGTCTATCACACGTTCCAGGGTGGAACGAACGCTACTACTGATGTGATATCGACGCACAAACCTGGAAGTAAGGACCCGCTAAAAGAAAAAAAACGCCGGTCCAGCTGCCATCAGTTACCCATTAAAGCATCATTATAAGAAGAATCTGGTCTGCAACACATAGCGAGCCCTGAAGAAGTCCCAACGGACAAAACGCTATTGTTTTTATTATATACTTTATCACCATACCTGCGGAAACAATCTGGAGCTTCCTGTAACATCTTGAAGTTCGGCAACCATGCTGGCTGTGGTGATATGCTTTTTTATATTTGGTATTTTGTAAGTGCAATGTTGTACAATAAATGTGTCATATTTTAATACCATCTGCACACATATACATACACACATATATATATATATATATATATATTTATATTTTTTTTTTTTTCTCCTTATAACTCAGACATTAAGAAGACTGTTCCGGAGGATATCTTTGACCCTATTATTGGGAGAAATGCCTGAATATAAATCCATTCTGTGAGAGGTTTCTACTACCCCCACCCTGATATTTAACCATAACATACTTCACCATATATACATTTTGCATTTTTACAGATTATGTTGTAGACTGTTTTACTCGGTTGTATAATTATTCCTTTATCCACCTATTTGGTGTCTGGGTCTTCCCAGTTTGTATTTATATGTATTCTCTAGGACCTTTTTTGGTTATTTTTTTTCCTCTATTTAGAATTACTCCAGTGTCTTGAAAGGGACACTGGATTACTTTTTTCCTTGAAGGGTCCACTTGTATTTTTTGTATTTCTTAAATAAGTCAATGGGACCTAATGGAATACATCCAAAGTTATTAAAAGAGCTTAGGGATGTACTAGCAAAACCATTAACAGATTTATTTAACCAATCATTGTTAACAGGAGTAGTCCCAGAAGATTGGAAGTTAGCGAATGTTGTGCCCATTTACAAGAAAGGTAATAGGGAGGAGTCGGGCAACTATAGGCCAGTAAGCCTTACTTCAGTAGTGGGGAAAGTGATGGAAACCATGTTAAAGGATAGGATTGATGAACATCTAAAAACACATGGATTTCAAGATCAGAGACAACATGGGTTTACTTCAGGGAGATCATGCCAAACTAATCTTATTGATTTTTTTTGATTGGGTAACTAAAATAATAGATCGGGGTGGTGCAGTAGACATCGCTTACCTAGATTTCAGTAAGGCTTTTGACACTGTTGCACATAGAAGGCTTATCAATAAATTGCAATCTTTAAGTTTGGACTCCAATATTGCTGAATGGGTAAGGCAGGGGCTGAGTGACAGGCAACAGAAGGTTGTAGTCAATGGAGTATATTCGAAGCATGGGCTTGTCACCAGTGGGGTACCTCAAGGATCTGTACTTGGACCCATTCTCTTTAATATTTTTATTAGTGATATTGCAGAAGGTCTTGATGGTAAGGTATGTCTTTTTGCTGATGATACTAAGATATGTAACAGGGTTGATGTTCCAGGAGGGATAAGCCAAATGATTTAGGTAAACTAGAAAAATGGCCAGAGTTGTGGCAACTGACATTTAATGTGGATAAGTGCAAGATAATGCATCTTGGACGTAAAAACCCAAGGGCAGAGTACAGAATATTTGATAGAGTCCTAACCTCAACATCTGAGGAAAGGGATTTAGGGGTGATTATTTCTGATGACTTAAAGGTAGGCAGACAATGTAATAGAGCAACAGGAAATGCTATCAGAATGCTTGGGTTGTATAGGGGGAGGTATTAGCAGTAGAAAGAGGGAAGTGCTCTTGCAATCGTACAGAACACTGGTGAGGTCTCACTTGGAGAAGTGAAGGGGGTAAGGGCTGTGCTACGGGCTAGTAGCAGTAGTCTATAACAATAGAAACCAGACCAAATGGTCTAAATGGATAAACAACAACAACAACAAGTAGGCCGATGTAGATAGTAAAAAACAGTGGAGAAAAAAAAAAAAAGTCTCACTTAAGACAACAGAATAAAAATAGATCCGTCCAGATAATAAAAAATAATGTGGAGGTTAAGAAGTCATATACAAGTCTCACTGATATATCTGGATAGGGTAGGGGTACAGTCCTCGGGAGTCGATCCGTCCGGATTGTTTAAATATCCGTATATGTGAAAACAAAAGGAAAACACGACAAACAGCCGATAGTGTAATATTGTTAAAATCCAATAGTAAAATAGATAAAAGGAAGATAATACACTCACATTTGTGAGAGCTTTAACCAGCTCTGGGGTGAAGGGCATGTAGCGGTATAATCCCTGCTAAAGGATATACTGGAGAGGTGCGTCCGTCACAATAGTGCTCTCAGTATATAAGGAATGAGTAATAAATTCTATATAAAATATACTCACAAGTATAGAGCAGGAGGTACTGCTCTATTAATACAGCGTTGGTGGAATGATCCCCACCTAGGATTACTTGAGTCAGGATACAATAAGAAATGCAAGGGAGAATAAAAAAAGGTTTATAAAAGCCAATAAAATGAAAATTGGTCCTATAAAAAGGGTAACCAAAAGATTTATTAAAATACACAATTTAAAACCATTAACGCGTTTCACCTTTAAGGCTTTTTCAAAATGGTATATGACATCATTCCTGGCATGAAGAGTTTATATAAGGATATGTAAATTTAAAATTGACACCAAAACTTGGATCATCCAATGAAAAACAGATTCTAAAAAAACATGTTTAAAACAAACAATACCTATATAGCTTAATAGATTAGTCAAATATAGACTAGGTGATATAGTTCTATTTTTAAAACTAAGCCTATATAGTGGGATATTAATAAAAACATGGCGTCAGATGACTGGCATTGATTGGAGCAAAGCTCCTTGGGTAATGTAGTTTTGTGAGAATCACAAGACCCAGACCTACATTTTGATGCATAGTATGTCTCTGAAGTATTAAAAATGAAGGCACAGTCGCAGGTTAGAAATTGCACTTCAAATTTGAGCTTTGTAGAGTGAAGTTTCAATGAATGTCAATGGACGGTGTTAGTTGCAAACAAATGATTATATTGTGAAAACTATCAGGACTATGGCTTAGCCGTTGACATGTTTAGTGGCAACAGGGATAGCTGAACGTTTTGATATAAGATTTGTGTAGGTGGGCCTGAAAATAAGGGAGTGGTGGCAGTTTAGAAATCATGTCCTGATTTTTCAGCTTTTGCCAGCTCCCACTCTAGTTTTGCCATTCATTCCTATGGGACAAATTTCGCCACAAGAACGACGATATTCCGTGAACCATTCGGCGAAACGTTCCACAAAGTAATAGCAATGCGATCGGGAACAATCTGCACGTTTTGGTAAATTTTTGTCTATGTAGTGTAAAAACTGTGGGAGGAGTTAGGGTGGCAAATTTGGCTATAATAAGAATATATATGTGAGATAACATTAAGCGGTCTTGCTATGCAAGAACACTTAGAGGGACAAAGGTTTAAAAATTATTTCAGTATGTATTATTTTACTGAGAGGGTAGAGGATGCATGGAATAGCCTTCCAGCTGAAGTAGTAGAGGTTAACACAGTAAAGGAGTTTAAGCATGTGTGGGATAGGCATAAGGCTATCCTAACTATAAGATAAGGCTAGGGACTAATGAAAGTATTTAGAAAATTGGGCAGACTAGATGGGCCGAATGGTTCCCAGAGACAGTTCATCTCATCTATCGTGGTTAAAGACAGCCAACTTAGACCTAGATTTAATATTTTTGGATATGCATTTCAAAAGGATTTTTTTTTTTTATAAACTTAAAATTATTCAATAGTATGAAAAATGTATGTATTTTTAATAAATACAATATATTTTAAAATGTTTATATATAAAAATATTAAATATTGGGAAGGCTTATTTACCATTAGAAAATAGAGGATATGAGAGTTCTGAGAATAGGCAGAAGCTTAAAGGAACACTATAGTCACCATAACAACGACAGTTTATTGCATGTGTTCTGGTGAGTATAATCATTCCATTCAGGCTTTTTTCAGAGAAAATGCAGTGTTTACATTACAGCAAGCATGTCAAACTCAGTCTGACACGGGCCACATAAACAAGGTTTAAGTTTATGTGGGCCGCAAAAAAGAGAATTTTAGGTTTATTTTAAAAAGTACAGTTTAAAAAAAAACGCATCCCCCTCTACTAAACCACAGCACCCTGTGCCAAATCTGATCCTCCCGCTGACAGACCGACACACACTCACTGACAGACCGACACACACTCACTGACAGACCGACACACACTCACACATTCTTTTATTTATTGCTCCTTACCTTATGGAGGCGATGTGGGGCATCCCCCTGGGGTCCTTCCTGCTCCTCAATGCTCCCTCCCACTTCATATTCCGGCGCCAGGCTTCACTTCAGACGGAACGGGAGGGAGCAGCAAGCTCCCTCGCTGGCCCTACTCCCCAATCGGGTAAGTGTTAGAGTAGGCACCTGTAATGTGGGGAAAGCAGGTGCCTACTATGATATAACTCGCGGCTCACCAGGCTGCAAAGACAGTCCTTGTGGGCCGCATGCAGCCCGCGGACCATGAGTTTGACATGCTTGCATTACAGCCTAGTGATAACTTACCTGGCCACTCCTCAGATGGCTGTTAGAGAACCTTCCTGGGTCATGGTTCCCTAAAATGCATCACAACATTCAGGGTCTCCTCCCTCTGCATGCAGACACTGAACCTTCCTCATTGAGATTAATTGATTCAATTAATTTCTATGAGGAGATGCTGATTGGCCAGGGCTGTGTTTGAATTGTCCTGGCTCTGCCCCTGATTTGCCTCCTTGACAGTGTCAGCCAATCCTATGGTGAAGCATATTGATTGGCTCAGGCTACCACTTGTGAGGATGTCAGTAAACAGGGGCAGGTCAGAGCCAGAGCTAGTAGTTCCAGACTTGAATACAAGTAAGATTTTACTATATATAGGGAGGCAAGAGTGGCAATTGGGGGAGGGGGGTGAAAAGGATAGGGTGGGGGAGGACTGCTAGATGGTTGTTTAACACTATAGGGTCAGGAATACAGGTTTGTGTTCCTGAACCTATAGAGTTCCTTTAAGAAAAATTCAGTAGCTTGCCCTTCAGTTTTTGCTCACTTGTTCCATTACAAAGAGAATTTACACTACTGCACATCACACTGAGCCCACCCATAAGGGCAGTCTAAAACTGAACTTCAACATGTTCTCTCAGCACGAGAGACATTTTGAATTGGGGTACAGGATTTTTCTTCCATAATCTGCGGAGAGAAGCGAAGCGGCTTGGTTAGTTTCTCACCCCCACCACTGGTTAGCATTCGGTATTAAATTACATAGGAATGGTGGCAGTTTTAAAATGTATGGTCTTTTAAAGACACAGTAGAGAGCAGCACATATTTTGTTATCTAGCTCAGTTACCTGATCATCCATAAGTGAAACCAGTGGCGATATAACCAGGGTAATACAAGGAGCCCTCTTGGCATACATATAAGCTGGCAGCTGGTAACACAGAGACTTCCCCATTCCGGTTGATAAAATGACCAGCGACGAGAGACCTGTAAAAAATGGCAGTAAAGAATGTTGTACAAGGAAACTGCGGCATGCCAGAAGACTGATAAAAGGTCTGATTGTGGCTTCAAAAAGTTTAGAATATTACAACATAGGTGGAAGAAGGGGTGAGGAGGCAACGAACGACACCAAGCACTTAGTGTATAAACAGAGCGAGCCCAGCTTCTATCTATCTATGGATTTATATAGTGTATAAACAGAGCGAGCCCTGCTTCTATCTATCTATGGATTTATATAGTATATAAACAGAGCGAGCCCTGCTTCTATCTATCTATGGATTTATATAGTGTATAAACAGAGCGAGCCCTGCTTCTATCTATACACTATATAAATCCATAGATAAACAGAGCGAGCCCTGCTTCTATCTATCTATGGATTTATATAGTGTATAAACAGAGCGAGCCCTGCTTCTATCTATCTATGGATTTATATAGTGTATAAACAGAGCGAGCCCTGCTTCTATCTATCTATGGATTTATATAGTGTATAAACAGAGCGAGCCCTGCTTCTATCTATCTATGGATTTATATAGTGTATAAACAGAGCGAGCCCTGCTTCTATCTATCTATGGATTTATATAGTGTATAAACAGAGCGAGCCCTGCTTCTATCTATGGATTTATATAGTGTATAAACAGAGCGAGCCCTGCTTCTATCTATCTATGGATTTATATAGTGTATAAACAGAGCGAGCCCAGCTTCTATCTATGGCTTTATATATAGTGTATAAACAGAGCGAGCCCTGCTTCTATCTATGGATTTATATAGTGTATAAACAGAGCGAGCCCAGCTTCTATCTATCTATGGATTTATATAGTGTATAAGCAGAGCGAGCCCTGCTTCTATCTATCTATGGATTTATATAGTGTATAAACAGAGCGAGCCCTGCTTCTATCTATGGATTTATATAGTGTATAAACAGAGCGAGCCCTGCTTCTATCTATGGATTTATATAGTGTATAAACAGAGCAAGCCCTGCTTCTATATATCTATGGATTTATATAGTGTATAAACAGAGCGAGCCCTGCTTCTATCTATCTATGGATTTATATAGTGTATAAACAGAGCGGGCCCTGCTTCTATCTATGGATTTATATAGTGTATAAACAGAGCGAGCCCTGCTTCTATCTATCTATGGATTTATATAGTGTATAAACAGGCG
>OW240912.1:428236-479245 GCA_933207985.1 Pelobates cultripes
AAATATTCTGTACTCTGCAAAAACCTTTGGTTTTTACGTCCACGATGCATTATCTTGCACTTATCCACATTAAATGTCAATTGCCACAGCTCTGACCATTTTTCTAGTTTACCCAAATCATTTGCCATTTGGCTTATCCCTCTTGGAACATAAACCCTGTTACATATCTTAGTATCATCAGCAAAAAGACATACCTTATCATCAAGACCTTCTGCAAGATCACTAATGAAAATATTAAAGAGAATGGATCAAAGTACAGATCCCTGAGGTACCCCACTGGTGACAAGCCCATGCTTTGAATATACTCCATTGACTACAACCCTCTGTTGCCTGTCACTCAGCCACTGCCTTACCCATTCAACAATATTGGAGTCCAAACTTAAAGATTGCAATTTATTGATAAGCCTTCTATGTGCAACAGTGTCAAAAGCCTTACTGAATCTAGGTAGGCAATGTCTACTGCACCACCCCGATCTATTATTTTAGTTACTCAATCAAAAAAAATCAATAAGATTAGTTTGGCATGATCTCCCTGAAGTAAACCCATGTTGTCTCTGATCTTGAAATCCATGTGATTTTAGATGTTCAACAATCCTATCCTTTAACGTGGTTTCCATTACTTTCCCCACTACTGAAGTAAGGCTTACTGGCCTATAGTTGCCCGACTCCTCCCTAATACCTTTCTTGTAAATGGGCACAACATTTGCTAACTTCCAATCGTCTTGGACTACTCCTGTTAATGATTGGTTAAATAAATCTGTTAATGGTTTTGCTAGTACATCACTAAGCTCTTTTAATAACTTTGGGTGTATTCCATCAGGTCCGATTGACTTATTTGTCTTTATTTTTGACAGTTGAAATAGAAACTCATATAATGTAACTAAACCCCCATTATTTTTTGCCTAGATTACGTGTTTTTAGTAAAACTAACAGTTGTTTAGCACTTAAACTGTTTAGTAGATAAGTGAGTGCGCTGGATTTTCATATTTACTATAAATATTATATGTAATTAAAAAAAAAATAAAAAAATAAAAAATAAAAGCACATAGGGTGTTCTACAACACAATTCTAAATTGAGCAAATGCCCAGTGGGCTGTGATGGCCACAGCCGAGGCAATCGAGCTGGTACATGCAGAGCCGGCGCTATCAGAGCGCAGGCCCCGCTGTGTTCCATGAAGAGCCGGTGGGGAGACCAAAGATCTCCCTCACCTGCCCACACGCAGTGAAATGTGGCCGCCAGCGGGGGAGACCAAAGATCTCCCTCACCGGCCCACATGCAGTGAAATGTGGCCGCCGGCGGGGGAGAGAGGGAGGGAGACAGCCAGGAGAGGAACCCGGAGGAGCTCTAACTTGAAACTCCGGCGGGTTTCTCTATCGAGATCCTGACCGTTGCCATGGCAACAGTACGGGTCTCGCAAGAGTGAACTCTAGCCCCACAGGCTAGAGTTCACTTACCACTAGGACCACCTGGGATGGATGGCAGCAGCATTACCCCTTTTCCAAGCTACAGGTAAGAAGGGAGGGGAGAGTATACTGTCTATTTTTTCTATTATAAAAAAAAAACAAAAAAAAAAAAACACACAACACATCAATCTTGGCATTTACCTGCCTCCTCCCAACACACATCACCCACACACAGCATCCTAACACACACTATACTCTTCACAAATGCACACTACACCCCAAACACACTGCACAACTCACACACAATACTTCCACACATACTGCACCCCTAAACACATTCAATTCCAGACAAACACTTGATTCCTTACCTAACTCTGGATCATCTACAGATATGCATACACACACACACACACACGAGATCTCATACACACTCTGGGTCCTTCAAACACACACTATATCCCCTCCACACAGACGCTGCACCACCTACAGACACACCACATTTCTGACATACACACTCTGGATCCCCTATGCACACACTAGATTCCATGTAAGCAAACACTGTTTCCATAAATGGGATACAGTGAGTATCCCAATTATGGAAACCCCTGAGACAAGTTTCAAGCAAACACAACAAAAGCATGTTATTAAATTTGCTTGCGCTGTGTATAATAAATACAGGGCCCTTTTCTCATGCCCTGTAAGAGCATTGAACCAACATGCTCACTTTGAGATGGGGCGTGCTTGTCATTGGTGATGACAAAACACATCCTATCTGGCCCCGCCCACTTTCCAGTGGACCGCTGTGAATAAAAAATGGCCAGGCCAAATTTTTTTCACAGTCTGGCCCTGGGCAGAATGTACAGCTATAAAACGTTGCTGTTTGGGAGTTTCAAAGTTTTTCTACGGTTTATTCGATTATTCCATTTGTATGTATTCTATGAATTTAAACTACCAAATGCCAACCACCCTCCTGGCTGCGTAACACCTTGTGGAAGTAATTCATTAGAACGTTCACTAGGTGGCCGCTTTTCGCAAACTACCAAACACGTGTTTTAGTGAATGGCGACCATCTTGTTGCAAGAACGAGGGCAACGGTACATGGTCGGCGAGCTCGGATAGAAAAATTAGGACCCCGGAAAACTTCTTCCGCTGCCTGAAGTTGACCGGCCAAAGCTACTTTTCTCCTGGAACTGTTTTGGGCTAACACCTCCTGGCCAGTCGGTCAGAACTTTACCCCGGTGGCTTTTTAAAAACTACTGAACGAATTGGGGTGAATATTTGGTGAACTTGGGTACTCAGATCCAGGCTATCCAAAGACTTGTGGGGTTCCTCTGTAGTTTTGGGGGTACGTTATTTTTATGATTTTGTATATGTTTTCCTGTTTAGGTCATATAGATTAAATTATCTCTCAGCTACAGGAATTAAACCCTTCACGACTGTTGACAGTTCAGGACAGTCATCGGAGAAATTCCCTTGAGGACTGGTGAAGGTCCTGAACCGTTATAACGGTATTATGTACTTATCTGATCGCCGCCGTACCCCAGGTTGCTCCTGGTGTGGGGAGACTGCCTGATTGCCCAGGCAGTCTCCCCTCGGCAAATTAGGACCCCGTGGCCATGTGATCGCTCATAGCGGTCACATGGCCACAATAGGTGTCCAAGTATCTGCCTGCAGGGGGACTCCCTGTTCTGCCTGCAGGCAGTCTCCCTGCATGTGTAAAATAAAAATAAAAAAAAAGTTAAAAATATAATACCTTGCAAAAGTATTCACCCCCCTTGATTTTTTTTACCTATTTTGTTACATTAAAGCCTTAAGTTCAAGGTTTTATTAATCTGAAATTTCATGTGATGGATCAGTACACAATAGTCTAAGTTGGTGAAGTGAAATGAGAAAAATATATACATAAAACTATTTTTTTAGAAATATAAAACAGAAAATTGGCATGAGCGTATGTATTCACCCCCTTTGTTATGAAGCCCATAAAAAGCTCTGGTGCAACCAATTACCTTCAGAAGTCACATAATCAGGGAAAGGATATCCACCTGTGTGTGATATAAGTGCCACATGATCTGTCATTACATATACACTCCTTTTTTGAAAGGCCCCAGAGGCTGCAACACCTAAGCAAGAGGCACCACTAACCAAACACTGCCATGAAGACCAAGGAACTCTCCAAACAAGTAAGGGAAAAGTAAGGGTTAGGTTATAAAAAAAAGAAATATCCAAATCTTTGATGATCCCCTGGAGCACCATCAAATCTATAATAACCAAATGGAAAGAAAATGTCACAACAGCAAACCTGCCAAGAGACGGCCGCCCACCATAACTCACGGACAGGGCAAGGAGGGCATTAATCAGAGAGGCAGCACAGAAACCTAAGGTAACCCTAGAGGAGCTACAGAGTTCTACAGCAGAGACTGGAGTATCTGTACATAGGACGACAATAAGCCCTACTAGGGATTGACCGATTTTTTTGGGGGGCGGGGGGTTTTAGAGCCGATACCGATCATCTGTGAACTTTCAGGCAGATAGCTTGCCAATATTCTGTACTTTTACCAGTTTGAAAAAATAATTTTTTTTAAATGTAAATGCACAATATACATGCCACATGTAGTGGATGCAGTGTGTATATAATGAATGCAGTGTGTGCGCGCGTTTGTGTAGTGTGTGTATATAAATGAATAAAGTGTGTGCGTGCGTTTTTGTGTAGTGTGTATATAATGAATGCAGTGTGTGCGCGTGTTTATGTAGTGTGTGTTGTGGCGAAAGTGACCTCGACACTGGTTTTTGGAGGGGCCTGTTTGCCAGCCTCTTATTATGTGACTATGGCCCCTGGGGTGTATTGCCATTTAAAAAGTCTATTTGGGCTTATTGGATTTTGAAACACTTTTCCTGCCCCTTTGATTCCATGAGAGAATGTGCCTCTTCCCCTCCCCTTTTTTCCTCTCCCATTGTTCTCCAGCAGGGTGTTCTCCCAAGGACACTGCCAGACCAGTTGAAACTGGCTGCTTTGTCCCTCAATCTCTCATCAGCCCTTGCTGTTGTCTGACCCCATGGCGATCCAACTGTATTAGTGAGATCTGAGCGCTTTTCGGACATATTGAGTGCTCAGATCAAAGCTATCTGGGGATATGTTGGACATATAGGTTAAACATTGTATTATATGAGTTATGTATTTTTATGTAGTTTTTATAAAAATTTTTGGACTTTCTGTACCTGGAGATAATTGGCTTACCACACCCACGTAAGCCAATTATCTCCAGGATAGTGGAGAAGATAGTGGCTGCACAGCCTAAATCTGTGGAACTGTTTTGGGCATGAAAGCCATGCTTGCAGTCGGTCAAATAGGACTTCCATCTATCTTTTGAACCACTGGATCAAATTGTATGATTTTTGAATATGCATGTATTGTTTGTAAATTATGAATATTGTGTAAAACTGTATTTTCCTTCCTGTGATAATTGAGTTAGCCCATTGTGTTGAGATAATTGTATCACAGGCAGAGGGGAGGGTTTATTTGTATTAGCTGGGAGTGTCTGACTGTACTGTACGTTGTTGATTGGCTGTTCCACAAGGTCCACGTGGGTGTTAACCTTGTGGAAAAATGTGTATAAAAGAAGCAATAAAGCCCCAGCTCAGCCTGTTCACACTCCAAAACAAGGTGTCGTACTGTTATTGGAGGGAAGAAGGCTTGCTCCAGTGTCTGCTGTTCCAGCTTACAGGAGAGTCAACGGGGAAAGTCCTGGTAAGGACTAGAGCTAATTCCCCATTCGGCTCCAGGGCCCCAGTCCAGCTATGGCGACTGGGCAGAAGTGCTGCGGTTTGTCACTTGTTCAAGCTAGGAAGCTATCCTTTGGCAGAGTTACCCACCCGGGGTACAGGGAGCTCCGCTACAATTGGTGGCTGAGGTGGGATCAGCTCTACTGCAGTATAGAAGGGAATTAATGCCGGGCAGTATCCAGCGTCAACGCCAGGCTCCAGCAGCGACTTCAGGATGTGCAGCGCAGTATGGTGCACCCCTTCTCAAAGGATGGAGAGACAGAGTGGAGGGTGATGCTTCACACTGATCTCTGGAAAGAGGACCTCAACAAAATTAGACGCTTCCAGAGAGGGGAAATCTTGACCACCAACCAGCGCCAAGCCAAACAGCTAGAACTGCGGATGCCATTCCTGGGAAACCAGCCCTCATCGGAATGGGTAAGAGAATTGGAGACCCTTGTCATGACTGAAGTATATGTGGATGAATCATACCGGGCCTTGCAGTGGCATGCATCCCTTTGTTACCCGGGGCAGGTCTATCTCCAATGGATCGAGGGAGAAGACTACAATGGCCCTGGTCTTTTGTGGGAGGTTTTTGAAGATGGTATAGCGTTGGGAGACCCAGACAGTTCCTGCTTCTGGTGCATACGAGAGGAGTGGGAAGACAGCTTGGGCCTCATGGAGATAGAGATGCAACCAGATTTGTCTTATCTAGCCAACCAAGAGTGGGAACTCGAGCAGGACTATGCTCGCCTATTTAGCCAGGTGGCGCCGCCTGTCTGACATGATGGGGCTTATAGATTGTATACCATCTTCGTCCCAACCAGCCCCAGAGATGGAAGACCTTATTGACTTGTCCTGGGAAAACACCCAGTTGGCAGGTGGATTTGGAACCGAAGTCTCTCCACCAGCCCTACAGGGATGCTGGACAGCCGGCCCAGATCTCCAACCCCAGATGGATAGGTTAGGAGTGCGGACAGTCGGTCCCTCTCCACATCGGCAGTGCGAATCCCGGGGAGCTGAAGTATGTATCCTTGGGAGAGGAAACAGTCTGTCTATCTCCCCAGCAGCCAAGTGTGTTACAGGGAGTGGAGACAACCGGTCTCACTCCCTAGCGGCAGTATGTTTTACAGTGAGCGGAGGGTGTAGTTCTTCCTCCCCAGCGGCAGAGTGAGTTTCAGGGAGAGAAGACAATTGGTCTTCCTTCCCAGCAGCAGTGTGCAGCCCAGGGAGCCGAAGGTGTTGTCCTTCCTACCCAGCTGCAGTGTGAAGGGCAAGGAGAGGAGGCAACCAGCCTCCCTCCCCAGCGGCAGTGTCCCCTACAGGGAGCAGAGACAGCCGGTCTCTCTCCCCAGCAGCAGGACAATTTATTGGGAGTGGAGACGGTTGTGTACCTGGTTAGTCTACCCCCCCCCCAAAGGGGAAGATAGGTGACGAAAGTGATCATACGCTGGTTTCACGATCGCCTTTTCACACTTCTCATCTTGGGGTACCAATCCCATCGAGGTAGTCATTCACATTACCCTATAATACTCTTAGTAGTACGTGTAGAACTGCACTCACTCCCATAAATCTGAGCCAGGGTGCTTGCTGAACTGGAATCAAACACCAGATTTACAAAAATTTATAAAGTAATAGAGGTCCAGGCACTCCTTGGTTCAAGACAGGTACTTTATTAGGAACCACAACAGCAACGTTTCGACCCCAATAAGGTCTTTGTCAAGCTTATTGGGGTCGAAACGTTGCTGTTGTGGTTCCTAATAAAGTACCTAGACCTCTATTACTTTAATACATCTGATCATAGACCTCTTCCGCACCGTACTCTACATCCATTCCCAGCATCAACTCCTTCATTCCCGCTAAGGCATTCTCACTGCACTGTGCAAATCGACTATGCCATGCAAGCGATCACTTCAGCAGGTAGTGAGGCTTGGTTGAGCAAGACAGACTTAGCAAACGTCTTTAATCTACTACCTATTCACCCTTCACTATGGCACCTGGCCAACGTTTGAATCTAGAAGCAGCCCTAAGTATTCAACATCTTCGCACAAACCCTCTGCTGGCCGCTCCTAAAACTACTCAGGTGTCCATCAATCATCCACTATCTGGATAAATTTTTTGTTGATTTAACAGGTTCACAAACACCTAACAGTGTTGACACCACAACAGCCTCCTTTTCACGACACTCGGGGTCCCTCTGTCACCAGGCAACCACTGGGTAGGAATGCCTGGTCCACTGTGACTGATGCCTTGCCGGCCTTTAGAGAAACTTCTTGTCGGAGATCTACCCCACCGTGGCGGCCACCCTCACATGGGGTCATCTTTGGACCAGCAAGGCAGTTAAATGCTGCTGACAACTCTGCAGCCTGCGACATCATTAACAAGGGGCATCCTCGCTAACCATTTTGTGCTAATTCGCAGGCTGACTTGGCTGGTAGCAACCGCTCAGCTCTTTTTAGTCTGCTTTTACGTTCCTTGCGTCCACAACACAGCTGCTGACGCTCTTTCACGCTCAATTTAAGGTCTTCTTTCAGGCACTCCCTACTACCCACCATCCAGGGTACCACCATTCCATGAGCTAATCTTGGACTAAGCACACAATTACACCTCGTACAGGCACGCACGCTTCACACAGTTTCACTACTACTATAGCACTCACACAAGGGCTTTGTATATTGTACCATGTCACAAGTAGAGTTTGCTTAAATCAAGACTTTTGCAGTTAAACTATGGTAATTTTTGCCTCTTCCTCTAAACCTACAAGTCAAGCATCTTACTTATACCTTCTATGCAGTCACTCCGCTTTTACATATCCAAGGTCAACCACACACTATCAATCCTAATCCACTACTTCACATCTAAATCTTCCATTACGGTGGAGCAACATCATGGCTTCCTTCACTGGTCTCTCATTTTCGCAAAAGCGCTGCATCAGCAGCTTCAAGCTCTTACACCCCAGTCTACATCACCACAGGTAATACTCAGCTCAGTTACATATACCTCAATCAGAGTAAAAGATCCTTAAAAGCTTTCAGTACCCAAGCTATATAAACTTGCAATAAAGTGTGTTTTCTTTGAATCCTCTTTTGCCCTCTCTTACAACCCTACTCGTACATTGGTTTCGGCACACCTCAACCAACTTTGTTTCTCCTTCTACATTCCATTACATATTAGAAATTTCGAGCATAAGTTGGAAGGCCCTAACCCCCTATTTACCTTTGTCGGGCAAACTGTTGGTCCCCACCCACCTACACCCATCTATATTAACAATTCATCTTTGTGGGCCCTCTTTTCTTACAGGCTTACTCGTACATTGATTACGGCACAACTATCAACTTTGCTTCTCCTTCTACATTCCATTAAGTATTAGAAATTCCGAGCACACACACACACAGTTGCAAGAAAAAGTATGTGAACCCTTTGGAATGATATGGATTTCTACACAAATTGGTCATAAAATGTGATCTGATCATCATCTAAGTCACAACAATAGACAATCACAGTCTGCTTAAATTAATAACACACAAAGAATGAAATGTTGCCATGTTTTTATTGAACACACCATGTAAACATTCACAGTGCAGGTGGAAAAAGTATGTGAACCCCTAGACTAATGACATCTCCAAGAGCTAATTGGAGTGAGATGTTAGCCAACTGGAGTCCAATCAATGAGATGAGATTGGAGGTGTTGGTTACAGCTGCCCTGCCCTATAAAAAACACACCAGTTCTGGGTTTGCTTTTCACAAGAAGCATTGCCTGATGTGAATGATGCCTCGCACAAAAGAGCTCTCAGAAGACCTACGATTAAGAATTGTTGACTTGCATAAAGCTGGAAAGTGTTATAAAAGTATCTCCAAAAGCCTTGCTGTCCATCAGTCCACGGTAAGACAAATGGTCTATAAATGGAGAAAGTTCAGCACTGCTGCTACTCTCCCTAGGAGTGGCCGTCCTGTAAAGATGACTGCAAGAGCACAGCGCAGACTGCTCAATGAGGTGAAGAAGAATCCTAGAGTGTCAGCTAAAGTCACCAGCAAACGCTAACATCCCTGTTAACGAATCTACAATACGTAAAACACTAAACAAGAATGGATTTCATGGGAGGATACCACAAAGGAAGCCACTGCTGTCCAAACAAAAAAAACAAAAAACATTGCTGCACGTTTACAGTTTGCACAAGAGCACCTGGATGTTCCACAGCAGTACTGGCAAAATATTCTGTGGACAGATGAAACCAAAGTTGAGTTGTTTGGAAGAAACACACAACACTATGTGTGGCGAAAAAAGGCACAGCACACAAACATCAAAACCTCATCCCAACTGTGAAGTATGGTGGTGGGGGCATCATGGTTTGGGGCTGCTTTGCTGCGTCAGGGCCTGGACAGATTGCGGTCATCGAAGGAAAAATGAATTCCCAAGTTTATTAAGACAGTTTGCAGGAGAACTTAAGGCCATTTGTCTACCAGCTGAAGCTCAACAGAAGATGGGTGTTGCAACAGGACAATGATCCAAAGCATAGAAGTAAATCAACAACAGGATGGCTTAAACAGAAGAAAATACGCCTTCTGAAGTGGCCCAGTCAGAGTCCTGATTGAGATGCTGTGGCATGACCTCAAGAAAGCGATTCACACCAGACTTCCTAAGAATATTGCTGAACTGAAACCGTTCTGTAAAGAGGAATGGTCAAGAATTACTCCTGACCGTTGTGCACGTCTGATCTGCAACTACAGGAAACGTTTGGTTGACGTTATTGCTGCCAAAGGAAGTTCAACCAGTTATTAAGTCCAAGGGTTCACATACTTTTGCCACCCCCACACACAGCACCCCTGCCCCCCCCACCCCACCCCACCGAGGGGTATTCCCAGCAGCGACTAGACCTGATGGATCAACTGGTTATGCCCCGGAGGGGGAGGGTACGTTTTGTTAGATACCATATTTAAGGGCATATTCCACCTATTTGGGGTACATCCGAAAAGTGGGGGAAAATGTGCTGTATATAATTGGATTAAAGGCTAATCTAAGGGGAGGAGATGTGTGGGAGGTAACGTCGCTGTTATTGGGTAAAATACTAATTGTGGTGAATCCCTCCCTTGCATGGGAGAATCTCATAAAAGCAGGAATGTTGCCATTAAAAGTTAGTTCTACTCCTGATACTGTGTGTCATCCAGTTATTGGGAAAGGTGATGGGATATTATTGGATTCTATGGCTGATTGTGCTGAAGATTCTATTGGATTTATTACTTGTTACTGCATCCTCTTAAAGTACTTGGTGGAGTTAAGCTGTGGGAAATCAGCTCTCCGCTACAGGGCTATATTTAAAACTATTGGCAGCCTTATAAAATAAGGAATATCTTTTGGTTGCTTTTCCTTGATAAGAGGCTTAGCAGAGGCCCCAAAATGGCGTCTACGAAACAAATGAAAAAAAAAAAAAAGGGATGACTCTCAGCCAACTAGATTATCTTTCCCACCCCCCAATAAAGAAAAACAAGGTCTTAAGGACAATGATATAGTTTACCAAGACCAGAATACTCAAACAATAAACGACCACAATGTAGAACAGACTAAAAAGGTTTCCCAAGATTTTTTTGGATGAGCACGTGGCTCTTATATTTAGCCAGATTTCTAACAGCTCCAATATAATTAAAATAGAGATGGAGAAAATAAGTGCAAAACTGAGCTCTGCACTAGAACAAATTACTATAATAGAAGATCAAATAACGAATTTTCAAACAGAGAATACTCAAACAGAACGCAATATTCAGCAAATTAATTTGAAGCTTAGAGACCTGGAGGACCGCTCGAGGAAGTGTAATGTGCGGTTTAGAAGCATACCTGAATCTATCACCCAAGATCAACTAAAAAAGATTTCTTACTTTTATACTTTCAAGAAGCTGGCTTACAGATTGATGACCACTATCCTATAATAGAAAGGACACACAGATTAGGAAAACCAAATGAGATTCCTTCTCACTACCCAAGAGATGTTACCGCGTGTTTTTTTTCCTATTCACACAAACAACAAGTTTTAACCCCTTAAGAACACATGACATGTGTGACAGGTCATGATTCCCTTTTATTCCAGAAGTTTGGTCCTTAGGGGTTAAACTTGCTGAGGAATAAAGGAAATCTGAGAAATGTAAAGATATCAAATTTCAAGATCTCTCAAGCCAAACAAGATTAGGGAGAAAAACCTTCCATCAAGCTTTAGAACCTTTGAAGCAATACAATATGAAATATAAATGGGCACCACCGTCTAGAATACTCGTGTGGTGGGAAGAGAGATGCCAACCATTTACTTCACCTAAAGAACTAGAATCCTGGACTAAAACGTCTATATCTTCAAGAAACTAAAGATTTAATTAAGAGATAATGTAGAAAAAGAAGAATGTGGTCTTTTTTTCCCCCTCTTCCTCTCCATATGGGAGTGATGGTTATTAATAGATTTCACTTTAGATCTAGGAGGAGCATGGTGGCGAGGACTAAAGGGCTAGCAAGATATGGTTTATTACTGCTAGTCAAGATTTAGCAGGTCCTTGGTGGATTAGTGTAGATAAAATTTAGGAATTTTTTAGAGTTTGAAGATATAAGTAAAGAGAAAGGTTTATATGGGATAATTTTTTACAATTTGTATATTAATAATGGTAAATTTTGAACACCTATTAATAGTAGCAGAATAGAAAAAGGTTCCTTTTCGGACCAAAGAATGCTCACTGTAATTGAATTAATGTTGCACTAGCGTAAAGAGTACTGGGATGTAAATGGATATCACATTAAGGGATGAATTATGTTTTAAAGCCGTATAGTTTTGTGTCACAATATTCTAACACACTAGTTTTTCTATCTTAAGGTAACTTAAGATATCACTATTAATAGGGTGCATGAGACAGCTGTTTGAATGTACTATAGTATAAATGAAATAGGTTTTTGTTTTTTTTTTCTTTTCTCTCTCCATATGGGAGCGATGGTTACTAATAGACTTCACTTTAGATTTAGGAGGAGCACTGTGGTAAGGTCCAGAGGGCTAGTAAGATACAGTTTATTATTGTTAGTCAACATTTAGCAGGTCTTTGGTGGATTATTTTAGATAAAATTAAAGAGTTTTCATATGTAGAGTTTAAAAGACACATGAGAATGAGAAAGGTTTATATAGGATAACTTTTTACAATACTGATATTAATAATTGCAAATTTTGAAAATGTATTAATGGTAGCAGAACATAAAAAAGGTTCCTTTTGGGACCAAGGAATGCTCAATGTAATCGAATTAATGCTGCACTAGCGTAAAGAGTATTGAGATGTAAATGGATATTATTTTAAGGGATGAATTATGCTTAAAAGTTGTATAGTTCTGCCACAATAACTAAACACACTAGTTTTTCTTCCTATCTTAAGGTAACTTAAGACATCACTATCAAGGTGTATATGACAGCTGTTTGAATGTACTATAGTATAAATATATATTTTTTGTTCTGGAGATATTAGTAGAGAGAAAGGTTTTAAGAGACAATTTGTCACAATATTAATATTAATAAGGGTAAATTTGGTACATGTATTAATGAAAGTAAAAGAGCTCTCAGGCAACAAGGAATGTTTACTATAGTCTGATTAATGCTGTATTAACGTAAAGAGTATAGGGATGGTAATGGATATCACTTGAAGAGAAGAAATCTGTTTATTGATTGCATGGATGATTCATAATTGAATATATAACTTTTTTTCCCCCTCTCTCCCCAGTCGTTGCTTCATGACGCTTATTCATAGATCCTCTTGATGCTTGTATTAAGCATTTGTCTCGGAATGGCAGATGGCCTACGAGACGGGTTCTATCCATGGAGGCCAGTTTAGGCCCTCGGATGGATAGGTTTTGTATGGGGGACTATAAAGTGTCCCTGGTTAAGTTATTGTTGTATGTCTATAATCTGTTATCTGTGGGGTCTTAAGGGTAGGAAGGGGAAAATTAGAACGAGAGGACAAGATTATGGTTAAGATTTTGTCTATAAACACTCAGGGCTTGAATACGATGCATAAAAGATCCTTGCTATATAACCAATTTAAAAAAAAAAAAAAAAACCTATATTGGCCTAGTGCAAGAGACACATTGGTGGAAAAATTAGAAATTAACTTGGGGAGGGAAGAAGTTTCCAATTATTATACATTCATCTATGAAAAAAAATAAAAAAATAAAAAAGGGGTAGCAATAATAATAATCTCAGACAAGGTTAAATAGGAGAGACTTTATCAGGAACTGAACACAGAAGGTAGATTTAAGATTCTAGTGTGTCGGATTAACGAAGTGAAATACACTACAGTTAACATATCTACCCAATGTAGCCCCAGTTCCACAATTAAAGAAAATATTAGATAAAGCTGAATTAGTTAAAACAGGGATTTATATTGTCGTGGGAGATTTCAATTGCGTACTAGATCCACAGAAGGACAAAAAAAATTGAAGGGTAGTGTCATGAATAATACAATAATCAAAGTGCTAGTTCACCATCTATAACGCAGAATAATTTTGACCTATTTGATGTGTGGCGTCTTCAAAACCCGGAACTAAGAGACTATACGGACTTATCTAGAGTTCATTTTACTTATTCAAGAATTGACATGATCTGGGGAAATTTAAACCTTGTAGAAAATTTAGTAAAAATAAGGATAGAAGAGAATGTCTGGTCAGATCATAGTATGTATATATTGGTAATAAAGGATAATCTGATAAGTAGGAATAACACAACGTGGAAATTAAATAATTATCTGTTGTATAATAATAATTGTAAGGCTAAATTGGAGAGATTGATAGTCTGCTTTTTTTTTTTTTTTTTTTTTAAGGAGAATGATCCCTTAGATACATCAAACCTGAATACTTGGTGTACTTTTAAAGCGGTTATGAGAGGATCTCATAAAGTTAAATCATGAAATGAACAGTAAAGAAAAAAAATAAATTAGGCGAGTTATATATTGAACTCTATAAAGTTAACAGCAGACAATAAAGAAGAACTTACAATGGAGAAAGGGAGGAAAATAGAGGTTCAAAAAAAAAAAACCATCTCACAATGTCCGAATGTCAAAATAGCAAATAATAAAAAATTAAAACTTAGATTCTACTGTAGAGGGAATAAAAACAGATAAGATGTTGACTAATAAGTTGAGGAAACAGCAAGCTAATGCTCGGATAACCAAGATTATATCCAAAAGATATCGGTAATTGTTTTAGAGATTACTATGGGACTATTGTACAATCTCCCAGTAGAAGCTTCCACAAGTATAATTAAGCAGTATCTGACTAGAACAAACCTGCCAAAAATAGATCAAAGTCAGATAGTCTCAAGCCGATTACTGAAGCAGAGGTTTATTTGGCCATATCTAAAACTCAAATTCAAAACACCAGGTCCAGATGGATTTTCCAATTTGTTTTTCCACACATACATATATATGTATTAAGGCAATTTGCCTGCATTTGTGGGAGGTGCTGGTTTTCTACCCCTAGCCTACGGGGTGTTGGCCTCGCGGGACCACTAACTAATGGCGACAGCCAAGATGGGGTAAATACCTATTGGGAATCCTGTGACCCTATTGCCAGTACTCTAAACTAGGGGGATGAAATGAAATGTATGGTAGAATGTATGAGCAGGTGTACGTACCTGATAGTATGATAAATCACAGGAATAAACCGTGTGGAGCAATTATATAAGCTCGACAGCCTAAAAATGGGTAAAAGAGAGTAGTACGATGAGTGTGGGGTGTAAAAAGAACCAGACTTATAGTCTGTAGCAGCAATGTATAAAATTATGTTGATACCATGGGAATAGCTATGAGTGCCTGGCTCCTTACCGTTCGAGGTCAGCGTTGAATGAGGATCCACTTCCGGGTTCTCTCAGACGCCATCTTGGTTTCAGTATCCAGGAGGTTTCACCACGTTAAGCTGTGTCCAGGAATCCTGTTCAGGCCTTTCCGCCCGTCCAGCTTCTTCTGACTCCGTTCTCCGTCGTAGATCGCGTCCCAGGGACTCCTAAACCGTAAGTCAGACCTTCCTGTCACGCCAGGACTGGTTCCCACGGCGTACGGTACAGCACGGGTCCTCGCTTTACGGCTTTTCCCTGGTTATGACACGAATGTTTCAAGCCATTCGCGGGCTTTTCATTCGTACGGTCATTCGGCTGAACATGTTTTAAATCGTTCAATAGTCATTTCGCATATCCTATTCATGTTATTTAAACGAATGTTCATTCGGTTGTTTTGCCGTTCGGCAAATTTTACATACGCTCATACACGCTTTGGTTCGCATAAATCATACGGTTAAACTATTCTAACTTCTGTGTTCCCCTCACATTTGCTTTCGGCTGTTCTGTGTGTTCACGTATAATCCTTTCATGAATTATATTCACCATTTCATGTGTATATAACATTCGGTTAAAGTATTGCTTGCTTAAATAGATTATTGTTGATTACTTTTAACAATTGTCAGTATTGTATTACGTCCACAAATCAAGTCCACTTCTCTGTGTATACCATTTGACTCCCACGCTTTCAGGGGTCTGCATTACTTATCCATTTATACGAATGGACTCAGCCTATGTTACAAGCCTCATTTCTGGGTTATTTATACAACATATACAAGGATAGGTTCATTTAAGCAATAATTCTCGGGTTGATACGTCTTTGCTATACATACATATCATATAGATATACATCACTTTACATCATGTTAAATCATTTTGGGGTATCCCTGCCTTTGGTCTTTCTGCTACATATCATACATAACGCTGTGTTAATTAGGCCATGACCTCATCCATGTCCCTTTCTATAAAACCAGTTACATTTCGGTACAGATCATTGAACTCCCACGCCAGGAGTTTTATAACTATCCATTTCATTTCAATTTACTCAGCCTACATTACAGGCCTCATTTCTCTGTCATGACGATGACACATAAGGCTTAAATCCTTTTGCATGCATACTCGGGTTGAATCACACGTACTGATCCAACCAATCATACGTCCCCTACACAGTCATATACATATGTATATAACCTACGTTTCATGTTTTCCTTTACACACCATTATCACGTAACACATAGATTGTTTGTACATAGGCCACGGCCTCCCTCAGATGTCTTATTCAAGCATGCAAACATTTCTGAGCCACTCATAGCTATTCCCATGGTATCAACATAATTTTATACATTGCTGCTACAGACTATAAGTCTGGTTCTTTTTACACCCCACACTCATCGTACTACTCTCTTTTACCCATTTTTAGGCTGTCGAGCTTATATAATTGCTCCACACGGTTTATTCCTGTGATTTATCATACTATCAGGTACGTACACCTGCTCATACATTCTACCATACATTTCATTTCATCCCCCTAGTTTAGAGTACTGGCAATAGGGTCACAGGATTCCCAATAGGTATTTACCCCATCTTGGCTGTCGCCATTAGTTAGTGGTCCCGCGAGGCCAACACCCCGCCTCAAACGTTTCGGAGGCAAACACCCATCGTTAGCTAGCCGCCTCGCATGTTGCAAAGAGAGGGCCTCACCTGTCACTCCCTTCCCCTGTTTTCTGTCGTACAGTCACCGAGAGGCCTAAAACTCCTGCCACTACGTCAAGTGGCCTCAATAACCCCTCGCGCCAACGCATAGATAGAGCCTCTCAAGCCGCTTGGCAATTAGTAGGGCCTCACCTGTCACCAAACAAGCATAATACTTTCGCCATCCGGCCTAGCTAGCCTGCCAGTACAATTTGGTGGTTCTATATACTAATTATTGTTTTATTTATAGTATGTCTCAGGAAGGGGTAGAGGATTTCTCCCTGCCTAGCACCCCGGCTAGAGCTGTCACTCCCACACAAGGAGGAGAGCTAGCTAGTCCAGCATCAATTAGATCCTGGACAATCCCGCGCATAACCACGGAATTAAGGAGACGACAAATCCCCTACCCCGCTACAGCAAGGAAGGCAGAACTTTTCAAACTGCTACGCACATCAACCAATAACATGGAAGCCGGGGAAGGATCTAGCCAGTCCAACCCAGGGGACATACAGGCCATGTTATCCTCACTCATGGCATCCATGAGTGAGGATAACTCACTGGAGAAACTTGAGTCGGTCACCACGGCCCTCACTCTAGCAGGGCCACCCGCGGCTGCGGTACAAACACCAGCCTTGCCATTAGTCGCTCCAGCCAGCCCCCTGGATGACCAGGAAGTTAGCCCGGCCCACATGATACCTGAGCATATCAAAAGGGATATCCTGGAAGGTAAAGACGTCAACCTGGCTTCCCTGTTGATTGCCTCCCAGGACATTGTGGAACATAAGACGTATGCTTATGATGATGTTTCTGTTATTGTCAGATCTAGGGATGCCCGCCTGAACAGGAAACTGACTATCCCTGAATTTGTACTAGCGTTTGGTATTTACAGGGATGTCGTCTGTGCGGTTTATCCCAACAGAAGAGAGGAGTTTGATCTCTATATGCACAAGCTGGTAGACCTGGGCAACAAATATGGTGGTTCAGCATTCTATGACTACCATAGGTCTTTTTCTGCAAAAGTGGCTGGAGCCTTCTCCCAGTACGGTACACGATCCAACTGGGGAAGGATTGATACCGTCTTATTCTGCAGACACTTTGCAGGTCTAAGAACACCAGCTTGTGCATACTGCTCCTCCACAGCCCATACTACTAATTTTTGTCCCAACACGGCAGACGGACATGCCTCCACACAAGGAACTAGTTCCTCTGGGGATCCAGGGAAACTATCCAAAGACAAATTGGGACGCCCAATCAAGTTTCTGGGCAAGTCCCAGATATGTAATAATTTCAATGTTGGGTCTTGTAATTACAGTGGATGTAGACTATTGCATGTCTGTTCAAAATGTTTTAGGGCACATGCTAAGACCATGTGTCCAAATAAAATGTATTCTAAGCCTTACCTTACGTCCATTAATATGCCAGTATTCACAGCATTGATGTCTCAGCACCCATCTAGACACTTGGTAGATTTTCTTATTTCTGGTTTAACAGAAGGCTTCCACACAGGTATCCTACACATACCAGCTGGCACTCTGGAATGCCCAAACCTACAATCCGCCCAACACAACCCCACAGTGGTTGACACCCTCATAAACCAAGAAGTGGAGGAGGGCTTTGTATTGGGGCCTTTTAGAACTCCCCCATTCACAGAATGGCGCACCAACCCTATTGGTATTGTCACAGGGAAATCTTCCCAAAAACAGAGACTCATCATTGACTTATCGGCTCCCCACTCATCGGCCAACCCCAGTCTTAATTCCCTCATACCCTCTGAGGAATTCTCTCTGCAATACACCACCATAGATCACGCCATTACAGCCATCATACAAGCAGGGGTGGGAGCCTGGCTCAGTAAGACCGACATTACTAACGCCTTCAAATTACTCCCTATCCACCCCACACTGTGGCACCTGCATGGCATCAAGTGGTCCGAGAACTACTATTTTTTCTCCCAGTTAACTTTTGGGTCCAAAAGTAGCCCAGCTATTTTCGACACATTTGCCGAAGCACTATGCTGGTTACTATTGAACATAGCCGGATGCCCTACAGTATTACATTACTTGGACGATTTCCTACTGGTCGAGGAGAATACTGCACCTCCCACTAGCCTCAAAGCTACCACTAAGCTGTTTGAGCAACTAGGTGTACCCATCTCCCCAAAGAAAACAGAAGGGCCAGACACGGTTATCACTTTTCTGGGTATCCAGTTAGACTCTGCCACAATGCAAGCAAGCCTACCTTACGAAAAGATAGACAATATTCTCACTTACATAAACAACTACCTACAGCTCGGCACTTGCAACCGCAAAGAACTACAGTCCCTGCTGGGGTCACTAAATTTTGCAATGCGCATCATACCTCAAGGCCGCTCCTTTATTTCACGACTATTGCATCTTTTCCCACTTTTTCTACATGACACGCACAGGTTGTCCTTAGATGCCCAAGCTACGGCAGATCTAAACATGTGGAAGAGGTTTTTAACCACTTGGAATGGTAAAAGTATGTTCCTCCCTCAATTGACTGAATCATCTCCTACCATTTGGTCAGATGCGGCATCTACCACTGGTTTTGCAGCAATTTTTGGGAACGAATGGCTTTGGGGCAGCTGGCCTTCAGCAGTTCTGGATTTGGAAGGTTTTTCCACTACCTCAGCTCTTTTTGAGATCTACCCCATAGTGGCGGCTGCCGTAGCGTGGGGTCATTTATGGGCTAATACGCCAGTGCGTTGTTACTCAGACAACCAGGCGACCTGTCACATCATCAACAAAGGTCGTTCCAAATCTCTTACGATTATGAGATTTCTGAGGAAACTCACTTGGTTGGCAGCTTGTCATAATTTCTTCCTATGTTGTTTCCATGTGCCAGGTGTATACAACACAGCTGCTGACAGTTTGTCTCGCTTTAAATTTCAGGAGTTTCATCAAGCACTCCCGTCAGCAGCACCCACAGCCACCATCACTCCAACATTTCAACAACTCATACTGGACTAGACGTCATCATGCAGCATAGCAGGACATTGTCTCAGTTGGCACTTTCACACAATACAAACAAAACATACAACAGGGCTTTCACACTATTCAAACGATTCCTTCTGGAACATAACATCATACAACCGTTTGTTATGACATCTTTTTTGGGGTTTGCTTCCTTTTGCCGCCTTAAACTCAAATTGTCATATAACACCATCAAACTCTATCTCACTGGCATTCAACACCACATGCTCATCTTACACCCAAATAACAACAGTTTCATGGCCTCTCACCAAATTAAGACCATGCTCAGAGGTATTCAAAAATCAGAACCCACACATTTGGCCCAGAGGCTACCCATAGATAACCATATCTTCAAAGCTTTATCTAACCTACTCGACCTGAAACCGTTTGACACTAATACGAATTCTATCATCAAAACAGCAATATACATCGCTTTCTATGGATTTCTACGACCCAGAGAATTCACTACGACCTCCACGACCCAAACCACTCCATTCCTCCTCTATTCCCACTTGACAAAACATATGGATCATTACATCCTGTCTTTACCTCACTCCAAAACCAGCCAGCACATACCTGTAAACATTCCGTACTACCCCACGCACAACAGATGGTGTCCCGTAAAAGTTCTTGATGCCTACATACAGCACCATCACTTACTGCCCTCGCAACCGTTATTACAACTACAAGGTGCAGTACTCACCACTACAACCTTCATGACCTACGTCAGGTCCTTGCTCACACAACTGGGCCTCAACGCAAACAATTACTCAGGACACTCCTTTCGTATAGGAGCCGCGTCCACAGCCTCCAGTTTCAACGTCCCAACTCATGTTATCAAAACACTGGGGCGCTGGAAGTCATCCGCTTACTCACGGTACATACCGAACCCAGTACAAGAGTTAAGAGATGCTTTCATAAACATGTCTGGTTGATAAATGTATATGTATTGGTGGTCTGTTAATAAATTGAATTACTTAATTTTTGCCCTCTTCTTTCTCAGGCCTACCTCATCGTCGGTTTCGGCACACCACAACCGACTTGCTCCTTTTATCATCCTACGCTTATTCATGGTATTTCACACTGTACTATCTTAAGCACCTAACATACATATATATATATATATATATATATATCATAGATATTATTGATAGTGCAAATAAGAAACATATCCCCCTTAGGACTTTAGCAGTCGATGCAGAAAAAGCCTTCGATAGGCTGAACTGGAAGTTTTTGGAAATAGCTTTAGAAGCTTACGGAATTGAAGGGTGGATGTTAAGAGAAATTATGGCCCTATATAAAAAAACCCTCAGCTAGAATAGTAGGTCCAAACGTCTGCTCAGATTGGGTATCAATAAACAATGGGGTGCATCAAGGCTGCCCACTCTCGTCGTTGTTATATATACTCAATAGAACCCCTGGCGGAAAACATCAGGAAAAACGCAGCAATAAAAGGATATAGGACAAGAGATAAAGAATTTAAAATCAGTCTTTATGCAGACGATATTCTTTTGTCAATCACTGATCCAATAAGCTCTTTGAGCCATCTGATGGAGGAAGTTAGAGTATATAGTCAATTAGCTAATTAGAAGTTAAATAATTAAAAAACAGTGGTGATGAGTATAGAATTAGATAAGAAGTCTAGAGAGGAGATTAGCAATAAATATGCATTCACATGGTCATCGCAGGAATTTGAATGCTTAGGAGTATCTATTACTAAGAACTTAGAGAGAATGATGGAGAAAAATTTTCTAAAGCTATTAAAATCTACAAATGTATTACTTAGAGATTTGAGAAATATGCAGATTACTTGGTGGGGCCATATTAATGTTATTAATTCCTATATTCCTCCTAAATGGAATTATCTATTTCAAATGATTCTCCTTAAGATTTCAGATAGTTGGCTCACGCTATTACAAAATAATCTGGAAAAAAATTTTAATAAGGGTAAGAAAAATAGAATAGAAATATCTTATCTTTAAAAACTAACAATTGATGCCCGTTTGGGAGGAAATTAAAAGAAAAATAGGCCTTAGGTATGCAATTTTAGATTCCTCAAATCGGAGGATAATAGAAGCTAATGCGAAAGATCTCTCTCTGGATAGCTGGAGAGTACAAGGAATAAACAAAGTGTCACAGATAGTACATCTAAATAAAATAATGACATTCAACGCTATTTCACAAAAGTTCCAACTTCCCAAAGGTGAGGCGTTTACATATCTGAGACTTAAGTACTTCTTGCAGAAACATCTTATTGTGACCAAGAAACCTTTAAAACTGCTACAATCTATTTTCTCAAATGAGATTATTCCTAAAGTTTTAGCAAAAGCAATAGAGGGAATTAGAAATATTACTCAATTTGTTTCCCTCAAAAGCTTAAATGGGAAAAAGATTTAAATTGCTCATTAGATCAACAAGAATGGTGTAAAGCTATAAATAATATTCGTCAACAAGTTCAATGCTTGAATTTATTGGAGACCTACTATAAAAGTTACATATAGATGGTACTTGGTGCCAAGTAAGCTATTCCAGATGTACCCAGGGGTCTCCTCTAGATGTTGGAGATGTGATAAAGAAGAGGGATCATTCCTCCATATATGGTGGAGTTGTTCATACATTCAGATTTTAATCAAACGAATGTTGTAGATTCATTAAGGATATAACTGGAATAGAACTTGATAGGAAACCAGAGGTGGCTTTGCTGCATATGCACTGGCCAAATATGTCAAATACAAATAGATGTTTTATAATACATTGTTTTATTGCATTTAAAATTGTTCTTGCACGGAACTGGAAATCTAATCTAGAAGTTTCTTGGGATACTATTAGAGATCAATTGGTGCCCAGGCAAGGATGGAAAGATCTGAGTGTACCATATTTGAATGCCCCAAAAAGGCGTGATCTCTGGCAAGGCTGGGTCAATAAAATGGAAACCAGTCTGTAAATTAAAGCTGATATATAAAGATTCTTGAGCATAGACAAATTCCCCCTTTTGCCCGACCCCGCAGATAATGAAGTCTTATGTTAAGTATATTTGTTTGCTTAATTTGTATCTAATGCAGCGATTACGTATTAATGGAGCACGATTTCTGAAGGTTTATTGTTAAATGTATTTAACAAAAAATTTTAAGAATTTATACAAAAAAAAACAAAAAACCACACACACGTAAAGAAAGAATGTAATAGATTCCTCCAGGTTGCCAGATATGTTTAAATCTAGAGCTTTTACCTAGGGAGGACCACCTCAAAGCCATCATTGTCCAAAGATGTTCCACTTTATTAAGCAAGAGTGTGATATTCGGCTCAGCTGAGGATTTCCAGAGGCTTATTACTAACTTTGCTGCCGATATGCGATTCTAGGTCTCCTGAAGACTCACACATAGGTTGTGAAGAGAGATTGAAGCGGCTTTAAAAAGGGCCTAGGTATACGGATCAGTAGGGTGTGAAGGAGGTTTAATAGCCTCGTAATAAGTTCATAAAAATAATGTTTACCCTGCCCAACCAACGAAAGTGAGGTTTCTCCCACCTGCGGAGGTCTGTCTCAATGGTTTTCAGTAGGTCTGGGACGTTAGAGGAGTATAGGTCTGAGATAATGGGAGTGATATTGACTCCTAGATACTGAACACTTTTGGTGGCCCATCGGAATTGAAATTTGTTTTGCAGGGACTTAACTGTTCTTTGTGGGGTGTTAAGGTTAAGGATGTCGCTTTCATCAAGATTTATCCTGAAGTTGAAGAGGGTGCTGTATGTGTGGAGATCTTCCATTAGTGGAGGAGGGATCCGGCTGGGTCTGGAAGTGTAAATAGCAGATCCTCCACAAGAGACCTTATATTCCTTTCTGTTATCTGGGAAGCCTTTCATTTGTGTTTTTTTAGTGGGGAGAGGGGGCAGCCCGGCCTGGGCCCATTGCCAATCTAGAATGGTTTTGACCTTCAACAGTGCTGAGCATTTAGAGTATATGGCCGATATGTAAGCCACTTCGACCAGAGCCCAGATTCTCCAATGTAGACATGAGAAAGGACCAGCCCACCACGTCGAAAGCCTTTTCAGAGTCTATTGAAATACTAAAATCGATGGAGTTTTGGTTGCTTTTGCCGGGTGTATCAGTTTCATGATCTTCGTGATGTCGACCTTAGCTTCTCACATTGGGACAAAGCCCTAGGAGCGGTCTTAACCTCAAGGCTAACATTTTGGTGAAAAGTTTCACATCGACATTTGTGAAAAATTCCCCTCCATTCATTCAGTACTTTCCCTCCCTGCTACTTTATTCATGGATTTATTACTGTGACAAAGTGTCCTTCGCCACTTCTGCCTGGAGAGGACTGCTTGCCCGCCTCTTGCCCTGTGGCTATGGACCCTGGGAGATTTGGCCCGTTCAATTCAGTATGATAGGAGTTATGTATTTTTGTATCCTTTTGTATTTTACTGGGAACATGTGCTCAATGGAGTCTGCTTCTATCCCTGGATAATTGGATTATTTTCCCCATTGTCTCCAGGATAGAGGGCTCTGTAAAACCGGTTTGGGCCAGATAGCCATGCTGCCAGCCAGGCCCCAAAAGATACTTTACTAACTTCTGAACCCCTGGTCTGATTCATGCCATTTTTTGATATGTTGTTTCCCTGAATGGATTGATTGTGAATATATTTTTTGTGTGAATGTGATGTATATTTTAGAAGTTATGAATATGCTGTAAAAACTTTTTCCTACCTGTGATAATTGATCTTCTATTGTATAAGATAATTGAATCACAGGAGGAGGGGAGGATTGTGTGGGCTGTAACCTCCGTTTTATTGGCTACTGTAGATAACGTCTGTGTCCCTCCCCTGCATGGGAGCAGGGCATAAAAGAAACTGTAGCTTGAATACCTGTTGTTACTTAAAGTAAAGTCTTGTTCCAGCATTACGCCTTGGCTCATGATTGGAAAACTACACTCTAGGGATTGCTATAATCACTTACTCCCAAGAGTAAACTCTTGCAATAGCTTTGTTCCTGCTACGCTCTCTGGATTTAGGAGAGGTTCACCCACTTTGAGCTGGATCCTGGTCGTGGATCCAGGGTGGGTGGAGACGGCGAGACCCCGGCGCAGCTGTATCGCTGGAAGCGGGTCTGCAGTGCTGATGGTGTCGGTTAGAGTGCTTGGAGTCCTCAGCGAGCACTAGGTGCATCGATTGGCGGAGGTACTCAGTCGGAGTGCTAGCGTTCCGTCACAACATTGATCAAGGAAATGGGCTTATAGCTACCACAAGCCTCTTGGTCTTTGCCCAGTTTAGGTATCATACTTATTGTCGCTTCCAGGCTATTGGGGGAGGGGGAGATATGTCGGAGAGAGGAAAGCAAGTTGATTGCTTGCAAGAGGTGTGGTTTTAGATTAGTTGAAAATGTTTTGTAATAGAAGTTGGAGAAACCGTCCAGTCGGGGGTTAGTCTGTGTGTGTTTAATGTATCACAGTAGTCAGTTCCTCGACTGAATAGTTCTAGTGAACGGATCACGTCTGGAGTTAAAATGGTGTCAAACATATCTGCCAAATGGTGTGTCCTGTCTGGTTAGGTGGTCTCTGTGCATTCCAGATTATACAGGGATTGGTAGTAGGATCGAAGGGCTTCGGTTATTTCTTCAATGGTGTGCACCAAAGTATTAGTACAGTGAGTTTTAATGTTAGGGATATGTGCAGTCTGTCGCTGCAGTTTCAGCGCATTGGCCAACATTGTACCACATCTATTAAGTTTGAGTAAAAGTTGTAATCTTTAGTAGTCGGATTAAGAATTCTCCAGTTGGTTTTGAGTTAGTATCTGTAGCGGTACATACCTTATCCGGGGGCCGGCCGAGGACCTCACTTCCCACCACGCGCGGCTCGCTCAGATGAAGGCGGGCACGTACTGCGAGATGTGGTCACGTGTCCCGCCTAGCTCTAAGAGCGTGCCGCGCGTCTCGGGCATGCTCTTAAAAGGGACAGTGGGAGCCAAAATGTACAACAGTCTCCCACTGGCCCCTGTCATCCCACATTCCCCATACACTCATGTTTTGGGGGCGTGGATATGACAGGGGCCAATCAAATTAGAGGCATGGGTATTTATACTTCCCTCTCCCTTTACTCCCTGCCCTATCGTGGTTTCTGTTTCAGTTCCCTTTAGCACTTGTTGTGTTCAGTTGTGATTTTTCGTGCGTGACCTTCGCTTTGTATTTGTCTCCGTTTATCTCTCTATCCCAGTTTTGTCTTGTTTGGCGGCTTACTGACTACTGTGTACCAGACCTTGGCTAGTTTTTGTTCTCGCAGTCTCCTTGTTCCCTTGACCTCGGCTCGTTCCTGACTGTCTATTCTCTGCTCTACGGCGAGTCAGGCCATTCTAAGGTCCAGTAAGACGTATCTGCTCTATATTGTCGATTGTTGGACTAAATCTTGCGAGTTGAGGGTAAACTACCATAACATTGCCATGGACCCCGCAGATTTAAGTCAGAAATTGGCTTCTCATGAGGCTAGATTTGTAGAGCAGGGTCACCGTATGGATCAGATAGCTCAGGCCCTCCAGACACTTATCTAGAACTACTCCGGTAACCGTACAAGCTCCTACTGCACCCCTTGTTCCAGATGTATCAATCATGCCTAGGTATGGAGGGGATGCTAAGATATGCAGGGGATTTATTAATCAAGTGGTGTGACGGACCGCTGGCACTCCGACTGAGTACCTCCGCCAATCGATGCTCCTAGTGCTTGCTGAGGACTCCAACCAACACCATCAGCACTGCAGACCCCACAGCTGTGCCACGCGGCGGGCCGGCAGCCGCAACAGTGGGACACAGTACAACCAATCGTTTACGGGAAAACCGTAAATCACACCAAGCACCAACATACAATCCCTCCCCTCTGCCTGTAATATAATTACTGAACACAATGGGTTAATGTAATTTATCACAGGCAGGAAAAATACACTTTTTACACATATACTGTAACTTTAAAAATATGCATCATATTCACATAAAACATACATATTCAGAATCAGCATACTTTAAATATAAACATAGCCAAAAATCATGCAAATCCTTCCATTAGTTCAAAAGTTAGTCAGAAGTCCTCTGTGACCAAAGGAAGCATGGCTTTTCTGCCCGAAACCAGTTCCACAGAGTCTTTTACCCTGGAGATAATTGTGAAATAATCCAATTATCTCCAAGGACAGAGGCAAAACTCCATTGAACACAGGGCAGCAAAAGACAATAAAATACATAAAAATATATAACTGTGCAGCCATTGCATAAAACAGGTACATATCCCCAGATAGCTCAGATCTGAGCACACATTATTACTGAATGGCGTTCAGATCACACACAGTTCAATTGCCATGGAGCCAAAGTCTTTCATTATACGAATGGACTCCATGGCATAGCTATCTGGAATATCACCACTCAAACAGGGCAAGCACCAAGTGACCCGGCTTTCGTGTATTTGCAGGGGAAAATCCAGCGTTTCAACATGGGGCCATAGTCTAAAGGCAAGAGGCTGGCAAGTAGTCCCCTCCAGGCACAAGTGGCGAGGTTAATTTAGCCAGAAGTGGAATTCCACTTTGAGATGTATCCACGTTCCTTTCCCACTGATAGGTCTAAAGTTGGATTCCTTATGCACCAACTTACAGATAAAGCACTTGAGTGGGCAAATCCTATTTGGGAGGCTAATGGACCTATGGTGCATGATTTTGATAGCTTCCTTACAGTTTTTAGAACCTTTGACACAACTAAAAGGTTGAAGAATGCTGCCAGGGCATTAATGAGAATTAAACAGGGATCTAGGTCTGTTGCCGATTATGCTATTCCGTTTCGTACCCTTGCTTCACAGGTAGATTGGACCAACAATGGGCCAACTACAGCATTCATGGAAGGTCTGATACTATATTGGATGAGGTAGAGGCTAGGGATCTTCCTATCCCATTAGAGGACCTTATTGACTATCTCATTGATATAGACAATAGGATTCGTGACAGACTCTATACTAAGAATAGGAATAGACGTTCTGTTACATTAAATACTCCTAGAGTTGCTAATCCTGAGAGTTCCAAGGTAGAGGAGGAACCCATGCAATTAGGGGTTGCCAAACTCTCTGATGCTGAAAAATTGTATAGGAGACTTTGCCTGTACTGTGGTAGGAAGGGCCATATGCTAAAAGAATGTCCCGTGCTTCTGGAAAACTATCGCACCTAAGGCCATATAGGGGACTGGCCTTGGGTGTCCCCAAAATTGCCTCTTAATCAACTACTTCTCCCTGTTTCTCTGCATCCGGAGAAGAATTGCATAGCAAGAAACATACTGGCCCTGGTTCATTCCGGGGCAGCTGAGAATTTCATAGATTCTGGATTTGTTAGGAAACACAACATACCCATTAGAGAGAAGAAGACACCCATGGCAGTTAAGGCCATAGATGGTAGACCATTATGCTCCCCAGTTATTACACATGAAACTGAACAGTGGCATATGTATATAGGGATGTTACACTCAGAAACCATTCGGTTTCAGGTCATCACCTCTCCTTCCTCTCACATCGTGTTAGGGTACCCATGGTTACTGTGACGAAGTGCCCTTCGCCACTTGTGCCTGGAGAGGACTGCTTGCCCGCCTCTTGCCCTGTGACTATGGACCCTGGGATGTATTGCCCTTTTTATGACATGATTTGGGCATAATGGATTTGTGTTGTGCTGCTGCTGGCCCTTTAAGAACCATCTGGGGACATACTGTGGAGTTACTGGGTGGCCACCATTTCCTGTATCAGAAGCACATGGTGAGAACAATGGATGGTGGCCATTTTAACTCACAGACACTGTTTGGACTTTTCAACACGGTGCCATCTCGCCAGTATTTGGTGCACAGAGACATCGTGCAGTGGTTTTGGACTATACAGCAGGGGACACATTATACAGTGATTGTTTTTCATTTAGCCTGTATATGTTCTGCAGAATCTGCATTAAATTGTATTTTCCAAAGTACTGAACGGATCTGGGTGAATTTTGGATATGTGGTTCACCCAGATCCCCCGGTTCTAAGGATATACTTTTTATGGGGTTGTTGCATGTTTTTGGGTCCCTGAGTGTTTTATGAAACTGTATTATTTCTGGCCAGCAGATAATTGAGCTTTGTGTATTGTAGAAACTCAATTATCTAGCCTGGCCCAGAGGAGGAGTTTTGTGTTGCATAAATTGTGAGTTCTGTGTGCCAGTAAATCAGTCTTGTTCCAGCATTAAGCCTTGGCTCATGTTTGGGAGATTGGAGAAATACACTCTGGGGATTGCTATAATCACTATACTCCCCAGGGTATGATCACTGAGTTCTGCTAAGAGCTTGTTCCTGCTCCTGCTCTCTGGGGAAAGAGAGGTTCACCCACTGGAAGCTGGATCCTGGCCTTGGGTCCAGGGTGGGTGGAAACAGCAGAGACCCCGGCGCAGTTGCATCGGTGGAAGTGGGGTCTGCAGTGCTGATGGTGTCGGTTGGAGTGCTTGGAGTCCTCAGCGAGCACTAGGAGCATCGATTGGCGGAGGTACTCAGTCGGAGTGCCAGCGTTCCGTCACAGTTACATTCTCACAATCCCATTTTTGACTGGGAGTCAGGACAAATAGTATCTTGGGGTGAAACCTGCCAAGAGTCTTGTATCGTTAAATCACCCCTTTGAATTCTATTAATGTTCCTACTATTCCTTTGTCTACTGTTATACCTCCTCAGTACATGTGTCTCAAGTCTGTCTTCGATAAAAGGGAGGCTGAAAAAGTACCGCCTCATAGACCATACACTTGTGCTATTGATTTATTGCCTGGAAGTATCCCAAAGGCAGGGTGTATCCTTTGTCTCCTCAGGAAAACCATGTCATGGAAGAATATATTAAAGAATCTCTACAAAAGGAGATCCTCTTCTCCGGCAGGGGCTCGGTTCTTTGTGTCAAAGAAGGAGGGCTATTTAAGACCTTGTATTGATTATAGGGGCCTAAAAAAAAAAAAAAAAATCACTATAAAAAATGCTTACCCTATACCATTACTCATGGAATTATTCGACAGGCTTAAACAAGCTACTGTGTTTACTAAATTGGACCTTAGAGGTGCATACAATCTCATACGTATAAAAAAAAAAGGGCTATGAGTGGAAAACTGTATTCAATACTAGGAGTGGTCATTACGAGTATACTGTGATGCCATTCGGTCTTTGTGACGCCCCAGCAGTGTTTCAAGAATTTATTAATGACGTCTTATGAGAGTTCATTCACACATTTGTGATAGTGTACTTGGACGACATTCAACAGATTTACATCACATGCATGTTAAAACCGTTATTGTAAACTAGAAAAATTTTCATTTGATCAATCCGAAGTCCAGTTTTTGGGTTAATTAATTTCTGCTAAGGGTGTTCGTATGGATCCCAGAAGCTTTCTGCTGTCATGGAATGGCCTCTACTTCAGGATCTGAAAGCCATTCAGCGTTTTCTTGGTTTTTCCAACTATTATAGACGCTTTAATAAAAGGTTTTTCTTCTATTGTAGCGCCTATAACCCGTATGACTAAAAAGGATGGCAATACTAGTGTCTGGTCCCCAGAGGCGCTTGAGGCTTTTGAATTTCTTAAGACTACATTCGCCTATGCTCCTATTTTACAGCATCCTGTCCCTTCTTTGCCTTATATTCTTGAAGTTGATGCTTCTGATATTGGGGTAGGTGCTGTTTTATCTCAAAGAGAATCACCTGATAAGCCATTACATCCTAGTGGCTTCTTTTCCAAGCAGATGTCCAAAGCCGAAAAGAACTGACATAGGCAATCGAGAACTCCTTGCTATTGTTTTAAAAAGGAGTGGAGACATCTTTTAGAAGGTACCAAGGACCCCATCCTTATTTTTACTTATCACAAAAACCTTTCCTACCTTAGGCAGACCTGGTGGTCACTGTTTTTGACTCATTTCAATGATATCACCTACAGACCAGGTGAACGTAACACTAAAGCCAACGCACTGTTCAGACAATTCGAAACTACCGACAAACAAGAGTTTGATGATACCCCAGTCATTCCCCCGGACAGAATAATAGCTACTATGGTTCTATTTCTTCTTCACTCTTACAAGTCATACAGGCTAAACAAAACATGGCACCCAGTGAGAAACCTGCTGATAAACTGTTTGTTGATGTTCCCGAAAGACAGGACATTATGTCGTTATATCATGACACCAAAACTGCTGGACATCCTGGTATTTCTAAAACCTCAACAGCAGTTTCTAGATTTTTCTGGTGGGCTTCCTTACGCAAGGAGGTCACCGATTACGTTCGGGCATGTGTTACTTGTGCCAGTATGAAGTCTTTGCATAGAGTTCACAAGGAACTCTATGCAAAGACTTCATACTGGCATGAGGGCAATTTGACAAGAGACACAAAATGAGCCATATTAGAAAATCGATCCACTATCATCAGGATGACTGTTTTACCATTCGAAAGGGTCAACTTAACAATAAAATCCATGGACAGATTAGACCAAGGCTTCTCGGGTATGGGTGACGGATGCAACAACCCACAAGGTTGTTGCATCCGTCACCCATACCCGAGAAGCCTTGGTCTAATCTGTCCATGGATTTTATTGTTAAGTTGACCCTTTCGAATGGTAAAACAGTCATCCTGATGATAGTGGATCGATTTTCTAATATGGCTCATTTTGTGTCTCTTGTCAAATTGCCCTCATCCAAGTAACTTGCTTCTATCTTCGCCAGGGAGGTGTTTCGGTTACACAGTATTCCTGAATCGATTGTTTCCGATGGGGTAGCCAATTTATTGCCAGATTCTGGAAAGCTGACAAGCATCGCCAAAAGGTTCAAGCTGACAAGCATCGCAGGGCGGCTCCATCCTATGTCGTGGGGGATAGGGTTTGGCTTTCCACTCGCAATATCCACCTTTGTGTGCCTTCTATGAAGTTGGCTCCCCGTTTTATTGGTCCTTTTCGTATCTTGCATAGAGTTAATCCAGTTTCATATGCCTTGGATCTTCCTAGGAACCTACGTCTCTCACACTTCCTTGTTGAATCTCCTCCTGTGTAACCGCTATACCCGGCATGTTCCTCCTCCTGTTTCTGTGGAGGGTCATGAGGAATTCAAAGTAGCTGCTGTGCTCGACTCGTTTTCTCAGGGGTCGCCTCCAGTACCTGGTGCATTGGAAGGGTCATGGACCTGAGGGAACGCTGACGTGGTTCATGCTCCTCGCCTTGTGCATTCCTTCCATTCTCGTTTTCCTGCCAGGCCTGGTCCTCCCTGCCCGGGGTGTGTCTTCAGGGGGGTGGGGGGTACTGTAGCAGTACTTACCTTATCCGGGGGCTGGCCGAGGTCCTCACTTCCCACCACGCGCGGCTCGCTCAGATGAAGGCGGGCACGTACTGCGAGATGTGGTCACGTGTCCCGCCTAGCTCTAAGAGCGTGCCGCGCGTCTCGGGCATGCTCTTAAAAGGGACAGTAGGAGCCAAAATGTACAACGGTCTCCCATTGGCCCCTGTCATCCCACATTCCCCATACACTCATGTTTAGGGGGCGTGGATATGATAGGGGCCAATCAAATTAGAGGCATGGGTATTTATACTTCCCTCTTGTAACGGACCGTTTTGCACAAAAGGGGTAAAAACCGTTTAGGCGATCGGCCCCCTTTCCAGAGATGCAGGCACAGCTACTGCAGAACACCAAACACAAGAACCGCCAATAAGTGAATGCTCCAAACTCCCGAACGGCATCCAATATAGCACTCCAAACACACGAACAGGAACCATACGAATTGCTGCTACCAGACGAATAGGAAAAGCATACAAACGGCTTACACTCCTGGCAATCAGTCTCTAACAGCATACAGTAAATCCCCCCAAAGACGAGACAGAGCTCCGTGTTGAGGGTCAGCAGTGGTCTGTTTAATGAGGGCCCAGTATTTATGCAGGTCTCCCACCTGGTGGACACTCCCCTAGGGGACCAAATGGGAGACTGTGACAAGGGACAGACAAGCAGACAAATAGGACACACAGTCACAATATATTCCCACAATGCATCCTGGCTTCCTCCCCTCTGCCCTGGGAGATAATTGAGAAGTAATTCAATTATCTCCCAAGACAAAGGCAAATCTCCATTATGCACATGGGGATACTAAAACAAGCATTACTGTTAAAATACACCAGGTAAGACACATTACATGAAAACTATACATTTAACATATCCCCAGATAGCTCAGGTCTGAGCGCACATTATTAAGTGAATGGCGCTCAGACCACACGAATACAGTTTAATCGCCATGGAGCCAAAGTCTTTACAGTCAGTTTCATACGAATGGGCTCCATGGGATTCCTATCTGGGGTATAAACACATTCAAACAAAACTACCGAACACCGGGCCGTTCGTGCACTTCCACCGAACAAGGGAGGTTGGCGGCTTCAGCGGTGTTCGCGCAAAACTGTGTCCGATTTTAGTACCATGAAAATAGAGGCAAACACCACTGTGCATTCGTATGTTGAAAATGGCCGCGACCTCGTGTTCGGGATACGAATGGCAGCCACCCATCATTCGTCAATTAAGCTGCGGTTAACCGCAGCTTCAGGGAGGTTAATTGCCGGCACACTCCAGCTCCCAGGTGGTCTATTCATTCGTGCAGTTGTTCAGTAGATTGAATCTACCGAACACCCGGCAGAAAAGCACGAATACAGCTTTTCTGCAGGCGAAAAAAAGTCTTTTAACAGGGGGCCATAGTCCAGAGGCAGCAGGCGAGCAACCAGGCTTCTCCAATGCAATGTGGCGAGATTGGTCTCGTCACACCTCTCCCTTTACTCCCTGCCCTATCATGGTTTCTGTTTCAGTTCCCTTTAGCGCTTGTTGTGTTCAGTTGTGATTTTTCGTGCGTGACCTTCGCTTTGTATTTGTCTCCGTTTATCTCTCTATCCCAGTTTTGTCTTGTTTGGCGGCTTACTGACTACTGTGTACCAGACCTTGGCTAGTTTTTGTTCTCGCAGTCTCCTTGTTCCCTTGACCTCGGCTCGTTCCTGACTGTCTATTCTCTGCTCTACGGCGAGTCAGGCCATTCTAAGGTCCAGTAAGACGTATCTGCTCTATATTGTCGATTGTTGGACTAAATCTTGCGAGTTGGGGTAAACTACCGTGACAGTATCTTGTGCATTTGTTCTATGGCCATGGCAAAGTGTGATTCGTTGGTGGCTCTACGGTCGTATTTTGCATCCAGGGAGAGGTAAAAATCCCCTCCTATAATTCAGTCACCCACTGCAAGTTTATAAACTAGCGTGAGGATCCGTCGGAACGGTGCACATTGGTGTTTATTGGGTAAAGAGATGTTCACTAGAGTGATTGGAGCGGAACCAAAGCAATCCCGTGAGAATTAAGAATCACCATGATTGATTAGAGAACTGATTGGTGTAGGTGAATGGTGTGTGCGCGCCCCAATTAAAGTGGCCACTCCCCATGCTTTCCTCATAGTTCTTATAGTGCACATTGGGAAACTTTTTATAGAAGAGTTTGGGGGCTGAGAGTCCCTTGAGGTGGTTTTCCTGTGGGACTAGGATATCAGCCCCAGATCTAGCGAGGTCTGTCATTAACATGGTTCTCTTTTTGGGACTGTTAAGTTCCCTAACATTAGAAGACGAGGTTAATGGACTCCATTTGGGAACTGTCCGGTTATACTGTGTAATGTGCTAAATGTCGCAGGTGTGGTCATACAAAAGATAAAATGTAACAAAATAATATACAAGTCACTGTAACAAATTTGTTTCAGACATTAACAATAATATGGTATAGAAGTGTAGATTACAGTAAGGAGTCTATCAATCCCACTTAAACTTGATCATCATAATTAGCATGGTTGGTAACATGTGGGTGCAGGAGAATGTGCACAGCTCTGGGATCGTGTGGGTCTCCTACTCAGTTCTCTTAATGGAGTTAGGATTCACAAGCTCCCAGCAAGAGAGTATCCTCTGCAGTGAATTGAATTCAGTTAGCAGAAGACTGGTGGACTCCGGCAGACTTCTGGGGTTCAAACTGCTGATTTAGCATGGGTTGGTGAATGGATCCAGGAATGTATCAACCCTTCGTGGTAGTGCACCACGATGGGGCCAGATAGGTGAGCCCAAGAGCTGACTAGGCTCACTTATAGGGCCCAGCCCTATAGCAGAAAAGTGAGGAAGGGAGAGGTGGGTGTGCATAATAAACAAAAACAGTATAACTAGTCCACTAGGTTCCCCCAATGGAGATGTGGTGATAAACATCATTCCTCTTGGGAATTGGGGTCCTGCTCACCTGGAACTCCACAATGCTGGTGAGTGGGAAGATAAGTTATGATTCAACCTAGGCAAATTGTCCATGTGCCCATTTGAGAGGGTTAGGGTTAAGTACTGGTATACGACCTGAAAGTTCTTTCAAGTGCTGCGGCCACCCTATCTAGGTGTCAGTGGGGGGTGAGTCAGTCTGTGCCTGCAGTGGTTGTGGTCTGTTCTCCCCTGCAGCTGCCTTCCAGTGCTGTTGCTCTGATGTAGAAGGGGTCGGCGACACCACCTGCGAATTGTACCAGTCCGGTAGTCTCATTCACTGAAGTTCGGGAAATCTTCGAGTGTTGTGATGGTGAATTGTGGCCATCTTTGGATACTTTGAGGGAAAATGGGTATCCCAACGATAGATCAAATCCTTGGATTGTAGGGCCTGCGTGATGGGGCGGAGGGCTCTCTTCCCCTGCAGTGTTGTCCACGACAGATCTGGAAAGTTGTATTTGAGCACCTACTCTGGGACCCTAGAGGTCCAAAACATTGATATTATGGTATACCTTTTCTGGTAGTTTCTCTACAACCACATTTAGAAGATGCAACTGCTGTATCATGCCATTTTTGGGCGACTTCGACAAAGTCATTATCTTCTAACCATCTTCTGTAATTTGCAAAAATTCCCCCCATATGTGGGTCTAGAGTGCCCTCTGAGGGCATGCCAGCTTTCTTAAGTAGCCTCTTAATATTCTTAATTGCTCCTTGTCTTTTGTGATGCTTGACTATAGTCAATCTGTAAATCTCCCCTGAGTTTTCAGCGCGCATACATGGTGCAGTGCTGGCCTTGCAGAGTATTTATTTTTTGAGTGCATAATACTGTACTCTGCACACAAGGTCTCTGGGAGCTGCATTGGGAGCATTCCTAGGCTTGAGTGCTCTATCAATTAGCTTTTTAAAAAAAAAAAATGTTAAGAATTATTTGTAAAACAGAAGTCATATGAAGCCTCATGTCATGGCTGCCGTGTAGGCTCTGTGATGTATAAACTGGGTGATTATCGTTGGGTCCCAAGTGTGGGCTGCAGCTATAATCCCTCTTTGTTCAGACTGTGGTAGCGAGTCCTGCGGGAAGAGTGGTTACTCCAGGCATATCATTAACAGAATGGGTGGAATCCCATTTAGAACATAGAGATTGCTTAGTGATCGCTTCTTATAAACAGATATTGTGTGCCCGTAGCAACGTGGTGCAGAGTTGCATGGATTTCCTCCATAGAGTGACAAACCACCCCTTGTTAAAGGAGTTAGCCATGGGTTTTTGGAGTGGCCTTTCTGCCTAGGCGTTCGATAGATTGAACCAATGCACAAATGGGGGGGGACAGGGGACCACCTGGGCAAGGAGTGTGCCAGTGATTTACCTCCAAGAAGCTGCGTTTAACAGAAGCTTAATTGGTGAACGCTGGGTGGCCGCTGTTCATATAACCGAACACGTGGCAGCGGCCATCTTAAACTCCCGAACGGCCACCGGTGTTCAGCTCCAAATCTATGGAACTCAAAATGGACAATTTTGTGCACGAACACCGCTGAGCCGCCGACCTCCCTTCTCCTGAAATTCATACAAACGCCGTCCGTTTAATACTTTCCCTATGTGAGCAATGTTACCCCAGATAGCTATGCCATGGAGCCCATTCGTGTAACAAAAGACTATGGAAAAGACTTTGGCTCCATGGCGATTGGACTGTATGTATGTGATCTGAGCGCCATTCGGTAATGTGCGCTTAGATCTAAGCTATCTGGGAATATGTTGCATGTATATGTTTTATGTAGTAATTGTAACATTGTGTAATTTTATGTCTTTTTACTAACATGTGCTTAAGGTTTCTATATTGAAATACATAAAGGGAATCAACACAGTAAAGGAGGAGACTATATTTAAAAGAAGAAAAACTACCACAACAAGAGGACATAGTCTTAAATTAGAGGGACAAAGGTTTAAAAATATCAGGAAGTATTACTTTACTGAGAGGGTAGTGAATGCATGGAATAGCCTTCCAGCTGAAGTGGTAGAGGTTAACACAGTAAAGGAGTTTAAGCATGCGTGGGATAGGCATAAGGCTATCCTAACTATAGGACAAGGCAAGGGACTAATGAAAATATTAATTGTAATTGGGCAGACTAGATGGGCTGAATGGTTCTTATGTGTCGTCACATTCTAGGTTTCTATGTTTAATGGAGTTTTGCCTCTGTCCTTTGAGATAATTGGATTACTTCCCAATTATCTCCAGGATAGAGAGGAGGGATTACAATGCGCATGTTGACGTGGTTAAGGTTAAACTGTCCTGATTGGTTACTGTCCAGTTTGTGTCCCAGTGTCCCACCAGGTCCCCTATGGGAGTGTCCACCTGGTGGGAAACTGCATAAATACCAGGCAGGTAACCCAGATTAAACAGACCACTGCTTGACACTGTGGGGGGGTTGATTGTATGCTGTTACAGTTCAATTGCCAGGAGTGTAAACTGTTCATATGGTTTTTCCTGTTCGGCTGTTTACAGTATTCTATGGTTCCAGTTCGGGCGTTGGAGAATTCGTGTGCTTCCAGGTCGGACGATTGGTGCTTGCAGTAGCTGCCTGTGTATCTGGAAGGGAATATCCTCTAAACGGCTGTTTAACCCCTTGTGTGCCTAAGGGTGCCGGCTGGATGTATTGCCCTTTAAAAAGCACTATTTGGGCATATTGGATTTGAAAAGACAGTTTCTGCCCCTTTAAACTCTATTGGAAAGGTTTTGCACTTTCAAATTGGCACTTCGGAAACAGCCGAAGTAGTCGAAGTGGCCGCCATTCGACATCCGAACACGTGGCGGCGGCCATTTTGTTAAGCCGAACGCCGTTCAGCGGTGTTTTGTCGTCGAGTTCATGGAACTCAAATCGGACACGCGATGGCACTAACACCGCTGAACTTTACCTTCTCCAGACTGCGATGGAAATCGAAGTGCGTTCGAATATTCAAACGCCACTTTACCTTGGAGTAACTTCAAGAACGGCCCCCATTCTTGCATGCGAACGGGACTTAGTATTTGAACTGTTGGAAATAGACCGGCCGCACAGTCCAATTCTCTGGAACTGTATTGGGCATGAACATGTGCGTGCGGTCGGTCAAATGTGACTTCCATGGAACTTTTGAACCCCTGCTCTGATCTGGGTGATTTTTGGATATGTTGTTCACCCAGATCAGGGGATATGTTCTGTTTTGGGGTATTTTCTAGACTTTGTATAAAATGTGTGGTTTTTCTGTCGGGGGGTAATTAAGTTATTGTATTATCTACCTTAATTGTATCACAGGCAGAGGGGAGGGATTGCTGAATGTATGTGGGAGTGTTTCAGTGTTAATGGTTTCTATTGGCTTTTGTAACTTTGTGTCTGGTGTTCCACAAGGTCCACGTGGGCGGTTAAAAAAAAAAAAAAAAACCCGTATAAAATAAGCAGCTCATTAAACCTGCAGTTCTACTTCACCCTCAATTTAGAGTCCTGTCCCTTACTGAGGGAAACTGCTACAAGGGATTGCTATGCTCTGCATACTCCTTTGCCATAATCACTAAGCTTTTCTAAGAGCTTGTTCCTGCTTTGATCTCTGAGGAAAGAGGTTCACCCACTGGAACCTGAAGCCTTGTTGTAGGTCCAGGCTGGGTAGGAGACGGCGAGACCCCAACCAAGCTGCTGTTATAGTCTATGGTGGAGCGTTTGGAGCCCTCAGGAAGCGCTAGGCACATCCTTCAACGGAGGTACCCACTCAGGGTGCCAGGTGATCCGTTACACAGAGTATCACCTGTATGGTCATCATAGAACATGAGTGACGTGTTTTCAAAAGGAGTATGTTATGACCCTTCAGTGCAATCATCCTATCTTTGATGCTGTGAAAGCGCACTACGAGATCTCTCAAGGAGGATTCCGGTGCTCTTCTGGGTTTTGGTAATCTAAATAAGAAGTGTGGAAGTTCTGCCATTGGAATATCCTCTGGTATGCCACGTATCTAAAGGTTGTTCCGGCATCTGGCATCCTCCAGCAGAGTAAAGTGTTGCTCTATTTTTGCCTGCTGCTTTTGAAGTGCATGCACTTCACGATCAAGCGAATCAGTTTTCTGAGCCGACAGTCTCCACCATCCCCAAGCAATCTACCAGGCCTGTGAGGTCAGTGTGTGGTAATGCCACATCAGCTTGAATATTTTTCTGGAGCTTGGTAAGCATTTCTTTCAGGGTAGCAGCCATCACAGGACAAGAGTCCGTGGAGGTGATAGTAAGTCAGCAGCTTTTCTGCTATACAGCAATTCCTCTGAGGAGGAAGAGAGATCGGCCATCTTGTGACTGAATGTGCTATGTGCCTGTTTGAGAAAACCTTCAGTGGGAATGCCTGTCCTGAGCTTGTCTGGTCTTCAGACCCATACTAAGCAAATGCAGCGATACCCTGGTTTCCGGACTTCAAAGTGGTTGAATAATGCTGTAATGTAGCAATTAAGTAGGGAGCCCATTGAGTGAGCATCCAACCAGTTTTTCTGCGTGGCTCAGCCCCCCAAAGCCATCGGTTTTAAATACAAGAAACCAGCTTTTGTTCGGTCAATACGGAATGATAGCCAGTACCAATGCTCTGTCTGTCCTGATTTTCTGAAAAACCCAGGGAACTAGAGCAATTGGAGGGAACAGGACAATCCTGTTTGGACAGGGAAACAAAAAAAAATAAATAAAAAAAAAAAATAAAAAAAAAATCGGAATTTCTCTTTTGTTCGATCTTGCCATCAAATGCACATCTGGAAAATCACATTTTCTTACGTGAACTGAGAAGCTCCGGGTGTCTGAGACCATCTGGAATGATATAGTCTGTACAGCTCATGTAAATTGTGGATAAAACTTGTAAATCTTCTTGAGCCCAAGTCAGAATCTATGCACAGAGCAAGTGCAGAGCTCTGACCTTTGAAACAGACCTGGTCTGATCAGATGTTACAGTCATGTGGTTCCACCGAATGGATCCAGAGACAACATAAAGTCTTTAATCTACAGAGAGATACATTCTGAGTTTGGATTCCTTTGTAGATCAAACGCCCTGGTGTGGGGCTTTTGGAGGGAAGGTGCACGAGACTATGGGGAACAAATGCTGCCTGAGAGCCAGGCAGAGAACCCCGTAGTTCGTTCGCCGAAGCACCCAGAAGTTTACTGGCAAAAGCACTAATGGTTCTGAAACAGTTTTGGGCATAGGACCATGTGTGCAGCCGGTCAGAACGTTAACAAGGTGGCGATTCCCCTGTACTGCATGGGTCTGAGCGCTATTTGGACAACTTGGGAGCTCAGATCAGGGGTATATAAATGGGGAAATAATTTGTAGATTTATTGGGTTTTATGTATATTTTGGGGTGTTTTAGATTTTTATTTTACCTCTTTGTTTGATAGATAATTTGGCATTATACATCAGTTCCATGTATGAGGGGTTACCATAGGGATTTTACAGATGCAGAGCATGAGGACATCCACGGTCTGTTAAGAAACCAAAAGTTGGCTACCCACCAGGAAGTATCCACCAATGTGTAGTGTTCTTTTCAGTTAAATGAGGGGGGTTGTAGAGATCAATGTTTTAGTATTCTGAATAAGGGGTCTGTTTATGAAGAACTAGTGGGATATCCTGCCTTCTTACTACATACAAGACAGTCTTATTTATACCTGTAGACCCCAGCACAGCTCACCTGGAAATGTTCGTCATTTTCTGGTATAGTCTTTTCCAAAGATACTGTAGCCATGATTGCATTGCTGTCTCTCCCATGCTTTAGGGTTCGATACTCCTTATAGAGCGCTAGAGTAGGAGACAAGATGGAAGAGTCTTTTAAAGAAAGCGATTTTATCCCTTTCTAGAACAGTGACACGCCAAGCAGTCACTGGAACAGTGACATTACAAGGGATTTATCCAATTCTGAAACTAAAAAGGAGTTATATGTGAAACTAGAACTAATCAAACTAATTCTATAGGGAAAAAAAAATTCAATATAGTCACAGAACAATCTATAGTAAAAATCTACACTTGCATATATTTGAATATCCCTAAATGCAAAATGTGAAACTGCTAAATTAAATGTCCATTATAAAAGAAAATACAAAGCTGGAGTTACAGGAAATCTTTGAGGAGAATGAAGAGTGCATGAGAAAATGATCGGGAAGAATCCACAGGCCCTACAACTTTCTAAGTGACAGCCCACCAGGAAGAGTACCTCCCCACACTGCTGCATTTCCCACAGAAGATGGAGAGGGTATTGGCCCAACTCTGCATATCAGCATGGTTATCTACCCCACCAGACAAACTGTGCATACTGGTCTCTTTGTTTGGGGGCTGGTTTGTGAAGCAACCCCATTTGATAGTGTGGCCTCTTACTCATGGTTGCTCACTGGCTACATTAAGATGCCTCAAGCTCAGGCCTTTCCACATGGAATTGGTTAAGAGTGTTCGCATGCGTCATAAGTCTGACAAAGCTTGGTACCCACAGTATCTCCATCAATATCCCTCCTATTTACCGCAGGACACCTTCAGTAATTATAGCTTGATATCGCCCCTTTCACCCAAACACTAGAGTAGGGTGAAACACAACTGGCTTTATTTAGGGACAGGCACACATTTATACTCAGAACTCCCTTGACATACAATACATTATAGCCGTATTTATAAAAAAAAAAAAATATTAAATAAAAAAAAGGGAGGATATAAAGCAAGACCATCACTAGCGTTTTGTAGTTTCACCGACTGTCTGCAGCCAGGTTGTGAATTAAAAACATGTCAGTGCTGTTACATGTAGGTATCTTTGAGAATAAAAGTCTTTCAGGCGTGAGGGGGCATGGCTAAGCCAGCAGGCTTATGGTGCAGCATATTGCATAACATTTATTGGTGCCCGGAGATTTATGGTTTCTGGGTCTACAATGACTAGCAAGTTTTATATATACTCTGTTACCCTTTCCTTGTATAAACAGCCAGATATAAAACTCCCAGCAGCCACAAGCTCCCAACTAACCAGCAAGAAAATGCAAAGAAAGCCTCAGAAGCTGCAAACTGCCCCAATAGGTCAGTTTATTCAACAATGAAAATGAAACATTGAAGCAATAAATACATGTAAATGGCAAAAATAAAGCAAGATAAATTAAGGAAATAAATGGACTGTGCTTTGTACGGATGTTGGGAGACAAAAAATGATCTGGAACTGAACACCTGGGCAAGCACTACAAACGTTCAGTAGAAGGAATTGATTATTAACATCTTTTTAAAACTAAAACCAAAAAACGTTATACGGCCTCGGATGCATTTCCTGTCTGACTCAATATCCCCCAGACAGAAACAAGTCCCAGAGTGTCTACAGCTAAACAGTAAGAGACTCACCTTTTGTTTCCTCTGGAGCATTATCAAGATCTACCTGCAAAAAAATAAAAATAAAAAAATAAATAAAAGCAGAAAGCCAGTGTTACATTGATAATGCTAAAAATATATTTGGGGATAAAGGGCATATGCATGTCAACCAACTCCTAGAGTAGCCCTGCATTCAATGCATTAACCCCTTAAGGACCAAACTTCTGGAATAAAAGGGAATCATGACATGTCATGTGTCCTTAAGGGGTTAAATGGTTACTCTAACCAAAAACTAGTCTTTTTAATAAACATTGCTTTTGGTTACAGTAACCCTTTGAGGTGGTCCACCCCCAAAAAAACAAAAACCCACTAAATGCGAAAACTCACTTTTGTTCCATCTACAATTCTAAGGTCATCCCTCATACTTATTCTCCTGGTCAGACCTTATTCCCTCTTGCCAGAAAGAGAGGGAGGAAGGTCAGAGAGCACAAGGTTAACACCGTTGGGGAGAGCCATACCACCATTGATAGACTGGCACCAGCACGTAGTCAGACACCAATGTTGCACAGAATTAACAGCCAGCCAGCCTGAAACATTGCTTTGTGCTGACATCTAAGGGGTTAATTTCTGTATATGAAACACTTCAAAGCAAAACGATGCAGACTTTAGGCTCCAAGTTCATTTCAAATCCCTGATGTGGTTATGGAGCGGTAACTGAGTAACTCTTTAAAAAAAGGGACACGGGAGATCTTCACTTCATTGTAATGAAGTGGTTATGGCCAAAAGAGGTTCCAGACGCCAGCTTACCATAAGGATTTAAACGGTTATCGACTGGTTTAACCCTATACTTTCGAAGATGTAGGACAATCATACTGTCCAGATAGTTCCTTTGTTGGTGCCAGGCTTCCCATTGACATTTCTGTGGATTGGCTCAGGAAAGGAGCCCTTTACTCAGAGAGCCTTGGGTGCAAGACCTTAAACAATAATCCAATAATAAAGTTGTAGCGGATGGCACTGGGCTGTCCTGAGAATTACATGGGTTTGAATGCATTTGTTTAAAATAGCAAATTTCTATGTGTTAACTGTATTGTATTCGTCTGAATGTTAGGTAGTTTAATTCCCTTAGTTTGTTCGAATGAAACTACCGAATAGTCAGACCTCCCCTGTGTGAAGTGTGCCTTCAATTAACCGTTGCAACATTGTTGCGAACGGGTAATTGACAAGCTGAGTAGCCGTCTTTTGTTCTTGGGGGCGGCCATTTTAAAACTCCCGAACAGCGGTGTTTTGCCGTCGAGTGTCTGGAACTCAAATTGGGCACTCGACTAGGCGAACACTGCTGAGACCTCCACAAGCCTGGTCCGTTTGGTTCCAAGCTACCGAACGGCCCCTCATTCGGTAGATAGAAATAACCGAACGAGGGGATTCAGGCGAACCCTCCCTAGTCTCTATAGCTAGAGGCTTTCGTGCAATTTATTCCGACTCCAGGGCCCCATCGCATGGAACCCCATTCGGCTGTTCTCTCCAGTGCGGTCGGTCATTTTATTCCCTCCATGAATTTCCCGAACCCCTGGTCTGATCTGGGTGATTTTTGGATATGTTCACCCAGATCAGGGCTACCAGGGGATGTATAATTTAAAGTGGTACCCCTAAATTTAGGGGTACATCCAGAAACGGGGGGGGGGAATTGGTGTGCTGGATAAGGGGATTATGATGCAGGCTGAGGGGAGGAGATGTGTGGGAGGTTACCAGAGCAGGATTGGCTACTGTACCAATTAATGGAAATCCCTCCATTGCCTGGGAGCAGGCTTTAAAAGGCCACTGTGTGAATAAATCTTTAGTTCTGCTCCAGATACTGTGTGTCGTCCAGTTATTGGGATTGCTGCTGGGATACTGCTGTGTTATTTTGCCTGCTGGATATTTTACCCTATGGATTTATAATTGCTTGTTCCTGAACCTCCCTGGGATCTAAAGTGGAGATAGGCTGTGCAATACCAGCTCTCCGCTACAAAAGTCTCTTTATATTCAGACCTTGTTTGGCTTTCTCTGATGCTGCTCTAGAAACTCAGCTTCCCACTTCTTCATCAAAAGCTTCAACTCTTCATGGCGCTGCATGGTGGGACCTGCTGGCAGGACAGACATGGAAAATAATGAGCAGAGCAGTGATGTGCATAGAAGAGACCGTGTGTCTCATACCATCCTGTGAGGAAACAGGAGAAGGTTAAAAAGTCAAACAGCCAGAGCCACTGGATCACGCTCCTAGACACCTCTATAGCGGTACAATTACAAGCTACTCAAGTGTTGTGGAAATAAGGTCTGCACATATTTCCTAGTTAGTGAAAAATGTCTATTTACTCATTCCACGATATATTATATATAAAGCTATACACACATGCTCTAATCAAGATGGCTGCTAGAAGCTTCTAACCCCTTCCTCCCCCTGCCCCTTTAAACACCGACTAACTACCTCGTGCAGCAAGATGGCGCCGGGAAACCGTGGGAGACCCTCATGGACCTGGTGACATGAAATATTGACATATTTTTAGCTAGTAAAATGTCTATTTACTTCATTTAGTTATACTTAATATTATTCAATAAATTACTAAACTGACCACTAGATGTCACTCAGGAGTACCCCACCCATCGACCAAACACTCTAATTTTCAAGATGGCGCTGGAATCCTGGGGGAGAACTCCATGACGACAGTAATGACATAAGAAGGCACACCCTGTAGGACGTGCTTTGAATAAAACACTTAACACTTAACCAATTATTGATGTATTATTCCATGTTATCTCTGACAATGCTTATGATGTAATTTTGCTTTAAAAGGGACCTGCCGTCCCCTCTGAATAAACTTTCCTCAAGTTATTCAACAACCTAGAACCTGTGTCTGGTGTGAATTACTTCAGGGAGCGTGCACGCATTGTTTCATTGATTTGGCCAGGGGCAGATACACAAAGAAATAATCAATACTTTAATTGATTTTTCCATTTCAATAGTATAGTGCAAACAAACACAATACAAACACTAGCATACATAACGAAGATCTCCATCAGCTGGCAAAATCTTTGCTATGACAGAGGTTTCCTGAATGAGTGTTGGAAAGAGGAATTCATTTTAAGTTCTAAAGGATTTTTTTCCTTCACATTTTGTTTTATTTGGACTGGATTTAGTTCTTCAGTAGGCTGTTGGGAACACAAAGTTTAAAACTGTGGCAGGGTAGCCCGAGTATACCTTGGTTCAGCAACATCTACCAAGTACAACAATGCCCCCAGTGTACAGGTTTTATGTTTTTTTCCCGCAAATGTAGGGCTTCCCCTTTTCCATATTGGCACATTGACATTTGCCGGATTGGTTTGCTGGGCCTATGTGAGACTGTATAGCAGCACAGGAATGAAAGTTAACCCCATCATTGCATACCATTTGTAAACAAAAACCCACTGTATTCAAAATGGGGTATGTCCAGTATTTTGTAGTAGCCACAAATTCAGTTTCCAGAGCTCTAATTAACCCCAGTACGGATCAGGTAAGCCCACGGTCCTTAACCCCTTAAGGACACAACTTCAGAAATAAAAGGGAATCATGACGGAATATTTCCGTCATGTGCCCTTAACGTGTTAAGGACCATTTTTTGTCGGACGTATCTGATACATCCGCAGTCCCTAAGGGGTTAATAACCAAATCACCACCGCTTTCATCAAGTGATCCTATTTATATGCCCATACATGAAAGGCTACCAACGTTTATAGCGTAATTTATTAAGTGTTCTTACATATCAAGACCACACACACACACACATTATTCTTATTATAGTCAAATTTACCACCCTAACTCCTCCCACAGAGTTTACAATACATAGACCGTAATATCACAAACGTGCGGATTGCTATTACTTTGTGGAACGTTTCATCAAATGGTTCACGGAAGATAGTCATTCTTGTGGCAAAGTTGGTCCCATAGGAATGAATGTCAAAATGTTCAAAACTAGAGTGGGAGCTGGCATAAGCTGAAAAATCTGGACATTATTTCTAAATTGCCACCACTCCCTCATTTTCAAGCCCATCTACACAAATCTTGTATCAAAAAGTTCAGCTATCCCTGCTGCCACTAAAAATGTCCACTGCTAAACCATAGTCCTGATCGTTTTCACAATATGACCATTTGTTTGCAACTCATGCCGTCCATTGACATTCATTGAAACGCCACTCTAGCCAGCCCAAACTTGAAAGGCAATATCTAAACTGTGACTTCATTTTTAATACGTCAGAGACAAACTATGTATCAAAATGTAGGTCTGGGTCTTGGGATTCTCACAAAAAGCTCTTAGCTGTAGGATTTATAGTTTTTAACCCCTTAAGGACGGAGCCAAATGTACACGTTGTGAACAAAACAAAATGTAAACAAAACCTGGCATTTGCGCTACATGTCTGTCCAACCGTAATACACCTCTTTCATAGTAAATGCACCCACCCTTATTATATATCATTTTATTCAGGGGAAACAGGGCTTTCATTTAATATCAAATATTTAGCTATGAAACATAATTTAATATGAAAAAAATGGGAGAAAATACGATTTTATTGGATTTTTTTAGTTCTACATGACATTTAAACGGTCAGTGTCATAATACTGTTTGCTTTTACTGCAATAAAATACACATATTTGTATTCAGCAAAGTCTCACGTGTAAAACAGTACCCCCTATGTACAGGTTTTATGGCGTTTTGGGAAGTTACAGGGTCAAATATAGCACGTTACATTTGAAATTGAAATTCGCCAGATTGGTTACGTTGCCTTTGAGACTGTATAGTAGCCCAGGAATGAAATTTACACCCATAATGGCATACCATTTGCAATAGTAGACAACCCAAGGTATTGCAAATGGGGTATGTCCAGTCTTTTTTAGTAGCCATTTGGTCACAAACACCGGCCAAAGTTAGCGTTAGTATTTGTTTGTGTGTGAAAAATGCAAAAACGCCAATTTTGGCCAGTGTTTGTGACTAAGTGGCTACTAAAAAAGACTGGACATACCCTGTTTGCAATACCTTGGGTTGTCTACTATTGCAAATGGTATGCCATCATAGGGGTAATTTTCATTCTTGGGCTACCATAGGGTCTCAAAGGCAACGTAACCAATCTGGCTAATTTTAATGTGAAAAAATTGAAACACAAGCCTTATATTTGACGCTGTAACTTTTGAAAACAACATAAAACCTGTACATGAGGGGTACTGTTGTACTTGGGAGACTTCGCTGAACACAAATATTTGTGTTTCAAAACAGTAAAAAGTATCACAGCAATAATATTGTCCGTGTAATGCTGTTTGTGCGTGAAAAATGCAAAAAACGTCACTTTTACTGGCGATATCATCGCTGTAATACATTTTACTGTTTTGAAACACTAATATTTGTGTTCAGCGAAGTCTCCCGAGTAGAACAGTACCCCCCATGTACAGGTTTTATGGTGTCTTGGAAAGTTATAGGGTTAAATATAGTGCTAGCAAATTAAATTCCCTTTACTTTCGGCATGGGTTGTCATGCAGGTCCTGCTAATTGTAATTAATTAAGATACCTAATTATGTAAAAATATTACAAAAATATATATGTAGAATCAATATATGTATATATATACGTATGTGTATATATATGTATATATCTATATAATTTTTTTTAAATATTTTTATTTATATATAGGTATATATATAGTGATATATACGTATATATTTATGTGTATAAATATATATATTATTTCGCTCTATGTGTATTTTGATATATATATATATATATTAATTTCACAATACAGTTAGAACGAAATAACACACATCTATATATTTTTTAATTATTTATTTTTAATTATTTTTGTAATTTTATTTTTTAACGTATTTATATTTTAATTTTTTTTATAATATATATAAATATATATATAACAATAATTATATATATATTTAATCAGTATCAGTGTACGTGTAATTTGATATTAATATATATATATATATATATATAAATATATATATATATATATATTTATATATATATATATATATATTAATAGTAAAATACACCTAGACGGTGTACATGTGTATATATATATATATATGATCTAAGTATATATTATTTATTTTTTTTACACTATTTATTTCATTTTTATTTTCAGCCAGCAGGGGGACCACCTGTCATTACAGGCAGCCCCCCTGCCGGCAATACAGAAGCCAGCTATCCCCGGCCATGTGATTGTGGGGTCCTCACTAGGACCCCACTCTCACACGGCCGGGGGGCTTCCTGGAGGACGGTCGTGCCGCGGGGGGCTCCCTGGGAGTCCCTCCCACCGCGATCGCCGGCGTGGTACCGCCGGCGACCGGGTAAGTACAGAAAGACCGGAGGGCGTACTATTACGCCCGGCGGCGTTTAGAGCCGCCTATTAGAGGACGTAATAGTACGCCCTCCGGTCTTAAGGGGTTAAAATACGACCGTTTGAAAATGGCAACCACCATTGAGCAGTTTGTTTTTAACCGCTCTTCTCTGCCCTATTTGGAATCTATTAGTTCCTGTTGGCAGTTGGTGGAATGTTCGAGGGATTTGAAAGTTCTTCTCTGCCCTTGCTGTAGAGTGAGTGAACCACACGCCAACCTTTCCACAGTTTCTCCACCCACTTCAGTTGTAGACTACTGGTGGAGGTAAGAACACACTACACAGTTTCCCCAGAAATTGTAGCTTTTCTAGTTTTTAATATTACGATGCTCCAGAAATCTCCTTTTAGCCCCTTAGTAACCAGACCATTTTTTAAAATTTTCTTTCTGTTAAGGACCAGGGTTCTGTTTACATTTCTGCAGTGTTTGTGTTTAGCGGTAATTTTCCTCCTACTCATTTACCCACACGTTATATACAGTTTTTCCTCGCCGTTAAATGTCTTTCTAAAGATACCATTATTTTTATCACATAATGTAAATTTACTATAAATTTTTTTTTGTATAAAATATGAAAAAAAAACCCCACACACACTTTTTCTAACTTTGACCCCCAAAATCTGTTGTGCATCTACAGCCACCAAAAAACACCCGTGCTACGTAATTTTTACATTTTGTCCGGATTTTAAAAATACCCAATGTTAAAAAAAAAAAAAAAAAGCCAAAAGCATGTTAACAAGTTATAGTGCAATAAGTACAAGTAACACTTTGCTATTTCCAAACCATTTCTCCCCCCAAATTTTCTCCCCCCAAATTAACGCAAGTTACATTTGAACACTAATATCTGTCAGTATCTAGTGATGTATCTGAGCACCTGGCATTGTCAAAATCAGAGTCAGACAGACGCATCAGACTCTAACGCAAGGATGGCATATGCCTCCTCAGCACTATACGACCTCTGTAACACGATCACAATCACTTTAAAAAAAAAAAAACAGCAAATGCTGCTGTGCAAAAGCTGTTGATTATAGTGATCACTGGCAAGATAGGGGTTAATGGCTTTGAGTCTCACAATTTTACAAATCCCTACCTAAATCTCTCTACCCAAATCACAGATCTCTCTTCCTCTCACAAAAACAAGTGAAGAGGGGGAGAGAGATCCACACTGATCAGAGTCAATATTTACTAATATTGACCTGATTAGACAAATGGGGATCATAGTTATAAAATGTTATTGTAGGTGTAAGCTCTGATTGGATGTCCCTAGCTTGCCTCTATGATGAGGCAGGCTATGGACACCCCCAGAAACTCGATCATGCACTGCCTTTAGAAAGGCAGCGCCATCTTCGGAGCCACATTAGAAGGGGAGGTTACAGCTTATATTTAAATTATTTTTTTTCTCACTTTCCTTATTTTTCCTTCACTGAGTGCCTCGATCCCTCGAGGCAATCAGCAGTCTGAGCATCAGAAGCCTGCCCGATTGCTTCCGATGCTCTGCTAAACTGCCGGGCATCATGTGGAGCAATCCGAAAGACGTACCTGATATGTCCGCTGTCGGGAAGGGGTTAAAGGGTCTAGTTGTCCTGCCAATTTATTATGTCCTACATCCACATGCTAAAAAAAAAAAAAAGAAGAAGTCACCAGTAATATTACTCCTGAAAATCCTAAAATCCTTTTAAAATTTCTACCCTATCTAAAAATATGTGGAGCTCAAGTAAGTTCATCCTCTAATAAAAAAGGGACCAATGTCTAACATTTTCTCAAATTTCCACAGCATGGACATTACACAGTGTATTAAAAGCAAATGTATCATTTATGGAGACTTCTTGTGTGTTGACAACTGTTGGCATCTGTAGGCAAAAAAAAAAAAAGTTTTCGTTTGTATTTTAAAATCCTCAATATAAATGGTGGGATCTAATAAATTGACCTCCTTAAGATTGATTGCAGGGGTAAAAACTATTGACAATTGATTGCCATGAATATTTGTAATAAAATTGTTCAAGTCATCTATTGTCCCTTTCCAAATGATCAAGATGTCATCAATATACCTTCTCCAAAAGCACCTAGCCCGTGCCAAGAGTTATTGAACCAAATATTTATTCATTTTCCAAGAATATAAATAAACAATTATATATAATTTGCATAACTTGGCGCCAACTTTGTACCTATATAGACACCTGGTATTTACCTGCCTGAATCGGACAGTCAAATAGCTCTATACACACACACACACACACACACACACACACACACACTGTCTAATAGCTCTACACACACACACACACTGTCTAATAGCTCTACACACACACACTGTCTAATAGCTCTACACACACACACAC
>OW240912.1:489068-541974 GCA_933207985.1 Pelobates cultripes
TTTCTTTTATGGGAAGAAGGGAATGCTTGACGGTGATAGTTTACTACCGTCACAACTGGTGGCAATCGGCTGGATTTTCCCTGCACAGAGGATTCAAGGAAGGCACTAGTGTATAGTGCATGGAGGGCAACGCTAGCACTCGTGCAGTGACCCTGGCTTCGGAGGAACTCAAGGGACAGCAACATGGAAAAGGCGTTTTGCTGGCGGTTGTAGCAGCACTTGGCCCAACAGGATGGGTCTGTATAAGAGGAGTGCATACTGGACTGGAGAGATGCCAATCGTAAGGAGTTGTGGTACGATGCCCTGGAAGAGGTACAGTGGCGGCGGGGAGAGAGCCTTCCCAGTGACTAGCAGCGGTTCCAGGTACTCGTGGCCATGCGGAGACCTTTCCTAGGAGAGCAACCCCTGGATGAGTGGGTGATGGAACTCTGGGATTTAATTTGGAAGGAGTTGTGGCTGGATACCACTTACCGGGCACTAAAGTGGTGCGCAACCCCTGGATGACTAACCACTATCTGCCGGAGGGAGAGGATTATAATGGCCCGGGCTTACTGTGGGAAGCCTTTGAGGAGGGCGATGACTTTGGATGCCCCACAGAATGTCTGTCAGTTCTGGGACATCCACAACATCAGGGAAACCCTGCTGGATCTTCCCCGAGCGGACGACCTGGGGCCAGACCTGAGTCATCTGGTCACAATGGAGTGGGCGCTGTTCAAATTAGCCCAACCACCGTCCCCCAGCCCAGAGGATTACCTGGACACCATACCCTCTTCTGTCCAACCAGCCCCAGAGGGGAGCAACCTTATAGAACGGTCCTGGGAAGACCCACATATGGCAGGTGGAGATGGGAGTGAGGTCTCTCCACCGGCCCCACAGGGATGCTGGGTACCCGGCCCAGATCCCCAGCGGCAGTGCATCTTACAGGGAGAAGAGACAACCGGTCTCTCTCCCCAGCGGCGGCTGGGGTTCCAGGAGGAGGTGAGGGTAGATCCCTCCTCCATACAGCAACCAGAGTTATCATCCCATTCCTCTGAAAAGGGGAATCCCGATTGGACAGTATCTGAGATTAAGAAGGAATTGTTCATCTATAGAAGACTTCAAAAGTAAAGCCTTGGAACTAAGACAAAGATTCAAAGAAAGAGGCTATCCTAATAGATGCTTAAAATTAGCATACCAAAGAGCACTTAACTGTGATCGGGAGACCCTATTACAAAATGAGACTAAATCATCTCCCGATCAACTTATTAGGTGCATAGCCAACTACGACGCAGGCTGGGAGGAAGCAAAACTAATATTAGGCAGATTTTGGCCTCTACTGACTCAGGATCCTCATCTACGTGATACCATCCCACCAAAGGTATCCATCACGGCTAGAAGAGGTAGAAATATTAAGGAAATTTTTGGTTCCGAGCCATCTATCGATACCTAGAACCAAAAATAATAGCTGGATCACAGTAAATGGTACATATCAATGTGGGAGATGTGTGGCGTGTCCCTTCATTGCTAAAGGATCTAAGATCCTTTCAGACTCAGATGACACCACAAAAATCCCTATAAAACAATTTTTTTAACTGTAATACAGTAGGTTTAGTCTATTTACTAACATGTAAGTGCGGAATGCAATACGTGGGTAAGACTATACGTCCATTTAAGAGACGCATAATGGAACACATTCTTTCCATAACCTCACACAGAGACACCTCGGTAGCCAGACATGTTAGGATTCATCATATGGACACACCTAGATGTATTAAATATACACATGAGATATGTATACATATGATTTAGAATTCCAGGGGACCCTGTGTGTAGCAGTAGATTCATCATATTGCGGGGGTTTCTTTCCCCATAGCTACGGTACTACGTTATGCCGGCAGTAATGGCCCCTCCCCTATGGGAGGAGCCACATGACGTTATGCCGGCAGTACACGCTACTCACATAGATGGCTGAAATCTTGGCGGGAAAAGAGTAAGTACACCCACATTCGGCGATTGGCTAAAAATGAAGTACAGCCCGGTATATATTTAGCCTCTTTCAGTGCCCTCTCTACCTTTGACAAAGGCGATTTGCTAGCGCCGGAAACGGACGTTAGGTTTCATGCTGCTTTTTTATTTTTAATCACAGCACTGAGTTATGTGCTCACGGGGTGGGAGAGTGAGATTCGGTTAGGCGTAGGGAGTAACTAATGTAGACTTCCTTTTATGTGCAGTTAGGATTTTATCTTTATAGCTTTAGCTTCACTATACTGAGACTTTGCTGCGTTCTTCAAGGCTTTTTATTGCTAGGATTTTCAGCAATAGATTAGTTTATGGCTCTTTTGATAGGGTTTTGTTGGTGTCAACCTGCCTAGTTAAGCCACGCATAGCTACAGTTGCTTTTTTGCACGTATACAAACTGAACCATTTTTGTTCAGTACACTGTTGCAATCCAGCCCACACATTAGTGTGTTTATTGTTCACTGTAGCAAGGGCTCCCCACTGTATTTTTTACCTACAAGAGGAGCAATCCTGTTTTTTGATTGCAACAACTCTCCATAGAGATTTCCTCTTGTTTGTTATCAGTCCTTATTGTGTTATACATAGTGGAGCTATTTCATTACTTTAGAATTATCCTTTTTTCTTGATATTACGTATACTCAGGGTTATATACCAAGAGAGTCATTGCTATATTACTCTAATTATTTATATACTATATACATCCTTCTATCTTTACTTGGATTCCCTGAGTCTATAGAGATTTCATATCATTATCATACTGCTTTTAGTCCGAATCCCCTCCTGTGTGTTTTAGTTTTGAAGTGTTGTTTTTGTAAGTTTCCTTTTTTGAGGGATTTTTTCTACCCTATAATAAAGCCTTTTTTATTTTAAGCATTTTTTAAGTGCAGACCCTTGGATCCCTTCTTTCGGGTGCTCCCATAGCCTTGTGCATTTGGGATCATCCATTTCGTTTCTTTGTTCTGTATCTAATTACAAGGGTTATCCCCTATAGGGGTCTATGGACACACTCTAGACTCCTATTTATTAGGATTCTTTTTTACTTACTCAGCATTATGCGCAAGTAACCCACTTCCTAAAGGCCAACCTGGCACTGCTGACGGGATCTTGCACGCTCACAGACTTTGAGATACACTGTAAGATCCACAAAGTTTCAACCAAACAACTCTCAACTTTTTATAGACTCATTCAAACTAACCACACCAATGGTTAGACCTGGCTACAGGAAAGTGGGTACAAGATAATATATTGGTGGCACTATTCACCAGCCAAATTACGCACACTCTGAGTGATTGCTGGAAATGCCACCAACAGGGGGCGTCACTGGCACACACCTGGTGGTACTGCCTTCGTGTACAGGCATACTGGAACAACATCCTCTCAATGATCAGAACCGTGACAGGGCTAAAACTCCCCACACTCTACTGTTTCTAATCCCACAATGCCCGCTCCCAAGACTGCTACACACTCTAGTCGCACATCTTCTCATAGCTGCCAATTCCATCATTCCTGTAAAATGGAAAACCCCCAACACCCCCACAATCAGAGAATGGATTGCAAGAGTTAATTAAACTAAAGTCATGGAGGAGATCCATGCATCTATAACCCACAAATATCCCCTTTTCAGAGAAGTGTGGGGACCGTGGGAGAGTTTCACAACCAATTAACACCCTACAACCCTACCATAAGCCATATCCTCGGGAACGACACTTAAGGCACACTAAGGGAGTCCGACCCCAGTTCCGATCTCCTTGAAACTCCTCCCTCCCGAATCTGCCTTCCCTTCTATCCCCCCTCCAGTCCAGACCCCCCATCCATGAACCCCACATACCTGACACTACCTGTATGCGAAAACATATACTAGTGTTCTAAATTCATAGAACATATATTTACGAAAAAAGGCATCAGGTCCGCTCTACACGCCAAACGTAACAGGCATTATGTTAAGTTCCTCAGGATTTACCCCACCTTGCTCTCGCTCCAAAACAACATTCTCCATCATTGTCCTTGACCCCAACCTGAAGGGAAACCGCATAGGCTGACAGGCACAAGAGGCAAACAGGCACACCAAAAACACCTCCTTACAATCTTCCGGGCCACAACTCTGTGACTGATGTAAAGGGATCAATACCAAAATCCACAACTGACCGCAACACCCAGAAAGAAAGCTCTCTATACACCCCCCACATGGAGTAGCACCCAGGTACATGTCTTATTCATGTACTATTTAGTAAATACCAATAAAAACCCATTTAAACAAGAAAAACTTGATAGTCCTAATCTCAACATCTGAAGAAAGGGATTTAGGGGTGATTATTTCTGATGACTTAAAGGTAGGCAGACAATGTAATAGAGCAGCAGGAAATGCTAGCAGAATGCTTGGTTGTATAGGGAGAGCTATTAGCAGTAGAAAGAGGGAAGTGCTCATGCCATTATACAGAACACTGGTGAGACCTCACTTGGAGTATTGTACACAGTACTGGAGACCGTATCTTCAGAAGGATATTGATACCTTAGAGAGGGTTCAGAGAAGGGCTACTAAACTGGTTCATGGATTGCGGGATAAAACTTACCAGGAAAGGTTAAAGGATCTTAACATGTATAGCTTGGAGGAAAGAAGAGACAGGGGGAATATAATAGAAACGTTTAAGTATATAAAGGGAATCAACACAGTAAAGGACGAGACTATTTAAAAGAAGAAAAACTACCACAACAAGAGGACATAGTCTTAAATTAGAGGGACAAAGGTTTAAAAATAATATCAGGAAGTATTACTTTACTGAGAGGGTAGTGGATGCATGGAATAGCCTTCCAGCTGAAGTGGTAGAGGTTAACACAGTAAAGGAGTTTAAGCATGCGTGGGATAGGCATAAGGCTATCCTAACTATAAGATAAGACTAGGGACTAATGAAAGTATTTAGAAAATTGGGCAGACTAGATGGGCCGAATGGTTCTTATCTGCCGTCACATTCTATGTTTCTATGAAGAAACTGCCATCCAATTTCAAAGCCAAATCGCATGTCTAAATGTTACAGACAGCCACTAGAGGCTGGATTAACCCCAAATGTAAACATGGCAGTTTCTCTGAAACTGCTATGTTTGCATCTGAAAGGTTAAAACCTGAGGGACCTGGCACCCAGACCACTTCATTGAGCTGAAGTGGTCTGGGTGACTATAGTGTCCCTTTTGAAAGTTACTTAAACAACCATGTCGAAAGACCCATTCTGTGGTCGTGGAAAGATGTTGGTATGTTTCAGAAGCGTCAAATAATTGGCATGCATCAAGCAGAGAAAACCTCTAAGGAAACTACTAAACGTGGGTTAAGAACTGTCTCACGTATTCCTCCGCACATAAAAATGTGGTTAATGGCATTTACTGTCCTAACAGGAAAAGCTGTGCTGAGCAACAATACCCCGCTGACAGAAAAAGTTGTACCAAGCAGCAATCTGGCACATGGAAACCTGGTAACTGCCTTTGGGGGGTCAAAGGCTGGTTACAGCCAATCGGATCCACAGGAGGGGGTGTTAAAACCCAATTCCCCTCTTGCTCATTGCCCTGTCGTGGTTTCATGCCTATGGTTATCCGAGAGTGCGTTCCTGATCTTGATTTTCTGGTATTTGACTGGTATCTGGTATCCTTGACTTTTGACTTTTCCTCATCTGTGTCTGATTCTGTGTCCCTGACCTCGGCAAGTATTTTGACTATTCTTGGAGACGTTAAGTCTGGCCATTCTAAGGTCCGGTGATACGTTATACTTAATCCTTATCGAAACAATGCCACAGCGAATATTTGCTGTAATCAAAGCTAAAGGCGGTCCAACTAAATATTAGTGTGTGTGTGTGTGTGTGTGTTTTGGCCAGGCAGTTTATATTACATTGATAAGAACCTTGGCAAAAAGGCACTTGCCTGCATCCAGAGATGAGCATAGACCACAAAGAGGATATGACTCTAAAGAATTCCAATGCAGGAAAACCATAATTCCAGCTGAGAGAAGCTGGGTCTGTTTTATATTAAGACAGTTTGGGAATGAGGGACCCGGAAGAGACCTTGAAAAATAGGTTCCTCCCTGACATTTGTTCCATATGTGTTACAGTGCTGGGCGAGAGCCATAGAAGTAGAAGAACCTGGAAGAGAGACAAAAGTGGGAAGAAAGGGAATGCATGCATGCGTTCCAGCAGCGTTGGAAAGGGTGGACCGAGAACCGGAAGAGCGGCAAAAGGGGAAAGAACGCAAACCAGAAACCACTCAGGAAAGCATGCATGAACTTCAGCTTGTGTTCCACCCGACAATACAGATCTCAAAGAGATCTCTCCACTCTTCCTTGCCTGCATCCTGAGAATAAATTGGAGGGGAAATCAAGAGGTCCACAGACACCCTACTAGTGGCACAAAAACTTGTCAGAAGATAAGAAAAGGCTTCTCTATTGGTTCTTTAGCATATCCACTCCTCAGGATAGGCATAATAATTGGGAAAGCCAAGATACCTCAGTTCTCCAGCAAGTAGGTGTACCCTGAACGGAAATTACCACAGAGGGCCTGGTACCAATATGCTGCTACCTTTTTATGATCACTGCAGCATAACTCCCTGGTCACTTAGGGTAAAAATTTTCAGGGGGTCATCTGTGGGTGTTCCTGTGGGAGGAGCTATACCATCTGTAGTGCTGCCATGGATATATCCGGGAAAATTTTTTTAAATTTCCAATGTCCTTAAACTGCTCCCGAAGTTGGGACATACTATGTCGTATTACAAAAGGAAAGCATTAACGCCATTAGGCCCTGACAATCTGGCCCTCCCTCACCTCACCTCAGTCCTGTACGTACCCTGCATTCTGATCAAAATCTGAGGGACCTACCTGGCAACCCAACCAGACCCCCTAGAGCTATTCAAGCTGATGAGTTGTAATCGCATGGTTTCTCAGGCAGGTCCTCAATATATAATCGGTAAAAGTATATAATCATTTGTACAATACTCTTGGAATTATATAAAGTGTGTGTATTTGTGGTCAGGGAAATAAGCTGAATGTTAGACCTTTTTATAATGATCTAAAGTCGGCTGTAGTGTGCCGAAACCGATATCTGGGCGGTCCTGTAAATAGGATATTTAACAATGCCACTTTAATACGTGACAGTGTTACAATATACATGCAAACGTGACTGTAACTTAATTAGCTAACTCTAGAAAGACTTGTCGAAGATCTCTGATTGTGTTTTATATATCGATTTTGTAAGCCGATTTCATTCATCTCAGTCTTTTAATTATGCGTACCGGAATGTTTTGGCTTGAGGCAGCCGTTGCTGCCCCTATGTGAAATGAATGGCCCGCGAAGGTTGATGGATCGCTTCCTATTTTGTGATTTAGGGTTTTTATGTCTGACATGAATTTAAACGTTGTCAGTGGGTTGCCGTGTAAGTGTAGCAGAGGAGCGGTTTTCTTTTGACCTGTGCAGGTTGACAGTGATAGGTCTAGCAACTTAACTGCATCCCACTTGTTGCCCGTGTGGAATAGCGGTGTCGACGGATGGCCCCATTTGGTTTGTTTTAGTTGTGGCGTGTCAAAATGTAGTGGTCGCCTGCTTTGTTTAGGTCTCCCATTGTGAGCATATTGGTGTTTCCTACGGTAAACTCGTTAGGCCGTAGAACCTGTAGGTGCCAGAAACACAGTGGTTTTGATTGTTAGTTTCTGTTTCGCAAGGTTGTGAGTCTGTCGGATAAGGCTCTGAACTTTTCCCCATCTATCGGTTGTCTTGTTTCAGATTGGCACCCCGACTGGGTACATCCGTTGACTGACTGCTCCTAGTGCCTCCCGAGGGCTCCAGGCACTCCACTAGACACCATAACGACCGCAACTTGGTTGGGGTCTCGCCGTTGTCCACCCACTCTGGACCCAAGACCAGGATACAGCTTCCAGTAGGTAGACCTCTCTTAATTCAGAGAGCAGGAACAAGCTCTGGGGGTTATAGGGATTATACTTTGGGGATTATAGTGATAATAGCAATCCCCAGAGTGTACGTAGTTCTCCAATCCTCCAAACATGAGCCAAGACTTCATGAAGCTTAGAACAAGTCCTAACCTCAACAATTGAGGAAAGGGATTTAGGGGTGATTATTTCTGATGACTTAAAGGTAGGCAGATAATGTAATAGAGCAGCAGGAAATGTTAGCAGAATGCTTGATTGTATAGGGAGAGGTATTGGCAGTAGAAAGAGGGAAGTGCTCATGCCATTATACAGAACACTGGTGAGACCTCACTTGGAGTATTGTACACAGTACTGGAGACCGTATCTTCAGAAGGATATTGATACTTTAGAGAGGGTTCAGAGAAGGGCTACTAAACTGGTTCATGGATTGCGGGATAAAACTTACCAGGAAAGGTTTAAAGGATCTTAACATGTATAGCTTGGAGGAAAGAAGAGACAGGGGGAATATGATAGAAACATTTAAATATATAAAGGGAATCAACACAGTAAAGGAGGAGACTGTTTTTAAAAGAAGAAAAACTACCACAACAAGAGGACATAGTCTTAAATTAGAGGGGCAAAGGTTTAAAAATAATATCAGGAAGTATTACTTTACTGAGAGGGTAGTGGATGCATGGAATAGCCTTCCAGCTGAAGTGGTAGAGATTAACACAGTAAAGGAGTTTAAGCATGCGTGGGACAGGCATAAGGCTATCCTAACTATAAGATAAGACTAGGGACTAATGAAAATATTTAGAAAATTGGGCAGACTAGATGGGCCGAATGGTTCTTATCTGCCGTCACATTCTATGTTTCTATGTAAGTCTCTTTGGACCTATTTGGACGTGGACCTTGTGGAGCAAAGGACGCAAAACAATACAGTAATGTCAGATACTCCCACATACAGCACACAAGCCCTCCCCTCTGGGATATAATTAAAGCAGCTAAAACAATGGAGCGCAAAAAACAGGGTGCTAGAGAATACTGAGAACAGGCAGCAGCTGAAATAGCCTGCCCTTCGGTCGGTCCCCACTCCGTTCTCAAGCTGGTTTTAGCTCCTCTTGTGCCATTACAGAGAGAACATCTCTGAAACATATCAGACTGGTCCCACCCATACAGGCAGTCCAGATCCAAAATGTTGCCTCTGCACGAGAGACACCGCAACCCCAGACGATTGTTTCAGCCTTGTTAGGCATCATCAGTGAGCATTGCTGATCTCTCTAGGCACCGTGAGCAAGGGGTCTGTAACAGGCTCACCCGTACTCCGACTGATGTTTACCTTCCGTTGATGGACGCTTCCTAGCTTGCGCCGAAGACCACTAGCACCGCACCAGACACCACAACCACCGTAGCTTAACTGGTAGTCTCCCCGTCTTCCTTCTTCCCTGGATCAGCTTCTGTCTTCCAGGACCGTGTGGGAAAGACCTCTTCCTTCCACCCTGTATGAACCTATGACATTCAGGACTGTGTGGATAAAGACCTCTCCTCCAGGAGAGTGTATCAGTAGCAAGCTCTTAAAAGAGCTAAATGATTGATTTAAAGCTCAAGGGAGTATAAAAGTATAGCAATCCCCAGTGTGACTATAGCTGTACCCTCCAATCCCGAGACAAGACTACGTGTTGAGGGTCAAGAAGATCTGTATTAATTGGCACCAAAGGGCTTTCTTTTATGCAGGTTTTTCCACAAGGTTACCACCCACGTGGTCTTGTGGAACAGCCAATCTATAAGGTACAATACCGTTAAACACTCCTATTTATTCCAGCAAAACCCTCCCCTCTCCCTGTGATAGAATTACTGTAAACAATGGGCTAATGTAATTATCACAGGCAGGAAAATAGTTTTTATAAAACTCTTATAACTTTTTAAAAGTATACATGCAATATTAAGTTCTAAATCGGCATACTCCATATTCAAACCTATCCAAAAATCATACAATTTAGTCCAGTGGTTCAAAAGTTAGGTGGAAGTCCTATCTGACCGACTGCAAGCATGGCTTTCCTGCCCAAAACCGTTCCACAGATTTAGGCTGTGCAGCCGGTCAATCTTCCCCTCTATCCTGGAGATTATTGGATTATCTCCAGGTACAGGAAAATATCTCCATTTACAACAGTAAAAATACAAAAAAATGCATAATTTCTATTATACTGAACAGAACCACCACAGATAGCTTGGATTTGAGCGCTCAATATATCCGAACAGCGCTCCGATCCCACAAACAGAATAAAATCGCCATGGGGTTAAAGTTTAGCAAGGGCTGATGAGAGATTGACGAGGGACAAAGCAGCCAGTTTAAACAATAGGACAGGAAAACAATAGGACAGGAAAAAGGGGGGAGGGGAAGAGGCATGTTTTCCCATGGATTTAAAGGGGAAGAAAAGTGTTTTAAAATCCAATATGCCCAAATAAAGCTTTTAAAGGGCAATACATCCCAGGGGCCATAGTCACAGGGCAAGAGGTTGGCAAGCAGGCCTCTCCAAAACCCAGTGACTAAGGTGCTTTCGTCACAGGGGTCTTCCAACCTTAGGATGCCTTTTAAGGTATTTTAATTGGGTTAGATGATAGGAAGTTACTGTGCCTGGGACATTGTATTGTATGCCTGTTAGATAAAGCTTTATGATATTGTGTGCGAGTTTTAAATTTAGGTGGCAACAAGAGTTAAAAGCCACTATAGTATCTAACGTGAACAGGTTTTGTACTTGATATTCTGTGGTAAATCTGTTAAATAAAGTGCTTGATTGTATTAATGGCTAGGGTTTGCTGATAGTGCTGTTTGTGCCAGCATTCTCCCGTGTGCCATTAGTGTTGCTACTCCAGGATGAGTTCCTGGAATAGCGGTTATGTGTTTAGGATTTACTTGGCTGTAGGATGTTCTTGATAGAAACCCTGTAGTTTGCAATGAGAGCGCGTCAGCTGCTGTGTTGTGCCTGCCTGGTATGTGTTCACGGATCAGGTGGAAATGTTGTGCTGCTGCTTACCATGTGAGCCTCCTAACTAGACTCATTATTGTCAGGAAAGAGGACCTGCCTATGGTAATGATATCTGCAAAACTGCAATTTTGCTGGTGATCTCATCGTTGTGATAAGTTTTACTGTTTTGACAAACTCATATTTGTGTTCAGCGAAGTTTCTCGAGTATAACAATACTTCCCGTGTAAAGGTTTAATGGTGTTTTGGCTGCCACTATTGGGTATCTTTTGACCAGGGTAGATGTACCGTTAGACGATGGCAGAGTTGTAGTTTCTATAGGCCATTTCTCTCTGAACCTTTTGTCGCCAGAGATGGCTGTAAAACCTGAATTTCCAGTAGCGGTCAGAACAGGAGAGGGCTTCAGCTGCTGTGTTGTGTTGTGGTTGCTTGGTACGTGTTCATGATACAAGTGACCGTGCTGTGTTGCTGCCGACCATGTGGGTCTTCTGACAAGACTCCTGATCGTAAGAGATGGGGTGACCGAATCAAAGTCTCTTGGAGAGAACTAGTGTGGTACTTGTATAGCAGCCCGCGTGAGAGAGGTCTATTCCCTATCGACCAAAAACGTATAGAGAGAACGTAAGTGAGCGTGAATTGATCGAAATGGTAGAATGTCTACCTAGGGTGGACCATGCGTGGGTCGCATATATACTGTCACGTCTCTTGACGTCCCGAGACTAAGGGGTTTTGCGTAACCTAATCTGTTGAGCTAAGCATAGATGTCGTGAAAGCCTAATTGCGTGTAATGAGGATCAATGACTAGCATTAATCCGGTGTCATACATTATAAAGCATATTACGAGATAAATCCAATAATGATAACCTATATATTATGTGACATGTAAACCTGTTACAAGACCATATAGTTGGCAGGTAATTGCCTGATATGTGGGTCCGTGTTGGTCTAACATGAATTTGGATAGTACGGAGGCAGATAAGGGAATAGTGTTGGAGAAGACAGAAATTTAAGGTAATAAAAGCGATGTTAATGAGACACGCTAAGATGAGATGGAATGTAACGTGTGCTGATAATTCTGACATTGTTGTGACCTGCTCCAAACGTCTTGGAAGTAAGCAACGCCAACGACCCTTATGTTAACACAGTAAAGGAGTTTAAGCATGCATGGGATAGGCATAAGGCTATCCTAACTATAAGATAAGGCTAGGGACTAATGAAAGTTTTTAGAAAATTGGGCAGACTAGATGGGCCGAATGGTTCTTATCTGCCGTCACATTCTATGTTTCTATGTTTCTATGTTTCTAAGCTAAAACAAAGTTTGTACCAGTAAAAATTAACGTTGTTTAACCACGTGTATATCCCCGATTTTGAGAATGATACTTTAATCCAGTTTGTTGCGACACCTGGCCATATGAGGGACTAATATGATTTGTGTGGTGGAAAATCAAAATGCTTAGGGAAGATCGAATGTGGGAAATGATACTATGGCTGACTGACATCACTTAATTATTATAGTGAGTTAACTGGACTACTGGCGTATGCCGTACTAGGGCATGAACAGCTTGTTCGGGGTATATGTAGTCTATCAGCCATGGCCAGGATGATCAACAATCAAACTTAAGCAAGGTCCAAAGCCTTGGAAGTGCCGTGGACCGAGGCTTCCACAGGGGGTTGGAGTGTCTATCAAGATAGAATGTCACCTGGAACTATTTTAAGAGCTCTTGTAAGGGAATTTATGAGTGATTAAGAATATTTTATGAACTTTAAATATTTAATGTGTTGATATAAATATAATTTTTTTTATTTTTTTTTTATTCTAGTTACTTCTACAACACTGAAATTGAGAAGCCCTGCTTAGATACCTATAGTATTATAGACTTTCATTGTATATGATTGGACACCATATGGTCCTTGTTAAGCATGATGGATGAAGGGCCTGTTTATAGTAACCTCTGACCTAAGCTTTGCTAGCCAGTCTCCCTCTGTATTACCAAGGCTCATATTTCTAAAGGCATCTATTCATTTAATAATGTATATAGAAGTTCTTTGTGTAACATTTTACCACCAAATATAACGTATGGCTTTAATCATAGATTTCAAATGATGCTAAGTCACTCCCTTCTTTCTAAGATCCTTTCTAACAACCTTATGTATACGCCCCTTTGTAACTGAATTTTAAACCTATAAAACTAAATGTAGCTCAGATTTCGTGGCCAATACCTTTAACATCAAAAATGGATAACATCTGGAACATTGCTATGTATTGGACAAAGACTGTTAATGACTTATGTTATTACCGGATGAAGTGTATGTTCGAATAAACATAGCTGCAAGACACTCTGATTCAATTTAAGAAAACTGATATAAGAAATGCCAATTTCTTACAAGTGACTTATGCAGATTTTGATGCAAATTGAATAACATGCCTTGTGTGGAGCTGGGTTGCTTACTAATGCTGATAAGTGAAAATATTAACTACATCGTGACTGGTGAAGCCCTGCTAGTTGCCAAGTGACGGTGAGAGGCTCTACCTATGATTTGGGCCACGTGGGCTAGTGGCTACAATGCGTTGTAGCGGGTTGTTGGCCTCTCAGTGGCTGTAGAAGAGTCAATATGAGTGGCCATGACATGTAAGGCTCTGACTGTGACCCTGTAGAAGAGTATGCGAGGCACTAACTAGGAGTTGGGCCGTTGGACAAACCTCTGTGTCAAGGTGGGAAGTTTGCCTCGTAGAATGGGTGTGAAAGTAATCATGCTTGCGTGAACAACCCGAATAGAATTGGAGGGAGAACGACTGAAAAAGGAACCTGATGACATTACCGATTGTGCTATGGACTGAAAGAATTTAGAAGGGAAACGCAGTTATCAGAAGGTGAAAATGTGCACTTTATGAGCTGGAAGTGAAGAGGAGTGTAGTTTAAACTTACAGATTGTATGAGTCGGTATGATAAAACGTTATAAATGTTAGGCTTTGGATCGCCAACATACTGTGTCCTAAGATGCCTACAGGTGTAACCCTTCTAAACCAAAAACAGCATAACCATAAATATTCCGATGGATAGCTTGAAACGTAAAGTAACTTGTTATAACAGTCATTAAAATTGCATTACGTATGATTGAATTCTCATGGAGGACCTTGTGAGGGTCTGGCGTGTGGCGGCAAGTCCTTAGTAATTGATAAAGGTTTGAATTGGTATGCAGCATTCGTAGTGAAGGTGGAGTGAGTGTTTAGTAGACATGTTAATGGCTTACCCTGACTCGCATTTGTATGGATTTACGTAGAGGTGTTTGGTAGTCGATGTCTTAGAACTTGCCTAATGGGAGTTTGACATCGCCTGACGTTTAAGACATAGTATTATTGTGACAGAAGGATGATCTTCTATTGCCTGAATTGCACCTGTAATTAAAGTATCACTATAGGCACCCAAACCACTTCAGCTCAATGAAGTGGTCTGGGTGCCAGGTCCACCTAGGATTAACCCTTTCTGCTGTAAACAGAGAAACTATGTTTACAAATGGGCTAATCCAGCCTTTAGTGGCTGTCTCATTGACAGCCGCTAGAGGCGCTTCCATGCTTCTCATTGATGCCAGCGTCCATAGGAAAGCATTGAGATATGCTTTCCTATGGACTGGCTGCGCGTGCGGTTATTGCCGCGCATGCGCATTCAGCCAATGACTGGGAAAGGAGAAGAAGATTCCCCAGCACCGAGGGAGCCTGGCGCTGGAAAAAGGGTAAGTGTTTTAACCCCTTTCCTCACCCTAGAGCCCGGCAGGAGGGGGACCCAAGGATCCTATAGAGCCAGGAAAAAAGTATGTTTTCCTGGCACTATAGTAGTGGTCCTTTTAATGAAAGAGGTACCACTGAACAGTTTAAGCTGGAAGATACAATATTTAAGCTGGTATATCTCCCCACATGGTATAAGTAGAACTGAGTACTTCTTCCAATGACAAATTGATGTAACATGGATATATAGTCTGTACTCCCCCCTACTGCCGTAGATTTAGTGGGTTGGTAAATTGTAAGCCCTAAATGTGTTCAGTTCTGGGATGAATACTATTGTAAGCATTACAGAATTCCGTGTTTTTTGTGCATGTTCCAGAGTGAGGCTTATTATTGGTCCTATCCGTGATGCATGACTGTGACTGTAACGGACCGTTTTGCACAAAAGGGGTAAAAACCATTGAGGCGATATGCCCCCTTTCCAGAGATGCAGGCACAGCTACTGCAGAACACCAAACACACGAACCGCCAATAAGTGAATGCTCCAAACACCCGAACTGGAACCTCACGAATAGCTGCTAGCAGACGAACAGGAAAAGCACCCAAGCGGCTTACACTCCTGGCAATCAGTCTCTACAGCATACAGTAAATCCCCCCAAAGACGAGACAGAGCTCCGTGTTGAGGGTCAAGCAGTGGTCTGTTTAATGAGGGCTACCTGCCCAGTATTTATGCAGGTCTCCCACCTGGTGGACACTCCCCTAGGGGACCAAATGGGAGACTGTGACAAGGGACAGACAAGAAGACAAATAGGACACACAGTCACAGTATATTCCCACAATGCATCCTGGCTTCCTCCCCTCTGCCCTGGGAGATAATTGAGAAGTAATTCAGTTATCTCCCAAGACAAAGGCAAATCTCCATTATGCACATGGGGATACTAAAACAAGCATTACTGTTAAAATACACCAGGTAAGACCCATTACATGAAAACTATACATTTAACATATCCCCAGATAGCTCAGGTCTGAGCGCACATTATTAAGTGAATGGCGCTCAGACCACACGAATACAGTTTAATCGCCATGGAGCCAAAGTCTTTACAGTCAGTTTCATACGAATGGGCTCCATGGGATTCTTATCTGGGGTATAACACATTCAAACAAAACTACCGAACACCGGGCCGTTCGTGCACTTCCACCGAACAAGGGAGGTCGGCGGCTTCAGCGGTGTTCGCGCAAAACTGTGTCCGATTTTAGTACCATGAAAATAGAGACAAACACCGCTGTGCATTCGTATGTTTAAAATGGCCGCGACCTCGTGTTTGGGATACGAATGGCGGCCACCCAGCATTCATCAATTAAGCTGCGGTTAACCGCAGCTTCAGGGAGGTTAATTGCCAGCACACTCCAGCTCCCAGGTGGTCTATTCATTCGTGCGGTTGTTCGGTAGATTGAATCTACCGAACAACCGGCAGAAAAGCACGAATACAGCTTTTCTGCAGGCGAAACAAAGTCTTTTTACAGTGGGCCATAGTCCAAAGGCAACAGGCGAGCAACCAGGCTTCTCCAATGCAATGTTGCAAGATTGGTCTCGTCACAGTGACTTACGGTTTTGGTCGTAGAATCGAAAGCGTATGTTGAAGTTTAGCGTACCCGTCTGGGTGGGAATAGTTATGGTGATAGACGTTCGAACTGAAATGATACCGTATGGGGACATACCTAAATTTATCACCCTATAGCAGTTGTAACGTAGTTATGGTACCCCCTCTTTATATCTAGTTGGACCCGTAATTTCCCAGTGTATTATATTTTTAGCCGTTTGTGCAATAGCCATTATGTGAGGTTTCCTCTTCGTGTAGTTTTGTCATTGTTCACGTAAGTATAGCCATTCATGTAAGTAGAGCCGTTCGTATGAGTCGGTGCGGTTTGTGTGTTTTTTGAATGTCTTTCGTGAAGTTTTTACTGTTCAAAAGGATCTCACAAACAAAGGCTATCAATGACCCATGGAAAACGTTCACCTTTTCATTCGTTTTAGAACTCTCGAACTTGACCGACCACTACCTGTGAAACTATTTTGGGCAGACTCCTCAAGAGTGGTCTGTCAGATCTTCACCCTGGTGGCTATGTTCATGGGATCTGAGTGCTTTTCCAATATGTTGGGCGCTCAGATTCAAGGTATCTGGGAAGGTACAGACTATGGGGGCTCATTTATGCGAATTATGTATTTTGTGTGTTTTTAAAGCATTTTGGGGATTTTTGTAAAACTAGATGTTAAGTACTGTACTAAACTCGCTTATCTCCCAGCTGCAAGTGAGGAACTATACAATTTTATGTGGGAGTGTCCTGGACCTGAGAGCCAGTGTCACTGTGTGATTGTTTGTACTGCAGTCTCCTCTCAGGTCCAGGGGGTAGTGCCCTGTAACAGATCACCTGGCACCCCGACTGGGTACCTCCGTCAACTAATGCTTCCTGGCTGACGCCGAGGACTATAAGCACCGCACCGGACACCACAACCACCGTAGCTTAACTGGAATCTCGCCGTCTTTCTTCCACCCTGGACCACCCTCTGACATCCAGGACTGTGTGGGAAAGACCTCTCCTCCAGGACAGCGTAGCAGGATCAGCTCTTAAAAGAGCTAGTGATTAGAACCCAGGGGAGTATACAGAGTATAGCAATCCCCAGTGTGATTATAGCAGTTTCCCCTCCAATCACGAGACAAGGCTACGTGTTGAGGGTCAAACAGGAACTCCAGGTTTAATGGGGCACACTGGCCTTTTATATAAGTTTCCCAACAAGGTTGACGCCCAGGTGGACCTTGTTAGGCACAGGACACAAAACATGGAAGCCAATAAAGAGTGTAACAATGAACGACACTCCCACATACATTACACAATTCCCTCCCCTCTGCCTGTGCTACAATTAAGGTAGATAATACAATAACCTTATTATCCCCAGACAGAAAACCACACATTTATTCAAAGTCTAGAAGACAACACAACATATCCCCCTAAATGTCACATCCCCTGATAGCCCATTGTCTTTGTTAATTTTATTGGCTAACTCAATTAACTCTAAACAGGAAAAAAACACATTTTTATAAACCCCAAAAAGTACCCAAAATACAACATATCCCCGGATAGCCCTGATCTGGGTGAACAACATATCCAAAAATCACCCAGATCAGAGCAGGGGTTTAGGAAATTCCTGGAAGTCCCTTTTTGACTGACCGCACGTATGTTTATATGCCCAGAATAGTTCCAGAGAATTAGGCTGTGCGGCCGGTCTATTTCCAATGATTAAAGTTAGATTAATAGTCGAACGGGACCATTCGTGCTCAAAGTCAGTGTTGAAAGGCCGTTCGAATTGTTGAACACCGTTCAACTTCCTTCTAAGTCACTGAGAAGGTAACTTTTCAGTGGTGTTCGTGCTGTTGCTTGTCCGATTTGAGTTTCATGAACTCAACGACAAAACACTGCTGAACCCGTTCAACTAAAACAGCCGCCGCCACCACGTATTCGAATGGCGGCTACTTCGACTGTAGCCATAGTGCCCCTTGGAAAGTGTACTGTTCCAAGAGGCAGAAATGGTGAATTAGAACCAAATAAGTCACAGGGGCCATAATCACAAGGTAAAAGGCTGGCAAGTAGTCCTCTCAAAAAACTAGTGGTGAAGTTGCTTTCGTCACATGACCCTTGCATATAAGGCCAGTTGTGGCTACCATTAAACACATTCGGTTTACTCCTTCATGAAGTCTTGGCTCATGTTTGGCGGATTGGGAGCTATATTCACTATAATCCCTTCTATGCTTGGATTTCGGGAGATTCTTCGTGGATATACTCTGCCGGAGTCTAGGGTATCCGTTACAGTATCTATTAGATCAGTGCATCTCTATGGGGAACATTCAGCGCCTCCATGCAGAGAATGGAGATGTTGAATGCACTGACATAGACACTTTAGTAGCCATTTGAGTGACCGCTACTCTGAAAAGGCAGTGCTTACATTGAAAAGTCTGCAGGGACAGGCTATAGACACCAGAGCCACTACATTAAGCTGTAGTGGTTATGGTGACTAGTATATTAAGGCTTAAATGCTAAATGTGTGTGTGGTATAATCCTAACAAAATAACACATTTGCTGGTCTTTTAAAATGCAAAAAGCTGTATACCAAAGAACACCCTCAAGTGTTAGGTGTGGAATGAAATTACTTAACTTTAAAGGATGATATGAAATATGGCTTCCCCAGGGGGTATCCCAGGACTTGCCCCAAAGATATAGAACTAAATGTTTTGGAGATACTGCTGTTAATCTAGAAAGCAAATAACATTTTAACATTAAGAAGTCAACTGTGCAGATAGATGTGCACTCACAAGATCAATTAAGTAAATTCGCTCTAGCAATTTTAAATATCGCATAAACTGACATAACAGTCAATCAGGTTTCCAGGTAGTCTATAAATACTGCAGACAACGTTCTGAAGTCCTCTTTCTTTGCAACTGAAAAGGGGTTATAATCCACCGAAAAGGTTAATCCAACGAAATGCGAATAAGTTAATCGAAGAAAAGAAGACACCTTCCAGAGAATCATTGTAATTGGACAAGATGAAGAGTGTTGAAACCCAGAAGAATTTCATGTGTCAGTGTATAATTAAAAAGAGGAATAGTAGGAGGAAAAACTCCCTCATGTAGACGGGAGAAGTCCTCCCACTAAAGCTACCCCCAACCAAAAGGCATATATGGGCTAGTTACTTACATCTCTGCAGTCTTTTGATCCTTTAAATAGATATTATTGTTACATTGTTCATACTTATTATGCCAATGTAACAATTTAAATTTGTTACACTCCTATTGCTACAGATCTATTCAGCAGTTACTTATAGCCGATATTAGTCTGCATTTTTTTTTCTTTTATTTTGGTTTGGGGTGTATAGAGTTTAGGTGGTGTATATAATAAAGGTTATTTTTAGATATATATATTATAGTGTGTGTGATTCAACTAGCCCATATATTAGGGGATACCACATTTACCCTATGTATTTGGAGTACATCTAGAACTTGGGGAAAAATATGTACATTTTAATTCTGTGAACAGATAAGCTGATGGGAGGAGATGTGTGGGTTGTACCTTGTACTTTATTGGTTAATGTACTAATTATTGTGGGTGGCTCCCTTGCATTGCATAAAAGCAGGGGTTGTGTGATTTAAAAGTTAGTTCAGTTCTGCTCCTGATACTGTGTGTTGTCCAGTTATTGGGAAAGGTGATGGGATATTATTGGATTGCTGATTGTACTTGCTACGCTGTTGGATTATTCTATTACTGTGGATGGTTCTCCTGGGGTTAATACTTGTTCCTGAGCCACACCTGGACTACCAGCGGAAATAGTCTGAGAGAGACCAGCTTTCCGCAACATTGACTTCTCTCGCTTTAATGGAGAGGTATGAACCAGAGTGAGTATGATTACTCCTGTCGTAGGCATAATGGGAATTTTTTTATTATTTTTAAAATAAATTTAATAATCATCTGTAAGGTGAAAATTAAAATTTTCTGACTGAAATAATCTGAATTAAACATTTTCTGTTATAACAACAAAAGTCCCACAAGTGCAGCGTTGCCTAGCAATGCATGATGCTGTGGGGCAGACTAACAGAAATTTGTTCTCGTGCTCAACTGTCAAAATTAAACATGCAAATGGGAAAATAAAACGGAATAGAAACATACGTATGAACGGTAGTTATACAGCGTAGGAAACATTACTAGTCACGAATGCAATGATCAGCATGTTTAACTATTGAAAGTAAACGTGTGAACGTCGAGAAACAGTTCAGCTGCGAATGTTTAGTGTGGCACATTTGTGGCGAAAGTAACCTCGCCACTGGCTTTTGGAGGAGCCTGTTTGCCAGCCTCCTGCCCTGTGACTATGGCTCCAGTAATAAACTATGGCTAAAGACACTGTTTGTGAAGCGGCACTTTGAACTCCTGAAGCTGTTCGATGTGGTCAGCTGGCATTCTAACACGTGGAACAGCTAAGATACTGCGCAGAACCCTCAAACTCCCAGACCTCTGGTAGAGGACCTGAGAATGAGGAATAAATATTCCACCCAGGAGGGGTGAGAAAAGCAATTTAATACTCCTCTGTTCCTTGAGGAGAGGCAACGAAGTGTTCTCCGGAACGTTGTCTGCAGTATTTATAGACTACCCTGTAACTGATTGTTTGTCATGCCAGTTGATGCAATATTTAAATCTGTTTCTGTTCATTTGTTAATTCTCTTTGTTGCTATATCTAGTAAAGAAAGAGAAATTCATAAGAAGAGCCTGTCTTTTAATAAATCTTATTTTACTGCTGGAGCATTGCTCCCTCTATGCCCCTCTCTTACCATCCATAAACCATCCACAATGATTTCAAAACTTTAGTCCAAAATGTGGCTATTTTGACCTGAAATTCACTTTAAATTCCTGAGCGTTCCCTGTCTAGTGAATAACCCTGATTATTTATTCTGTACAGGTCGCCATGTTTCACGGAATCCCTGCGCCGGCTGGAATTGGGGGTGAGTTGTAGCTTGTGTATCTTACATGTAAATTGGCGATAACATTTCACAATAATGTGTGTTTCTGGAGACGCCATTTTAAAACTGAAATATATTAGTTTTAAAGGAACGTCTTATAGAGAAAATGTCGCACGGATTTTTCATATTCTGTTTACTTATCCCTGCTATTCACAAAAGTGACAATTGTCAGGAAGTCACTGTGAATGTCAAATTTAAAACTGTTAAGGCTAAATTTCCACCAAGGAATCTTATCGGCTGCATTCCATACTTGGAATTCCATTCAACGCATCACATGTGCAGGCTCAGAGACTGGACCGACAAAATATGAAGTATTGAGGTTTCAAACCAGATCTGAGTTTATTGGTTTATCAGGTTATATCAATATCTTATCATATTACAGCACTTTATACAGAATCTGCAAATATCACTTTCTACTTGGCATTAATTAAAAAAGGGAAGAATGTTATTGAATATAATGGTCACCTTGACAGAATTGTGTTTTTGTTTGTTCCCTAAAGTATTTACTGAAGGGACACCTCTGTCAGGAGTGTTTTTAGGTACAAGGTAATTTGAGCACAACAAGAAAAGTAGAAGGCCTCCAAAAGGGGTCCTGGAGTGTATAAAGGGAATTCAAAGGGGATAACCCTAAGAATTAGATTAATTGTATACAGAAAATGTCCAGAGGACCCAAAGAAGCTCCTATATGGAAACTATGTATTATTCAATATGATTAAACCATTCAGTTTATTAGATAATAAAAATATATAGCAAAACTACAACAGAGAAGGAAACTTATAAATACACACAGAGCAGAGACCAGAAGCTAATAAGCTCTGCAAAGTAAGATGGGTAGAAGGAGTTGTGTAGCAATGAAGGCTGCTTTAAATTTCTATAATTAGAGGTAAGAGGAACGAAAGTTAAATAGATCAAAAGCACTCTTGCTTAAAGTGGTTATGGTGAGTGAAAGACCTATTGTTTACAAAGGGTTAACCAACTATTGTAATTACTAAGCACTATAAGACCTATAAAATAAAGCGACAATAGATTTAAATCAGTAAGCCCCCACCTAAGAGGAATCCTTAGGATATATATTACTCACAAAGGGTTAGCCAACTGAATGTAAGTTGCTGAGCAGTATAAAGACCGATAACCCCCACCTGAAAGGACTCCTCGGGAAATACTCACTATGTATTGTTCATAAATGGTAAACCAACTATCAGAATATATGTAGGAGGAACGAAAGTAAAGGAGATCCAAGTCACTCTTGCCTAAATCATTATGGTGAGCGAAAAATCTATTGTTCACAAACGGTTAACCAACGATTAGAATTGCTAAGCACTATAGGACCTATACAATTAGACGACAATATACTGAAATCCCTAACCCCCCCTTCGGCACTCCAGGTGTTTTGGACTACACCGCCATAATGCTCTTACACCCATAATGCTGGCAAAGAATCATGGGAGGTGTAGTCCAAAACATCTGCAGTGCCGAAGGTTGCCAATGCCTGCCATAGGATATGTTTACTAACTGGTTAACCAACTGATTGTAAGTTGCGGAGTAGTATGAAACTTTTGAAGTCTAACGACGACAATTTGAAATCAATGACCCCCCCCCACCTGAAAGGAATCCTGGGGAAATAGTCACTGAAGGGAAAATAGCAGCTAAGCCTTCATAGAAACTTACTAAAAATAAATCGACTTCAAAGTCGCTATCTGAAAAAAATGACGAAAATGAAGGCTGAAAACTACTAAATGAAAAATCAAGAGGAAAAACCTGCTAGGCTAGAAAGTAGTCCTTAACTAGACCCCATTAAAGAGCGTTTCCAAACAAGTCCCACATCCAAAAAAAAAACCTCTGTTAGCATTAAGAAAAGGGGGAGGGGGGATTCCTTCGAATTAGAAGAAATTGTACAGAAGATGATAAGTTTAAAGAACGGGCTAGTAAATTAAAGGCAGATTTAATAGAAAAAGGATAGAAAGAGACCGATTTAGTCTACCGACAAACATTACAAATAAACAGAAACATGAAAAACAAGAAAACATTATTAATCAAAACGCAAGAAAATGACATACCTTTTGTGTGTAACTATAGTTCCAACAACAGGGGAATCGAGAGAATATTCAATAAACATTGGTCAATTTTAAAACAAGATCCACAATTATTAAACCTTTTACCAGACAAACCAAAAATAATTAAGCAATTGTTAACTAAAAACCACATAAAGAAGAAACTGGTTGGCTGTGGGATTTGTTTAGCCTGTAAAAAATAAGACACATTACAAAATGTAATAACTCAAAACAAGATGAAGAGTACAGAATTGAGGATTTAATAAACCACATTTACTGAATGACAGGTTATCTAATGCAGCGTTTTCCAATTGGTGTTCCGCAGAACCCTTAGGCATAGAACAAAATTGGGGTTCCACAGCATTTTGCCACATCCAAGATGGCCACCGCTACCTGCTGTTCCCGGAAGGTCGGAAACAGCAGAGATCACGCGGGAGCCCGATCTTAAGCGCACCTTGCCATAAGAATGTGTTGCCGTCAGAGCCCACCCTGCCATCAGCGAGCCATTTAGGGACTTAGCTCGTCCATGAGAGAGCCCGCCCAGCTGTCAGTCAGCCAGCCCTGCCGTCAATCACTCATGGTAGAGGAGTGATAGAGTGGATCTGTTAGTTAAAGCCCTGTTATTGCCAGATAGAAAACTCTGTCAGGTGCATTGAAATTCTCTGCTAGGGACATCAAAAGGCTCTGTAAGGAATGGATCAGATGGCTCAAGCCATCCAGACACTTTTATCCAGAACGGCTCTGGTACCTGTACCAACTCCTCCTGTACCCCCCCGTACCAGACACATCTACCATGCCTAATGCTTCTGCACATCTAACCCCTCCACCTAGGTGTGGAGGGGATGCTAAGTGTTACCTGTCAAATCCTCTTCGACTCCGTGAGGGGCATTGAAACACTCTGCTAGGGACATTAAAAGGCTCTTTCAGAGGAATTGAGAAATTCTGTTAGGGGACAAAAATTAACTGTTTTTTTTTTTTTAAAGTGTTCAAATCTTTTTGCTCCACGTCTAACTCAAAAATCCTGCATAAGTTCAGTTCTTTCTAAGAGCATTCTCAAAATGTTTTTTGTTTTTTTTCTTCCAATAAACAACCATGAATTTGGAAAGCTGGTTAAAGCAGGGAACTCTTCAGAGAAAAATAATTACTACTTCTACTTGTTCAGCACTTATTGAAACTGAGAAAGAAGATAAAAGTAAAAATCCAGAAAACCTGCCAGAAATAGTTTGTACCTACTGTTCCTCAAATAGCAGAGACAACTGACACTTCAAAAAAAGAAAAAGAAAATCCCCCAATTCGGCCAATCTTCGTCTCAAACAAAGAAAAGAAAATCTGATGATAGCTTCTTGTCATTTGGATTCACCAGTGCCAGGAATGAAGATTGTCCTGAAGCACAATGCGTTTTGCAATAAAATATATTGCCAAACAGTTCATTAGCACCTGCTAAATTACGCCGTCATTTTGAGCAAACCACGCAGAGTACAAAGATAAAGACATTCCTTTTTTTTAAGCGAAAGCTAAATGAGTATCAGAAGAGTAATCTATTTATGAGGAAAAATTTCAACATACTAATTAACAAGCCACAGAGGCTTCTTACAGAGTGAGTTGCCACACAGCACTTGCAGGAGAAGCCCACACAATTGAGGAATCACTAATAAAACCATGTGCAAAAGAAAGTGTCATGTATTTTAAGTGAGAAGTTGAGTAAAATGATTTAAGCTGTGCCACTTTCCAACAACGGTTTTGTGCCGTATTCATGATCTTGCTGATGACATCCATACTGAACTAATTTCTCGACTGCATCAATGTGATGGTACTCACTGCAATTAGACGAGTCCACAGATGTTGCAGGACTTTCAATTTTGTTGGTTTTTGTTAGGTATAATTTTGGCAAACAGATTGAAGACTTGCTTCTGTGTGAAACTTTGAAAACTCATACCACTGGTGAGAACATCACGACTATTTAAAATAATATGTGAAGGTATGGGTAGCCACCACTCTGCTCTGCTTTTGCATTCAGAAGTCCGTTGGCTATCACGAGGAAAAGTCCATGTTAGAATGTTTAAATTGCGTCGAGTTCTTTGCGTATTTCCAGGACCATAAATTTGGATTATCTGATCGATAAACACTCTGTGGTTATCCAAAGTAACATAACTTACAGACATATTCACAAAATTAAATGACGTATGTTTATCACTCCAAGGAGAAAACTCTAATATTTTTAATGCAAGAGATAAAATATTTTCACTGTCTCGTAAGCTGCAGTTTGGGACCTCATCTGTTGAGCAAAATAATTTGAACTCTTTGCCAACACTTAAGGATTTTCTTGAAGAATCAGAAACTGAACTTGAAGATGAAATTCGCAATGTAATTGTAGATCATCTTTGCCATTTAATCACATCTTTTAATCAGTATTTTACATTCTTGAATGAGAACCATAATGGCTGGGTTCGAAATCCATTCATAAAAGCCAAGCCAGACAATTTTTCTGATGTAGATTTTGAGAATCCAATATAACTTCTGATAGTCAACTAAGCCAAAAATGTAAAGAAGTTTTCTCTTCTTGCTTTTTGGGGTGATTTTCGTGAAGAATACCCAGAATTGTCGAAGCGGGCAATCAAAGTTCTGTTGCCGTTCGCCAGCACATACTTATGTGAAACCGGATTCTCGCTCTACTCTGCAACAAAAACAAAGTATCGAAATCGACTTGATGCAACTGCAGACATGCGAATACAATTGTCAACAATTAAACCAGATATAAAAAGAACTTGCCAGCAAAAGAGAACATTACACTCTGCTCATTGAAAGGATTCCGCTACGCTGCTCTATGGCACACTTTTTTTTTTTTTGTATTATTCATTTTTTTTTTTTTTTTTTTTCCAAAGTTTTGCTATACCATGTCAAAAGATTCCAAGGGGAAAATTAATTGGGGAAACCCTGATCTAATGGAATGCCCCTGTGGCCTAAAATATGTAGGCCGCACAAAAAGGAATCTTTATACGAGAATAAAAGAACACATTAGAAATATATTTAAAGGTATGAAGGTCACAGCGTGTCACAACATTTTAAAATTAAACATAAGGACCTAAGCCACATCCAATTTATGGGCATCCAGAAGGTGACAGGAAATTGGCATGGAGGAGACTTAATTAAAAATTTGGGGTGAAATGAAGTGGATCTCAAAGGTCTCAATGTGGATTTTAAACTTTGCCACTTCATCTAATCCCACACTAATACCATTTTAAAACCATGGTTTTTACCCTTCATTTTTAAGTGAATCCTTAAGATCATGATTTGTAATAAAATAAATTCTAATAAATTTTAAACAAAATAAAAGATTGAATAAGAATAATTGATCTTCTATACAGAGAAAACATAATATAGAAAAGCACACCAAAATATAGGGGATTTCTAAATATAACTAGAGAGTTATTGGTATACAAGACACAATATATAATATAAACAAACCTCAATTTCATAGTTAACTTATTGTAGCGGTACTTACCCTCTCCAGGGGCCGTTCGAGGTCCTCTTTCCCCGCTGCGCACGGTCCTGCAACTGTACGAGCCGCACTCTGCTAGTCCAACGGGGAGGCGTGCACTGACGGCGAGAAGCTGCCACGTGACTTGCCTGGTACTGGGAGCGCGCCGCACGTATCGGGCATGCTTTTAACCCCTTAAGGACCAAACTTCTGGAATAAAAGGGAATTATGACATGTCGCACGTCATGTGTCCTTAAGGGGTTAAAGGGACAGTGGGAGCCAAAAATAAAAAAGGTCTTCCATTGGCCCACTCACGTTTTGGGGGCGTGGAAATGACAAGGGCCAATCAAATTAAACTGATAGGTATTTATACTCCCCTTTCCCTTGCCCTATCGTGGTTTCTGATTCAGTTCCCTTTAGTGCTTGCTTCATGTGGTAGTGTTTTTTTTTTCGTGCTTGACCTTGGCTTTGTACCTGACTCAGTTTTTCCTCTTTATTCCTGCTTTGTCCTGTTCACCGGTTTCCTGACTCCTGTGTACCAGCCCTTGGCTAGTTCTTGTTTACGCTGTCTCTCTGTTCCCTTGACCTCTGCTCGTTCTTGACTCTGTCTCTTCCTGTCCACGTTGAGTCCGGCCATTCTAAGGCCCAGTAAGCCGTATCTTATGTCACTCGTTGGACTATTCTTGCATGTTGGGGTATACTACCGTGACATTACGATAGGGCCTTGGACCTCACAGGTTTAGGACAACAGATGGCTACTCATGAGGCTAGATTTGCAGAACAGGATCACCGTATGGATCAGATGGCTCAAGCCATCCAGACACTTTTTTTTTTTTTTTTTATCCAGAACGGTTCTGGTACCTGTACCAACTCCTCCTGTACCCCCTGTACCAGCCACATCTACCATGCCTAATGCTTCTGCACATCTAACCCCTCCACCTAGGTGTGGAGGGGATGCTAAGTGTTACCTGTCAAATCCTCTTCGACTCCGGTCTGACACTTCCGGGTATGCGGAACAGTCCCCGCCCCCTTCTCTGACGTGGCTTTCTCACGCTCTTATATAGAAACCGCGCCAGTTTTAAAATTGCTTAATGATTGAGTTAGGTTACTTCCGCATTCATATTGCCAGCTAAGCTCCTCTTTGTTGAAAATTGTGTACCGAACTCCTGGATTGTTAAAACGGATTCCCTGCCTTCTCCTCTCCTTTGATCTCGGACTGAATTTGGATTATCCTGCTCTCTCCAACCCTCAAGAACTGGACTGTTATAAGTTTTTGCTCCTTCCTGACTTCAAGTATCCTGCCTGTGGAAGACTACTCTCATCATACCCATACACTTAATCATAATTCTGGGAATTGCAGTATTAATTAACTTTAACCTGCTTGCTAACTATCTCTGCAACTTTGTTGCCACTATCTCTGCTACAATTGCTATTGCTTTTGCTTTCATCTAAATACTTCCAGTATCCACGAATCCTTAAAGCTACAGTAATTGTGCTTACATAAAGGACTTTTTTCTATCATAAGTTAAAAGCTGTAAAAAAAAAAGACATTTCTAATCTGCAGTTGTGTTCCACATCTATTCGTGACATAACAGACTCACTAAGCCTTCAATTATGGAACCAGCAGGTGTTTCTTCCCAAATATCCTCTTTAAATCATAGAGTGGACATGCTTACTCAGAGTATGCAGGAATTACAGATTGCAAATGAGAGAATTCTCTCCTATGTCAGAAATCCAAAACCAGGCTTCCCCAACACTAGGGGTTTCCCATTCCGCAAGTGATCATGCTGTCTGCAACCCTGAAAAGTTTTATGGAGATCGCTCCAAATACAGAGAATTCTTGAATTCTTGTAAATTGTTTACCCTTAAACCCAGATCATACCCCACTGACAGAACTAAAGTCTGTTCTGTAATCTCTTTTCTAAGAGGAGAACCGATGTCCTGGGCTCATTCCTTTCTGGAAAACCATGATCCCATACTGGATTCATTAGATGATTTCCTTGAGGCAATGTCCCTTCTATACGAGGACCCAAATAAACAAGCCACTGCTGACCTTACTATAAGAACTCTACAACAACGAAACAGACCTGTAGAAGATTATATCGCTGAGTTCAAGGATGGGCATTGGAAACCCAGTGGAACGACATCACCTTGCGCAATCAGTTCCGTCTAGGATTATCTGAAACCGTTAAAGATGAATTATACAGAACCGAACTCCCACATACACTGATACAACTCTCTATCAGTATAGACAGAAGAATCCGAGAACGTAAAGCAGAGAAAGCACTCACCAGTTCACTCTGGGGAAAAAACCCTTGTTGCTACGAGAGTCCCTGATAAACCCTCTCAACCAATTGAACCTATGGAAATCGGTATTCTGAGAAGTCCCCTTTCTTCCGAGGAAAAGATGAGGAGGGAATTGAAGCTCTGCATGTATTGTGCCTCTAACGAACATCTTTTGCAAGACTGCCAACTGTTAAAACGCTCCAAGGGCGGTAATCATAAAATTCATACTTCAACATTGAAAATCCTACACCCTTCCTCCTCTCCTCATTGTGCTATATCTCTGATTTTACAGTGAGACAAAGAAAGAATCCAGACTGAAGCCATTATAGATTCTGGAGCTACGGGGGTATTCCTAGATTCATCCTTTGTAGAAAACAATAAAATTCCTTGTGTGCAAAAAACTTTTTTTGTTTCTGTTCGTTATTGACGGTTCTTTAATAAAAAATAAAAACCATTCCTATAAGGACAACTATCAATCATAACCATTCCGGCTTTCTTGTTTTTGATATTGTAAAATCCCCTCTTTTTCCAGTCATCCTGGGTATCAATTGGTTAAAAACCCATAATCCTCTAATTCACTGGTCTCCCTTTTCCCTCACCTTTGAGTCCGTTTATTATAAGAAAACATGTTTTCCACATATACCTATACTTCAGATCACTAAAGAAGTAATACCTGAATGCTATTCGGACTTCTCTGATGTTTTCAGCAAGAAAGAAGCCGAGACTCTTCCTCCTCACCAGGTTTACGATTGTCCAATTGACCTAGTTCCTGGTGCTTCATCCCCAATGGTCATATACCCTCTTTCTGAGACTGAATTAGAAACCCTTAAGAATTACCTTGAGGAAAACCTCCGTAAAGGATTCATATGTCCTTCCACTTTTCCAGCTGCTTCAGGGATCTTCTTCGTAAGGAATAAAGATCAAACTATACGCCCCATAGTTGACTACCGAACATTAAATAAAATAACCATTAAAAACCGTTATCCTGTCCCATTAATTCCCGAATTAATCGAAAGATTAAGAACCACTACTGTCTTCACCAAACTTGACCTCAGAGGGGCTTACAACCTAATTAGAATAAAAGAAGACGATGAATGAAAAGCCGTACTGCACCGCTACAGTCCTTAATGAACGCTGCTGCCAGGCTGATTTTCCTCTCTAGTCGTTTCTCTCACACCTCACCCTTCTGCCAGTCCTTACATTGGCTTCCTGTATGCTATAGGAGTCAATTCAAGGTACTAATTAACACACCTATAAAGCACTGAACAACTCTAGCCCCTCTATCTCCTCTTAGATCCATATGAGGATCTGCCCGTGACCACCTCCTGTCCATTGTCCGCACCCGTACAGCCAACTCACGCTTGCAGGACTTCTCGCGGGCGGCTCCCTTCCTAGGGAATAGCCTGGTCTACCTCCATCAGACTTTCCCCTAGTCTTGCATCTTTTAAGAAGTGCCTTAAAACCCATCTCTTTAGGAAAGAGTAACCTCTACTTCACATACCTGTCTCTTGCTCTCTCCTAAAGGGCAACCCACCTTATTTGACTGAAAACTCCTGTCCTAATGTGTTTTACACGCCACCTCCTATAGAATGTAAGCTTGATTGAGCAGGGTCCTCTTCAACCTATTGTTCCCGTAAGTTTTTTGTAATTGTCCTATTTAAAGTTAAATCCCCCTCTCATAATATTGTAAAGCACTACGGAATCTGTTGGCGCTATATAAATGGCAATAACAATAATGGAAAACCGCTTTCTGTACTAGATATGGCCTTTTCGAATATCTTGTCATGCCATTCGGGCTATGTAATGCCCATGCAACTTTCCAACATTTCATCAACAATATATTCAGAGACCTCTTAGACACATGCGTCATCATCTATCAAGATGACATTTTAATATATTCTGATAACCTTAAGAATCACAGGAAACCTGTACGATGGGTTCTATCCAGATTATGAATTCTCAAACTCTTTGCTAAACCAGAAAAATGTCTATTCGAAGTTAGTGAACTCACTTTTCTTGGATATGTTATCTCTCCTCATCTTATAAGAATGGATGATTCTAAAATAAACTGCATTCTTAAAGGACCACTATAGTGCCAGGAAAACATACTAGTTTTCCTGGCACTATAGTGCCCTGAGGATGCCCCCACCCTCAGGGTCCCCCTCCCGCTGTTTTCTCCAGCGCCGGGCGGGGAGCTCTCCACCTCCTCTCCTCCTTTTTGGCTGAATGCGCATATGCCACGCGAGCATTCAGCCAGTCCATAGGAAAGCATTCACAAGGCTTTCCTATGGACGCTGGCGTCTTCTCACTGTGAAAATCACAGTGAGAAGCGCAGAAGCCCTCTAGCGGCTCTCAATGAGACAGCCACTAGAGGCTGGATTAACCCTAATATAAACATAGCAGTTTCTCTGAAAGTGCTATGTTTATAGAAAAAAGGGTTAAACCTACCTGAACCTGGCACCCAGACCACTTCATTAAGCTGAAGTGGTCTGGGTGCCTATAGTGGTCCTTTAATTGGCCGATCCCTTCCTCCACCAAAGATGTGCAACGGTTTCTTGGTTTTGCAAATTTTTACAGGAAGTTTATTAGGAATTTTTCTGACATAGCTCATCCACTCAATCTCCTCATTAGCAACAAACATCCATTTTGTTGGAATGACAATGCTCAATCAGCCTTTGATACTCTAAAAAAGAAATTCACTTCTGCTCCCATTCTACACCTTCCAGATCCATCCCTCCTTTGTATTAGAAGTAGACTCATCAGATACTGCCATTGGAGCAGTTCTTTCCCAACAAAAGACACCTCAAGATCCTATCCACCCGGTTGCTTTTTTTTTTTCAAGATCATTAACCTCAGCTGAGAAGAACTATCCCATCGGAGAAAAATAATTGTTTTTTTTCCGCTTTGTTTCATTTAATACACCTAGAGTTGAAACTCCTGAGGGTACCAAAGGATCAGAGGAAGAACCCATGCAGTTAGCGGTTGCTAAACTCACTGGTGCTGAGAAACTATATATAGGAGAAAAGAGGGACTTTGCCTTAATTGTGGTAGGAAGGGCCATATGAGACAAAGACCTGTGCGTCCAGAAAACTATTGCACCTAAGACCGTATAGGGGACAGGCCTTGGGTGTGACATCAGAGATTGCTTCTCCCTGTTTCCCTGCATCTTGAAAAAAACAGCCTAGCAGGGAATATACTAGCCCTGGTTGATTCCGGTGCAGCCGAGAACTTTATAGATTCCGGCTTTGTTAGGGAAAACAACATACCCACTAGAGAGAAGACACCCTTGGTCGTTGAGGCCATAGATGGTAGACCATTATGCTCTCCAGTTATCACATATGAAACTGGACCATTGCATATGTCTACAGGGTTGTTACACTCAGAAACCATTAGGTTTCAGATCATTACTTCTCCTTCCTCTCATGTTAGGGTCTCCATGTTTGCCTTCTCATAATCCCACTATTGACTGGGAGTCAGGACAAATAGTATCTTGGAGTGATGCTTGCCAAGAGTCTGTATTGTTAAAATCACCCCTTTGAATTCTATTAATGTTCCTACTATTCCTCCTGTGTCTGTTATACCTACTCAGTACATGTCTCTTAAGTCTGTTTTCGATAAAAGGGAGGCTGAAAAGTTGCCACCTCACAGACCCTATGTCAGGTATAGCATGGCATGTATTTCGTCGCCGGAACCCACTTCCGGGTTCACGGCGCTCAGCCCCGCCCCTTTTTTCTGACGCGGTCCCTCCACGATACTTAGGAAGACCGCGCCAGATTCAAAGGGCTGGATTATTCGCACAGGTGCTGCAGAAAGATCAGCTGCTCTACTTTTTGATCCTACCTGCTCCACTTCTAGACCTCGGCTAGTAAAACGGATTTCTACCTTCTCCACTTCTCGACCTCGGCTTGTAAACGTATTTCTACCTTCTCCACTCCTAGACCTCGGCTTGTAACACTGAATTCTACCTTCTCCACTCCCAGACCTCGGCTTGTTAAAACGGACTTCCACACTCTCCACTCCTGGTTCTCAGCTTGTTGAAACGGACTTCTAATTTCTCCTTCATTGGGTGAATTAACCCTTCCAGTGCCAGAACTGCCTTTTAGTTAAGTAATACTTTTACCAAACAAGCCAATTCCTATTATTTATGTTACACAGTATCTAAAGCTCACTAAAGTGTCACTTTGTCTAATTATTCCTCTTATTCATAAGGGATTGCTACAAAGCCTAATTTTTCCTTCATGTGTATTTAAAGGTACAGTGACCATTGTTTCATATCAATATAAAAGGAGGTGAAACTTATTGTTGCTGCAATCAGGAAATTCTGCAGTTGAGTTCCAATTAAAGACGTATTACAAAATAAATATTACACCCTACGACTGTGCTATTAATATGCTACCTGGTGCTATACCTCCCAAAGGGAGAGTGTATCCTTTGTATCCTCAAGAAAATCTTGTTATGGAGGAATATATTAAAGAATCTTTACAAAAGGGATTTATAAGGAGATCCTCTTTTCCGGCAGGAGCTGGTTTCTTCTTTGTATCAAAGAAGGAAGGCAATTTAAGACCTTGTATCGACTATAGGTGCCTAAATAAAATCACCATCAAAAATGCGTACCCTATACCCTTAATCACGGAATTATTTGACAGGCTTAAACAAGCTACTGTGTTTACTAAACTGGTATCAAAAAGGATCATGAATGGAAGACCGCATTCAATACTAGGAGTGGTCATTACGAATACACAGTGATACCCTTTGGTCTTTGTAACGCCCCAGCGGTGTTTCAAGAGTTTAATGATGTCCCATGAGAGTACACACACACACACACACACACACACACACACACACACACACACACACACACACGTAATCGTGTACTTGGACGACATATTAATATATTCACCCAATTTGCATACTCATCACATGCATGTTAAATTAGTTTTGAAAACCCTTCTTGTTAATGGTCTCTATTGTAAACTCGAAAAATATTAATTTGATCAATCCAAGGTCCAATTCTTGGGTTATATAATCTCTGCTAAGGGTTTTCATATGGATCCCAAGAAACTTTCTGCTGTCATGGCATGGCCTCTACCTCAAGGTTTGAAAGCCATTCAGCGTTTTCTTGGTTTTTCGAACTATTATAGGCGCTTTATTAAAGGTTTTTCTTCCATTGTAGCGCCTATAACCCGAATGACTAAAAAGGATGGCAATACTCGTGTCTGGACCCTGGAAGCGCTTGAGGCTTTTGAATTTCTTAAAACTGCATTCGCTTCTGCTCCTATTTTACAGCGTCCTGTCCCTTCTTTGCCTTTTATTTTTGAAGTTGATGCTTCAGATATTGGGGTGGGTGCTATATTGTCTCAAAGAGAATCTCCAGAGAGGCCTTTACATCCGTTCTTTCTATTTCTTCGTCCATCTTGCAAGTCATACAGGCTAAACAAAACAAAGCACCTAGAGAGAAACCTGCTGATAAATTGTTCGTCAGTGTTCCTGAACGACAGGAAATCTTGTCACTCCATGACACCAGAACTGCTGGTCACCCTGGTATCGCTAAAACCTCAACAGCAATTTCTAGATATTTCTGATGTGCCTCCTTGTGCAATGACGTCACCGATTACGTACAGGCATGTACTACTTGTGCCAGTATGACGTCTTCGCATAGAGTTCCTTGTGGGTTGTTCCATCCGTTACCCATACCCGAGAAGCCTTGGTCTAATCCGTCCGTGGATTTTATTGTTGAGTTGCCCCTTTCGAATGGTAAAACAGTCATCCTGATGATCGTGGATAGATTTTCTAAGATGGCTCATTTTGTCTCTCTTGTCAAATTGCCCTCATCCAGGGAACTCATCTCTATCTTCGCCAGAGAGGTGTTTAGGTTACACGGTATACCAGAGTCTATAGGGGTAGCCAGTTTATTTTTAGATTCTGGAAAGCCTTTTGTTCAGAGATGGGTGTTTCTCTGTATTTTTCCTCCGCTTACCACCCCTAGTCCAATGGAGCTGCTGAATGTGCCAACCAATCCCTAGAGCAGTATCTTTGCTGTTTTGCATCCCACCATCAGAACAATTGGGCTGACCTGCTTCCTTGGGCTGAGTTTCCTCGTAGTAATGCTACTCATGAATGTTCCGGTAATAGCCCTTTCTACGTTGTTTATGGCCGGTATCCTGTGGTTCTTCCATCTGCATTCACCTTGCGGGGCATGCCAGTTCTGGATGAGCATTTGGCCGGGTACGGACTACCTGGGAGCAGGTTCAGCGTTCTTTGGTGGATTCTGCTGCTCGTTAAAAGGTTCAGGCTGACAAACATCCTAGAGCGGATACTGTGTTGTGGGGGATAGGGTTTGGCTTTCTACTCGTAACATCTGTGTAGCGGAGAGCTGATTTCCCACAGCTTAACTCCACTGATGTATTAGAATAATTCAGGAAAAAGTAGTAAATCCAAATAGGGTAACAAGCACAATCCACAAGGCAATCCAATAATATCCCATCACCTTTCCCAATCACTGGACGACACACAGGATCAGGAGTAGAACTGAGGTTTAATGACACAATTCCTGCTTTTATGAGATTCTCCCATGCAAGGGAGGCACCCAACATAATCAGTACAATAACCAATCACATAGACTTTACCTCCCACACATCTCCTCCCCTTAGCTTAACAGTTAACATAATTATAATGTGCATACTTTTCCCCAATTCTTGAATGTACCCCAAATATAGTAGGTACTCCTTTAAATATGGTACCCACTGTTAGCCCTGATCTGGGTGAGGAACATATCCAAACATCACCCAGATCAGACCAGGGGTTCGGGAGTTGTTCGAGACTTGTAGCTCTTTTCTACCGAACACTTTGATGAATTCTAACAGGTAATTCTGTACAGTCCAGGTATAGGAAACTCTTAAGTTCTAACAACAAATATTATACAAGGTGATGTATGAGGAATTTGAGGTGGCTGCCGTGCTTGACTCTCGTTTTCTCCAGGGTGGCCTCCAGTACCTGGTGCATTGGAAGGGATATGGGCAGGAGGATGCAGTTGGATTTCCGCTGATGCTGTTCACGCTCCTCGCCTTCTGCGCTCCTTTCATTCTCGTTTTCCTGCCAGGCCGGGTCCTCCCTGCCCAGTGGGCGTGTCTTCGGGGGGTACTGTAGCGGTACTTACCCTCTCCAGGGGCCGGTCAAGGTCCTCTTTCCCCGCCACGCACGGTCCTAGAACTGCACGAGCCGCGTGCGTCTCGTCTGACGGGGAGACGTGCACTGGCCGCGAAAGCAGCTACGTGACTCGTCTGGTACTGGGAGCACGCCACGCGTATTGGGCACGCTTTTAAAGGGACAGTGGGAGCAAAAAATAAAAAAGGTTTCCCATTGGTCCATGTCATTCCACATTCCCCATACACTCACGTTTTGGGGGCGTGGAAATGACAAGGGCCAATCAAATTAAACTAATAGGTATTTATACTCCCCTTTCCCTTGCCCTATTGTGGTTTCTGATTCAGTTCCCTTTAGTGCTTGCTTCGTGTAGTAGTGTGTTTTTTTTTTTTTGTGCTTGACCTTGGCTTTGTACCTGACTCAGTTTTTCTCTTTATCCCTGCTTTGTCCTGTTCACCGGTTTCCGGTCTCCTGTGTAGCAGTCCTTGACTAGTTCTTGTTTACGCTGTCTCTCTGTTCGCTTGACCTCTGCTCGTTCTTGACTCTGTCTTTTCCTGTCCACGTCGAGTCTGGCCATTCTAAGGCCCAGTAAGATGTATCTTGTTATCTTGTCTCTTGTTGGACTATTCTTGCGTGTTGGGGTATACTACCGTGACACTTATCTCATTTATTTCTCTTGACATTTCTATAAAACCTGCTGTTTCCCTTATTTATTCCCACATCCAAAATGGATTCACAAAACTCCGGGTAATGTCCGCTAATGCGCGGTGGATCCGAACGGATCGCAGCATTCATGGACCTCCCCCTACACAGAAATGGACGCAAACTGTGTCCTTGAGGGAGGTGTGTTATAATGAAATGAGGTATATACGAAAGCGGATGTAGACGCCATAAGTAGTGACGTCACTTCCGCCAACCATAAGACACCCGGCGGACATTTCCGCCAACCATTAAACCACCAATGGAATTTGAAATCATATGATGACACCACTCCCCTCCCCCCCCATTCACTAATCAAAATAGGGGAAATACAGGTGATTATAATTATAGGTGGAAGTAAGGACACAAAGGATTGGTTAATTAGAAAATTGAACTCCAAATGTGAACTCAAGCGAGGCCCAAGAGACATTTAAAAAGCAGAAGGTACAGAGGATCAAGCTACAGCTGACTGAGGAAGCGCCAGGAGGAGTGAAACGTGTATAGGCTATCAGGACTTCAGATTTTAAATACTAAGTTTATATTATTCGTTTTAAATACCGTATGTATTAACAAATTAGATTTTATACTAAGTCCATTGAAGCCTCAGGTACCTTCATTGGGGGAAGTGCCATCCCCCCTAGAGTGGCACAAAGTATACCACCCTCAGAGCCAGGACTCTGAAAAAGGTGAGCTCAATACCTATTCATATTTATCTATAATACCTCTACAACTATACTACACATTAGATGTCTTGATTATTTATTTGTTTTTATCTTTCCAGAGGAAAAATTTCAGCAAGAAACAGTGGTGGGATGCTGCCCTAAAAGCACCCCAGTCTTAGTTACAGAACCTAAAACACAGGCTCTTTAAAATGTGGGTGACCCATTCTTTACCTCACTTAATTCACATAGTGTTTGACAATCTGAACTATATTGTGTATTTTTTATATCTGTACTTGACGTATACGATTCAAGCAAGATTTTATAAGACAACCCCTCAACACCCATCGCGCTCCACTTAAGGTATATGTTGACTATATACTAAACCCACCTTAAGTACTTGAGCTAATTAATGTGTTGAAGTTAACAAGCCAGGTAGTTTGTGTTTGGGGGGTATAAAAGGGGAAATGCAAGTTATTCGGGAAACTAACAAGGGACAACTGAACGGAGAGGGGAACAAGTCTGCTACAAGAGCATATAACAATGGCTGACAGGAAGCTAAGATGGAGGCGCCCAGTTACAGGATAAAGATTTGTGGATTTCTACGATTAACTTGCTTTTGGTTAAGTGATCAGATCAGGACTTAGCTCGAGAGTTAACAAAAACTCCTGCTTAGGAGCTATGCCCGGTGGACACAGTTGAAGGGAAACTGTCACCACTTACTTGTCTCTCCACTCCCCAGCCAAGACCTCCTTAAAGAGGTAGGTGTTAAACTGCTTTGACAGCCACCTCCGGTTTGCTCGCGCTCTTCCTCTGCTGTACATTGATGGTTCCCCAAGCAGGGAAAACCTCCATCATGACACTGGCTTAGTTGCAAGCTGTGACAAACCTTTTTTTTTCTATGGGCGTTTGACACAAACTCCTGGAGGAGTGTGGAAGCTGGCCACCTGCCCACTGACTATGGTCCAGATTAGAGACTCCATTGGGGAGTTAGCCTGCCCAGACACCATTAGCAGTTTTCCTTTGGTGTCCCTGGTTGGGCACTTGCCTTCATTCGAATGGTACTGAATGCTAGCTCCCTGGCAGCCGTTCACTTAAACAAATCCATGAACAGTCCTCAGCGGGACTTGGCCACGACCGCTATGGAGCAAAATTTGGCTTGGTGATCTTACAGTTCCCGGAGAACTTGGTCCGGGGGTTTAAACCACTTTTTCAACCCTCCAGGAGATCGCTTTTTGGAGGGAAGCTGCCTGAGACTAAGGGGAACAACCGCTCCATGAGAGCTAGGTGGAGCACACCGTATTTGGGCTGCAGAAGGTCCCGAAAGTTGACCGGCAAAGCACCAAACACTCTAGAAATATTTTGGGCTAGAACGTGTGCGACCAGTCAGAACTTTGCCCCTGTGGCGTTTCCCCTACACTGCATTGATCTGAGTGCTATTTGCACAACTTGGGTGCTCCGATCAGGGCGATGTAGGACATATGGGGTTATTATGTTTTGGGGTACTTTTATGTTTGGTTCTCTGTTCCTGGGAGATAATTAACTTACCGGTCTTTAACTCCATGATCTCCCATGCACAGACATTCCTGGGAGGGGCTTGTATTGTATTGTTTGGAGACCCCCTGCTGGGGTCTGTGCATAAAAGGCAGAGTTTGGCTCATTAAAATCAGTTGTACTACCAGAACTATGTGTCTAGTTACTGGGGGAAGGGCTAATCACTGCTTGTTCCAGCTCGTGAAGGATTCAGTCAGGAAAATCCTTTTGTAAGGATTAGAGCTCTCAAGTCTGTGTGTTGTCCAGTCCCTGAGAGGGAATAGAGCTAGCCCCCGTCCTGTTCCAGGATGGAGAGCCTCCAGGAGAACCCCAGTTAAGCCACGGCGACTGGGATAGAACCGCTGAGGTTTTCCCTGGGTCCAGCTAGGAAGCAATCCTTTGCGGAGGTACCCAGCAATATGAAGAAATATGCATAGCCAAAAACAACCCTGAAAAAACATTTCCTTAACCTACCAAATGCTTAATGCAGAGACTGGGGATACAATGGACAAACCTGTACTAACGTGGCACCCAGACCTACATACCACATACACCACTGATGACTGGCGCAAGGCCTACATAGCACATAGAGGCAAAACCGTAGAAAACCTGGAACAAATGAGAAAACTACAATAAAGATGGTATATGGTGCTAGACAGGCTGGCAAAAATCTATCCCAACACCTCTGCTAGATGCTGGAGGTGCCACACGGACCAGAGGATGATGTTACACATATGGTGATGTCCACATATCCAAATCTATTGGAAAACCGTAGAGGAGCTCATCTCCACAACCCTAGACACACAGTTTGCACTCCTACCGGAGCTGGGTCTCATATTCTTAAAGGACCGCTATACTGCCAGGAAAACATACCCACCCTCAGGGTCCCCCTCCCGCCGGGCTCTAGGGGGCCCCGTGCCTCTTTCTCCAGCACGGGGCGGGGAGCTCTCCTCCCTCTTCTTCCGTCACCGCTTTTCTATGGACGCTGGCGTCTTCTCACTGTGAAAATCACAGTGAGAAGCGCATCTATCGGCTGTCAATGATACAGCCACTCGAGGCTGGATTAACCCTATTATAAACATAAACATAGCAGTTTCTCTGAAACTGCTATGTTTATAGAAAAAAGGGTTAAACCTAGCTAGACCTGGCACCCAGACCACTTCATTAAGCTGAAATGGTCTGGGTGCCTATTGTGGTCCTTTAACATTAGATCAATTTGGCAGAGAGACAGGGATACTGATGTTTCACATGATCTCGTCACTGACAACAATAGCACTGATGTTTCACATGATCTCGTCACTGACAACAATAGTCTACTAGGGCCCCTACCACGCAAGCCTTGATATGGCAGGTCACGACAAAGTTTGATTAGGAAGCAATGTCCCAAAAACTATTGACTCCCAAAAAGCACGCCTTAGTGGCACGGAAACGGTGGGAAGAATACCTCACGACCCTTACACGAAACCGCCAGGGCCCTGCCCCTCAACCCTGATTCACCACACCTGCATCGACACACTAGCGAGCAATCGCACCGCCACACTAAATCTAAACAACTCACAAACACCTAGAGGCCACGTCATAGGGAAACGCAAGCTCATGACTCCCAGACAGAATACAGAGTACGATCAGAGCAGCTGGTCGAAAGCCCCCTACCAGCAGCAAACCAGGAGCATCAGCATGAATAAACAGCCCCTTAGCTGGCAGAGGGAGAGAGAACAAGCATGACACACTCGCTATTTCCAATAGTTGAAACATGGCTAGCACCTATATGAACTGAACCACAGGTACTTTTTCCCCTTTTTTCCACCCTTCCTCCACCCAATCTAATGGACCGTACATAGACGACATGTACTTGTCCCCATCAAACCTAAAAGACCTCAGCAGATAGGACGGAAGGGAGACTCCCCACAGGAGAATATAAGGCAGAATAGCCGGCCTCTAAAGTCTAGTAGAGGTAAGCCTCTCCCTGGGGGAGAGCAGAGGGGACGCAATGGGAGATAAACTTGAACGATCTTCAACATTAAGAATGAACTGCCCGACTACAGTATTTGACAAATGTATAAATGTTTTCTTTCCCCACCCAATTTCATTTCTGTATCCAGTTCGAACCTCATATTCAACCCCTCCACAAGGTGCTGAACCACGAAAAATTGTCAAATAGAATTTAATTTTGTTTTGTTTTTTTTAAATAGGGTTTTCTCCAAATCTATGCATTTATTAGAAAAAATTTTTTATTTTTTATTTTTTATTATTTATTTATTTATTTAATTATTTTCATGGCCTGTTCCCTTAAAGAATTCTAATTGTTCTTAAACCATTTTACTCCTTAAAAGGGGGAGTTGGTATCAGGGTACTCCTGGCACCATAACTAAAACAGTGATCTTTAGTGGTGACTCCTACAATGGAGTGTGCCAGGCAATGTAGTCCTTATAGTACTTGGAGTGTTCCTTTAAGGACCTTATTTGTGGCAGGTTGGAAACCATTTAATCTATTTTCTTGTTGAATAACCTCTCCATAACATGGAATGGACTGTTCTGGCATTAGCAGTGACTTTATGATATTAATTTGGAGTTAAACAAGGAACAGTTCCAGAATAAGCAGACCTGTCTGATACCATTCTGAATTTGCAAGGAACCGGCAGGACACCATTTATCTGTAGTCCAGCTAAGAGGTCAGATTATTAAACATTAAACCCACTCTCAGACTCCAGGCCATCTACCAAGAGAAGGCTTGAGAACCCACTCTTTTTGGATCCGTTTGAGGGATCTGATTATTGTGATTGACTGTCTTTAAGAAAGTCTACATTCCACAATAAGAATCAGTGAGCTGGTTGGATGCTACTTCCTGGAGTTTGCTGTCTCAGTATACCAATCGCGGGAGCCGCTATATATTGTATATTATAGATATGGGGAATCGTTCTATAACTGTACAGAACTGAGCACATCAGGCGGGAGACGCTATATATTGTATGTTATAGATATAGGGAATCGTTCTATAACTGAGCACATCAGGCGGGAGACGCTATATATTGTATATTATAGATATAGGGAATCGTTCTATAACTGTACAGAACTGAGCACATCAGGCGGGAGACGCTATATATTGTATGTTATAGATATAGGGAATCGTTCTATAACTGAGCACATCAGGCGGGAGACGCTATATATTGTATATTATAGATATAGGGAATCGTTCTATAACTGTACAGAACTGAGCACATCAGGCGGGAGACGCTATATATTGTATATTATAGATATAGGGAATCGTTCTATAACTGAGCACATCAGGCGGGAGACGCCATATATTGTATATTATAGATATAGGGAATCGTTCTATAACTGAGCACATCAGGCGGGAGACACTATATATTGTATATTATAGATACAGGGAATCGTTCTATAAATGTACAGAACTGAGCACATCAGGCGGGAGACGCTATATATTGTATATTATAGATACAGGGAATCGTTCTATAAATGTACAGAACTGAGCACATCAGGCTGGAGACTGATTATTTACCTAAATGATGTAAATAATAGTCCGCATAATTCTTATGTTATCAGCTATTGAGTACAATTCAAATTTTATTGAACAAACCTCCTAATGATGATAGTATTTTTTTTAAAACATAAAAAACTTACAATGCACTGTTCCAAATTATTACGCACAGTAAGTTTCAAAACACTTTATAGGTTGTAAAGAACTGAAAATTGTCATTTGTTGTGTTTGCAGCATATTTACTGAAATCAAAAGCTTTTTAAATCAAACTTAACAACATTTTAACTTTTTAAACATTTTAACAGTAGGCATGTGCATGGGGAAAATTTTGGTTCGGTTTGGCATTCCAAAATTCGGGACTTCAGCACTCCAACACTTCAGAACTTTGGCACTTCGGGACTTCTCTTAGGTATTCCCACGGTATTAGGGAGCTATCTACCAAAAGGCTGAAAAATTACTTGGTATTAGTAAATTTTGCCCCTACTTGCTATACCGTGAGTAGGGGCATGTCTATTAAACAGTGAGCAGCCTGTGGCCCATAAAAAAGGGACTGAAGAGTGAAGAAGGATTATATTATTTTATTTATTATTATTTTGGGGGGGGGGGGGCTGAAAGAAGATTTTAGTCGAAAATATCAAATGGTAATTTTTTTACCCCCCGCTCAGGGGGGAGGACATTAGGTCCCCCCCTTATTTTACTTTAGGGCCCCCACCCGCCGTTCAGGGGTGGGGGCCGGGGTGTGGGGGCAATAGGTTCCCCCTTCAGGTTAGAAGCCCCCACTCACGCAGCACGGGAGGGGGGGATTTTTGTTTTGTTTTGTTTGTTTTTTAACCCCTTAACACCGGAGGGCGTACTATTACGCCCTATTCTAAGCGGCTCTAAACGCTGCAGGGTGTAATAGTACGCCCTCCGGTTGTTGTGTTTTTTTTACTTACCCGGTAAGTAAACTCCCAGGGAGTCCCCCGCGGAAGATCCAGCCTCCTGCAGCCCCCCCAGCCATGTGATAGTGAGGTCCTTGCGAGGACCTCACAATCACATGGCCGGGTTAGCTGGCTGCTGCATTGCCAGCAGGGGGACTGCCTGTAATGACAGTTAGTCCCCCTGCTGGCTGGAAATAAAATTAACGTTAAATCAGTGTAAAAAAAATAAAATAATATACTTAGATATTATATATATATATATATATATACACTGTCTAGGTGTATTTTACTATTAATATAAAATTACATGTAGACTGATACTGATTAAATATATATAATATATAATATAAAAAATAAATATGTAAATACGTTAAATTTTACAAAATTATTAAAAATAAATATATAGATGTGTTATTTCGTTCTAACTGTATTGTAATATTATATATTTATATCAAAATACACGTAGAACTAAATAATATATATATATCTTTATACATAAATATATACGGATATATCACTATATATATATCTATAAATAAAAATAGTTAAAAAAATATATATACACATACATTAATTCTACATATATATTTTTACATAATTGGGTATCTTAATTACAATTAGCGGGACCTGCCTGACAACACGTGCCGAAAGTAAAGGGAATTTAATTTGCTAGCACTATATTTAACCCTATAACGTCCCAAGACACCATAAAACCGGTACATGGGGGGTACTGTTCTACTCTGGAGACTTTGCTGAACACAAATATTAGTGTTTCAAAACAGTAAAATGTATTACAACGATGATATCGCCAGTAAAAGTGACGTTTTTTGCATTTTTCATGCACAAACCGCACTTACACGGATGATATTATTGCTGTGATACTTTTTACTGTTTTGAAACACAAATATTTGTGTTCAGCGAAGTCTCCTGAGTACAACAGTACCCCTCATGTACAGGTTTTATGGTGTTTTCAAAAGTTACAGCGTCAAATATAAGGCTTGTGTTTCATTTTTTTCACATTAAAATTCGCCAGATTGGTTACGTTGCCTTTGAGACCCTATGGTAGCCCAAGAATGAAAATTACCCCTATGATGGCATACCATTTGCAATAGTAGACAACCCAAGGTATTGCAAATGGGGTATGTCCAGACTTAGTCACAAACACTGGGCAAAATTTGATTTTTATTGCATTTTTCACACACAAACAAATACTAACGCTAACTTTGGCCAGTGTTTGTGACCAAATGGTTACTAAAAAAGACTGGACATATACCCCATTTGCAATACCTTGGGTTGTCTACTATTGCAAATGGTATGCCATTATGGGTGTAAATTTCTTTCCTGGGCTACTATAAAGTCCTAAAGGCAACGTAACCAATCCAGACGAATTTCAATTTCAAATGTAATGTGCTATATTTGACTCTGTAACTTCCCAAAACGCCATAAAACCTGTACATAGGGGGTACTGTTTTACACGTGAGACTTTGCTGAATACAAATGTGTATTTTATTGCAGTAAAAGTAAACCGTATTATGACATTCACGGTTAAAATGTCATGTAGAACTAAAAATAAATTTTAAAAAAATTCTTATTTTCTCCCATTTGTTTCATATTAAATTATGTTTCATAGCTAAATATTTGATATTAAATGAAAGCCCTGTTTACCCTGAATAAAATGATATATAATAAGGGTGGGTGCATTTAATATGAAAGAGGTGAATTACGGTTGGACAGACATGTAGCGCAAATGCAAGGTTTTGTTTACGTTTTTTGTTCACAACGTGTACATTTGGCTCCGTCCTTAAGGTTAAAGTGATCCACAGGCTGCTCACTGCTTACTAAACATGCCCCTACTTGCGGTATAGCGAATAGGGGCATAATTTACTAACGCTCAGTAATCTTTACTTAGTATTAGTAAATTTGGATGAAAGACCAATTCAGGTCTTTCAGCCTTTTAGTAGATAGCTCCCTAATAACGTGGGAATTAGGGAGTTATCTACTTATTCATTCCTGTCATTACATTGACTGGCTAAGTAACTTACATTTTAAATGAATGTATGTTATTTGACTGTTGTAAGTGTTGCAAATGCTTACAGCTGAATCCTGGCTATGTTTGTATACTTTTTATTTAAAATTGTATACAGTGTAACATTCTTCCACTGGGTAAGTATATTAGTTCTTAAGCAATACTGTGCTTCGGAACTTCAGCAATTCATCTATTCGGACATTCGGAAGTGCCAGAGTTGCCCAAAATTCGTCCGAATTCACATTCAGTCCAGAACAAATTTCACATGTCTATTTAACAGGTCACGTTACATTTTAACATATGACCCCTTATTTTATAGCAGCTTCACAAGTCTTGCATCCATTGAACTTGTGAGTTTTTGGACAGTTTCTGCTTGAATTTGTTTGCAAGATGTCAGAATAGCCTCTCAGAGCTGCTGTTTGGATGTAAACTGCCTCCCACCTGTTGGGGATAAAATCAGCCCGGGCCCTTTGTGGATGATGGATATTTGCCAACTCATTCAGAGCTCTGGAAATTGGAAATGAATAGCAGAGACGTGTTCAATAACCAATTCAAATTGTATTCATACGTCAGGATGGGAGGGGGAAAATGAAAATGAAAATGAGCATATGGGCGTGACAATGACATTGTTTTTCACAAGTTATAAACAGCTGTTTCTTATTAGAATTCCACGTTATATAACACATGTATATTTGATCAAAACAGGATATTTACAAATACCTTAATCTTGGACAATTAACAAGAACATTTGGAAATCAGTATGGTCATTCTCGTAAATGATATTAGATACATTTTATTTCCGAGAATCGGAGATACAATTCCAAATTTATTCTTGGTTCAAATTAACCCTTATATGAACAGCTAGGATATTGAGCATAATGGATATTCGCATCTACAATTCCCCTCTTAGATCATATCATGATCTACCTTACGGAATATCCATGGGAGGCCTGCGGCAGAGAAACCAAAGGAGGTATATTCAGACGTGCTGCGGGACTTTCTTTATTTCTTCACCTCGATATCCCCCATTTGCTCTGTGCCGTAGGTTTTCCCTTTAAGAGGAGATCGAGCTGTCGATTTTCAGCTTCTGTAATCATCTGTTGTACACATCTTTTAAGTGTACAAGTTAAAAATTTCAAACAGCTGACATCTTAACCAATTTTATACATACTGCACATCATGTTATCTGTAACTTGAGCCTTGGATCAAAACAGGCAAAGTGTATTATTCCCAACAACGGGAATATTATTATTATAATTCACAACATAAACACATATAATCAAAAATGGGAATAAAATCTATTTCCCCTCTTTGGACCAGGGTCTTGGATTACCAGTGCACCCAGTGAACTTGGGCCAGGTCAAAAAACCCAGTGGCAAAAACTCATAGTTGAGGAAAAAAGCACATCTGGGTAAACTCTAAGTGAGGGCCATGACTGTGTAAACATGTCATCCCCTCACGTTGACAGCATTAGTGACTTATAAAACCTGCACTTTGTAAGTAAATAGCTCAGGTATCGGGATTGGGAAACACTTCTTGATGAGTTTGAAAAGGCCCACTTACATATTAAATCATAAGATAATTTCTAATCAGTTTGCAATTCTAACAATAGTCCTAATCATGACCTTGCGTCCTATGTCTCCTAATCACATCCTTATTTCGATAGTCCAGTCAAATCCACACTTAAGACATTGGAATCCATCCTTGATACACTTAACATACATCAATGACACACATAGTACATCCATGCCTGAGTAAGCTAACACTTCCTCTCTCTCCGGCTAACTCTACAAAAATAAAAATAACAAAATAGTTCAATAGTCCAGCATAGTCCAGAAAAATATTATAAGTCTTTCAAGGAGTATAAAGAATCTTAGACACCATAAACTTTGTTCCATAATCTTAGACACCATAACATAGCTAAGGGTAGCAATATGGCTGACAACAAGACAATGTCAGCTTCCACATAGTTCTTAATTCTTCTGTTTGCTGGATGTTCACCACAATACTCTGTGCAACACCCCTATTGTTGAAAGGGTAATACAGAAATAGCGGCATTAGACAGCACTGCATCTTCAGGACTTTCCAAGTTAGTTTATGTCCCCATAAGTAAGCATCTCAGTTTCTTCGGCCAGCATGGTTTTTGACCAAACAGATTTAATTGAAAAAAAAGGTAGGCAGGCAGGTAGGTCAGCCAGAGAGATTGGTGTGTAGTCCCAAATATCAGGCGGCACAAATACTCCAGTACGGTCTCTATAATCATACAAATACAAGGATCAGTACGACATCAATAAATTAATTATCTAGGCTAAACTCAAATTATAGACTAAAGTTAAACTCTTAATTAGTGTAACATGTACTTCTCTCAGTTTTGCTTATAATTCATTGAATGTGTCCTTTATAAAATTTTAATACATAATTTCCCTTTAGAATGCCTTTGTATGGATGAGAGAAGCACTCATTCTATATAAATGCTTGTTGAGTACTAAAACACTAACATATACATATTGGTATAATTCCCAATAAAATGCTGTTCTTAAATTTAAACCTTGATTTGATAATCCCAATTAATTACTTTAATAAAATCGTAATGCTGAAGTCTGTCAGAGATTTTGTGGACCCTGATAACATCTTTGGAAACCGAAACCTTTTATAGATCCCGATGTCCAAAAAGCCACCAGTTCTGTATGTGTGTGATCATGTTTTAATACATGTTGGAACCTCCATACAGTTATCCCACTTAAACAATATTTTTTTCAGAACAACTAGAGACACAAAATGAATTACTATTGTTCTAAAGTGCTTTGTTTTTATACAGGTTTCAGAAGAGTTGTCTTGCTGTGTTGCAAGTGGCCTCTGATAAGGAAGGGACAGCAAACTGTAGACATATGTTATATTAAGTTGCCCTCACTTGTCAGGTCTTGGAAACCCACTTATTTTATTGCAGATGCCTCTAGGATACCACGGTACAAATTGACTAAGCATACTTATTATCCTATTTTATTTTAGTTATTTCACAGTGCGCAGCCTATGCAAACAATGTCTAGGTCCCAACTTCAGTTAGTACATCCTCTAAGAGCCAGCATTAATACTGTTTTATCTATCAAAACTATATATAAAGTATTAAAAACATGAACCATCTGTGTATTAGGCTGAGGTTGTTGGGTGTGGGTATAGCTTGAAAGTTGTGGTTGGTATTAAGGAACCTGCCAGGGTGGGAGTCCTTGAATGCCAGCTGGGCCAGGTTCTCCCTCAGCACCAGGTTCTCCTTTGTCTCCTTGAGCACCAGGTTCACTATTGTTACCCTTAGGTCCAGGGGAACCCTTGGGGCCCTGAGGTCCAGGAGCACCACAGGCAAGCCAGGGACACCAGCAATACCAGTGGGGCCAGCTTGACCAGGAGAACCGGGTTCACCACAAGCACCTTTGGGTGAATCCCTGCTATCCATAATTAAAACAGTGCTGAAGTTACCACCTTTACAAAAGTTAGATCCTTTGATCAAATTCTCTACCTCTGCTTTCAAAACTTTTCTGATTCAATCTCCTATCACCTCCAATATTTCTTTGTCTCGCCTGCTTAAGATCACAATCCTTTTGTGACCGATACAACATACTTTTCCCTCTTTCTTTATATCCAAAACAACCTGCTGTATCTTTGTCATGAATCTTCCCAAGAAATTCAGTTGGGGTCAAAGAGGGCCAGTCACAGACCAACAGTTTGACCAAAAGTGAACAAGGGGGAAGCATATTCCATATGAGGGTCGAGATTACCTAACTCACACCCCCTCTTTGTGTACCACACAGATATAATATTAATAAGATTTATTGTGCATGTATAGCACGGTTGTCTAGGGGTGTATACATAAACAGTGAAAGCAGAGTCTTCATATAGGGTTTGCAATACTGACAGTCTGGGTCATAGGTGTAATGCAGACATGCGGTTAGGAACTTTTCCATTGTCAGAACACTAATATATTGCAAATATTAAAATCATATTGCAACTGTTTCCTATACCTGCAAGGATATGGTTGTAATACTTCAATGAGTTCAAATTGAATATCAAAAATTCTAACCACAAAAACTAAATTTTATATGCTTATCAAAAATGAGTGTAACCCCTTAGCAATTTAATAGGGTGACCTCTTCCCATAGAATGGTTCCTTTTATAATTATTATATTATTTATTCTCTTCTTGGTCAGCAAAATGCTTTCAATATACCAATACAAATATAATACAGTAGTCTAGAATTGCCTCAAAAGAAATTATCTGATCTCTATTAAAAATACCATTTCATCATTTTGCTATAATAAATGAGGCATACTAGATGAATCTTAATCTTGGAAAAAACCTATCCTATACATCCATATTTTTTTCTTGTTATATAACCATATAACATAACAATTGTTTATGTTAAAGATAAGAAAAAAAATTTTCTTAAATAATGCAAAGCACTTTAAAAGTAGCGTTAACTCTAAATACTCCCCTAATAATACTGAAACGTTGATCCACGATTTTGAAAAGCAAATGATATATTTTCCTTTTTCTTTCCCAGGAGCCCCTTTCTTGTTGGCTGATCAGCGTTTTTTTTTTTTTTTTCTATTGTAAAAAGACACTAAAGGCTTGCGTTAATGACATGCAAATATTCTTTAAATATTCTTCATACTCATTGTAATATCACACATCATCTTATAACACAGAACACAACGAAATTAGCAGATATCCAGCAGACATGCCAATACAAAAAGCATATTCATGGACAGGCAATTAACTCAATCCAAAATAAATTAATAAATGTCACACTCTGTGACAGATATAATATAGGTTCTCATGTTTGTGCATTATGCATGTCTGCAAACTATGCAAGCAGTACTACTTTAAGATTAGATCAGAGCACCTGGCAACTGGACAGGAAAGTCAAATTTTGGCAGGAAGTCCATTATTGCAACAGAATTTTGGAAATCAGCTAAAATTTACAAAAACGGACTCCCTTTTTTCTCTTTCTTAAGACTACAACTCATATTGCTCTTGGACTAGTATTCAATAATAAATCAGTAATTTAATAGATTATTACGCTGCCATATTCATCTGTATCAATACTAAGACAAACTTATTCAAATATAATTTAAAATAACACAGCAAAATACCCATTAACATACATGACAATTAAACTGCACACTTTAAAATGAGTAAACAAAACACACATTTATCACAATCACCATTCACACAGCATAAACTTCTAACAGCTGTATTCAGAACATATTATTGTAAGGTATACCAATTTTAGTTTGTATTGGATTTATTTAAGAGTTCTGGTACCAAAGGGTTTATTTTTTCTTTTTAAAGAAGGGATCCCGTACGGCCATATAACGCGTTTGACTTAAACATTTGTATAGCACTTGCATTAACCAGTTGCAACATATGAAACCTGTCAATAGTATTTCTCTCTTATACGCTTATAGAACATTTGGACCAGATTACAGACATGGTATCACCTGCATTTGTCAGAACTCTCAAAGACTCAAAATATTTATACTACTCCATGTTAAAGGCATGGCAAAACTTTGACCGGTCAATTTGAGTTTCCAAAAGTCATATCAACACAGGTAAAAACCTTTGTCCATGGTTTTCTGATCCTACATTCCATGACCAAAATTTCAAACCAACTTCTTCACAGTTTGGGTCGCAAGCAATAAAATCTCAGCAACCCCATACAATAATTTACAGAATACATACAATTTAAAGCACATACAACATGTGACGTACTGGAATACTACAAGTTAGCTTACAGCACAATATGAAGCATGTGTTGGAACGCTGAAAATATAAATTTTGCTCTCTAATTTATAATCATCTAAATTTACAACATAAATTCTCTGCAACAAACACTCAGGGCAGAAAGAATGTGGTGTTTGACGTTTTGAATGAAGTGACTTTTTGTCCCAATATGAAAATAAAGGGCTCATCATATAAACAATCATACATCCCACTCTCATGAAAAAGTGTAGTGGGCTTATAGTACTTTTGTCCAAGTATAAAAATAAGGGGCTCATTATGCAAACATGTTAGTTCTAGAATTTGTAGCCCCCCTTAAATAACCTCTAATTTTTTTTCTATCACCTTTTCATGTACTTTTGACATTCCCTCAATTAAGACTTTATGCTTAAAATCAGGGTTGCACATCATAAAATAGCACATAAATTAGCAAGCCGGAGTAATGCCAAACATCCATCATACCTTTTTAACCCCCTTTTTTTTTTTTAAAACCATTTTAGTCTGCAAAATTTACATCAACGTTAAATAAATACCACAGTCCACCAAAGACTGGAAATCTGTTTTACAACCTACCAAAGGCAACCTCTACCAAAGAGGGATCTAGGGACGTCTCCCATATGTAAATGTACATCACAGGACATCACAGCCTACCAAAGGCTTGAAATTCTTTTTAACACCTGGCCAAAGGTGAACCTCTCACCAAAGAGGAAATATGCACATAACTACTACTGCCTACCAAAGGCAATCCTCCAACTCGTGGAGTAATAGAAGTCTACCTAAGACTTAACAAAATACCATGTCTACCAAAGACATTATCCTGTGAAAATCCCCTTTAAAAATGTAAATAGTGAAAAACCCCATTAAAACAAGAAATGCAATGTGTGGGAGGATGGCAGAAGCAGGCAAAGGTCCCCAACCCCTTAAGGACACACGACCGAAATACTCAGTCATGATTCCCTTAAATTCCAGAAGTTGTGTCCCCAAGGGGCTAAAGACCCTCTTACCTGCAACTCCGTTCCCAATTGCACCCAAACTTCTAACACCAGTTTGTTGGGGATAAAATCAGCCCGGGCCCTTTGTGGATGATGGATATTTGCCAACTCATTCAGAGCTCTGGAAATTGGAAATGAATAGCAGAGACGTGTTCAATAACCAATTCAAATTGTATTCATACGTCAGTGATATTTATACCCCATTTTCATAGCAGGATGGGAGGGGGAAAAATGAGCATATGGGCGTGACAATGACATTGTTTTACACAAGTTATAAACAGCTGTTTCTTATTAGAATTCTACGTTATATAACACATGTATATTTGATCAAAACAGGATATTTACAAATACCTTAATCTTGGACAATTAACAAGAACATTTGGAAATCAGTATGGTCATTCTCGTAAATGATATTAGATACATTTTATTTCCGAGAATCGGAGATACAATTCCAAATTTATTCTAGGTTCAAATTAACCCTTATATGAACAGCTAGGATATTGAGCATAATGGATATTGAGCATAATGGTTATTCGCATCTACACCACCCTCATAGATCTTTTGCTTGAGGATGCTCCAAAGGTTCTCAATAGGATTGAGGTCAGGGGAGGATGGAGGCTACACTGTGATTTTCTCTCCTTTTATTCCTATAGCAGACATTTATGCAGAGGTATTCTTTGCAGCATGAGATGGT
>OW240912.1:558575-618038 GCA_933207985.1 Pelobates cultripes
AACTGAGCACATCAGGCGGGAGACGCTATATATTGTATATTATAGGGAATCGTTCTATAACTGTACACATCAGGCGGGAGACGCTATATATTGTATATTATAGATATAGGGAATCGTTCTATAACTGTACACATCAGGCAGGAGACGCTATATATTGTATATTATAGATATAGGGAATCGTTCTATAACTGTACAGAACTGAGCACATCAGGCGGGAGACGCTATATATTGTATATTATAGATATAGGGAATCGTTCTATAACTGTACAGAACTGAGCACATCAGGCAGGAGACGCTATATATTGTATAATATAGATATAGGGAATCGTTCTATAACTGTACACATCAGGCAGGAGACGCTATATATTGTATATTATAGATATAGGGAATCGTACTATAACTGTACAGAACTGAGCACATCAGGCGGGAGACGCTATATATTGTATATTATAGGGAATCGTTCTATAACTGTACACATCAGGCGGGAGACGCTATATATTGTATATTATAGATATAGGGAATCGTTCTATAACTGTACACATCAGGCAGGAGACGCTATATATTGTATATTATAGATACAGGGAATCGTTCTATAACTGTACAGAACTGAGCACATCAGGCAGGAGACGCTATATATTGTATATTATAGATATAGGGAATCGTTCTATAACTTTACAGAACTGAGCACATCAGGCGGGAGACGCTATATATTGTATATTATAGATATAGGGAATCGTTCTATAACTGTACACATCAGGCGGGAGACGCTATATATTGTATATTATAGATATAGGGAATCGTTCTATAACTGTACCAAACTGAGCACATCAGGCGGGAGACGCTATATATTGTATATTATAGATATAGGGAATCGTTCTATAACTGTACACATCAGGCGGGAGACGCTATATATTGTATATTATAGATATAGGGAATCGTTCTATAACTGTACCGAACTGAGCACAGTAGGCGGGAGACGCTATATATTGTATATTATAGATATAGGGAATCGTTCTATACCTGTACAGAACTGAGCACATCAGGCGGGAGACGCTATATATTGTATATTATAGATATAGGGAATCTTTCTATAACTGTACAGAACTGAGCACATCAGGCGGGAGACGCTATATATTGTATATTATAGATATAGGGAATCGTTCTATAACTGTACAGAACTGAGCACATCAGGCAGGAGACGCTATATATTGTATATTATAGATATAGGGAATCGTTCTATAACTGTACAGAACTGAGCACATCAGGCGGGAGACGCTATATATTGTATATTATAGATATAGGGAATCGTTCTATAACTGTACACATCAGGCGGGAGACGCTATATATTGTATATTATAGATATAGGGAATCGTTCTATAACTGTACAAAACTGAGCACATCAGGCGGGAGACGCTATATATTGTATATTATAGGGAATCGTTCTATAACTGTACACATCAGGCGGGAGACGCTATATATTGTATATTATAGATATAGGGAATCGTTCTATAACTGTACACATCAGACGGGAGACGCTATATATTGTATATTATAGATATAGGCAGGGCCGGTGCAAAGAATTTTGGGTACATAGGCGAAGATGCATTTTTCCGCCCCCCCAAAAACATCTTCACCCATGTGCCTCTTAACCTCCCTTTTGTGTTTCTTATCCCGTCTTTTAAATATCTGACTCCCTTTAGTGTATTTTATCTCCTATTTTTTCCTTTGTGTGTCTCCTATCTCTCCTCTTTGTATGACTCTTACATCCTCCCACATTTTGTGTCTTACTCCTCCCAGCCCCTTTGTGTGACTCCTTTTCTCCCAGCCCATTTGTGTCTTTTATTCTTCCCAGATCCTTTGTGTGTGTCTCTTTCCTTCTCAAGCCCCGCTGTGTGTTTCTTTCACATCCGGCCCCTCTCCCCGTCCCTTAATGGTCCCCTCCCTTCTCTGACCCTTACTGTTCCTTTCCCTTCCCGCCTCCTTTCCCTGTCCCCTCCCCCATCTGTTGGCTGTCGCTTAGTGTTCCTCTCCCCCCCTCCCTCCTTTTCCTGTACCTTAGGGTATCTCTCCCCTCCTCTCCCTGTCCCTTGGTGCGCCACCCACCCCCATAGTGGTCCCCTCTCCTTCCTGGTGTGCCTCCTACCTTTTTTTGTAGCGTGGCTGAGCGGAGCGAATCCCGGTACAGTGAGCTTTTCCTGTAAGTTCTGCCAGGTACAGGAAACAGAAGTTCCTGTACCACGGTACACTCCGCTTGGCCACGCTACAGTCAGGGGTGTATAAACACTGACAGTCACACACACTCAATGACAAACATACAGACATCTCTGACAGCCAGACTCACTTATCTGACACACTCATTCATTGACAGACACTCACACGCACACTGACAAACTCATTGAAAAACACACACACACACAAACTCACAGACACTGACAGACACACGTACTCACATGCGCACATGCACATACTGACAGACACACATACTCACACACACACTGACAGAACCACACACACACACACACTGACAGACACACACACACATACTCACATGCACACACACACTGACAGACACACATACACACACTGACAGACACACATACTCACACACACACACACTGACAGACATACTCACATGCACACACACACACTGACAGACACACATCCTCACACACACACTGACAGACATACTCACATGCACACACACACACTGACAGACACACATACTCACACACACACTGACAGACACACTCACTCACACTGACAGACATACTCACTCACACACACACACACACACACACAGACATACTCACTCACACACACACACACACACACACAAACTCACAGTCACATAGTCACACACACACTGACAGACACACATACTCACACACACACTGACAGACACACTCACTCACACACACACTGACAGACATACTCACACACACACACTCACTCACACACACACAAACTCACAGTCACAGTCACACACACACTGACAGACACACTCACTCACACACTGACAGACATACTCACTCACACACACACACAAACTCACATAGTCACAAACACACTGACAGACTCACATACTCACATGCACACACACACACAGAAATTAAAAATCTTAATTAAATTTAAATTTCCCACCCAGCCTCCCTACCTGGAGAGCTGGCGTGGGTCTCTCATTGGTGGTCCAGTGGGGCTGCTGGGAGGCTTGCGGCTGAATTGGATTCCTAGGTGGCGAGGGAGCTCTGATCTCTCTGATCTGCTCCCTCGCAGGCTGCTGACTGATGCCGCGGGAGCGGGAATATGACGTCATCAGTCAGCAGCCTGCGAGGGAGCAGACCAGAGAGATCAGAGCTCCCTCGGCATCCAGTTCAGCCGCACGCCGCGCCGGGGATCCAGGAGGTGACCTGGCAGGAGGGAGCACTTCCCTCCTGCCGGTCACTGGAATTTTGCGCCCCCAGAGCCGGTGCGCCCTAAGGCGGCCGCCTGTGCCGCCTTATGGACGCGCCGGCCCTGGATATAGGGAATCGTTCTATAACTTAGCACATCAGGTGGGAGACGCTATATATTGTATATTATAGATATAGGGAATCGTTCTATAACTGAGCACATCAGGCGGGAGACGCTATATATTGTATATTATAGATATAGGGAATCGTTCTATAACTGTACAGAACTGAGCACATCAGGCAGGAGACGCTATATATTGTATATTATAGATATAGGGAATCGTTCTATAACTGAGCACAGTAGGCGGGAGACGCTATATATTGTATATTATAGATATAGGGAATCGTTCTATAACTGTACAGAACTGAGCACATCAGGCGGGAGACGCTATATATTGTATATTATAGATATAGGGAATCGTTCTATAACTGTACAGAACTGAGCACATCAGGCGGGGGACGCTATATATTGTATATTATAGATATAGGGAATCTTTCTATAACTGTACAGAACTGAGCACATCAGGCGGGAGACGCTATATATTGTATATTATAGGGAATCGTTCTATAACTTAGCACATCAGGTGGGAGACGCTATATATTGTATATTATAGATATAGGGAATCGTTCTATAACTGAGCACATCAGGCGGGAGACGCTATATATTGTATATTATAGATATAGGGAATCGTTCTATAACTGTACAGAACTGAGCACATCAGGCAGGAGACGCTATATATTGTATATTATAGATATAGGGAATCGTTCTATAACTGAGCACAGTAGGCGGGAGACGCTATATATTGTATATTATAGATATAGGGAATCGTTCTATAACTGTACAGAACTGAGCACATCAGGCGGGAGACGCTATATATTGTATATTATAGATATAGGGAATCGTTCTATAACTGTACAAAACTGAGCACATCAGGCGGGAGACGCTATATATTGTATATTATAGATATAGGGAATCGTTCTATAACTGTACAGAACTGAGCACATCAGGCGGGAGACGCTATATATTGTATATTATAGATATAGGGAATCGTTCTATAACTGTACAGAACTGAGCACATCAGGCAGGAGACGCTATATATTGTATATTATAGATATAGGGAATCGTTCTATAACTGTACAAAACTGAGCACATCAGGCGGGAGACGCTATATATTGTATATTATAGATATAGGGAATCGTTCTATAACTGTACAGAACTGAGCACATCAGGCAGGAGACGCTATATATTGTATATTATAGATATAGGGAATCGTTCTATAACTGTACAGAACTGAGCACATCAGGCAGGAGACGCTATTTATTGTATATTATAGATATAGGGAATCGTTCTAGCACATCATGAGGGAGTTTTATGTACTGCACTATACTATAAGTTGTATATAATGGAGGATGGTGATTAAATTATTGAAGGTTTCTTGTTGGCATTAAGAATAACTTGTTTTTTGGTCTTTTATTTTCAGCTCCTGGAAATAAACCCGAGCTTTATGAGGTGAGGACCCCCTGTTTCGGTAATTTATTGCCTGGGTTTGTAGCAGAGAGGAATTTGGGCAGGGACTGAAGCTGCTGATGCTAGGAGTGACCATAAATCTGTTTACATTTTGTGAATTCTACTTTGTATTATGTTGTTTGTTATGACTGAGTAAAACCGTAAGTTCTAGAGAACTGCAACTGCCATGTTGCTTTGCCATTCTACAAAATCTGTGGCATCTACATCTGTCCTGCCCTGTTCTAGAAATTTTGAGGTCGAAGGAATCCTTGTGTTCTAGGTCTCAGTAACACGTTCTCCATATCTCCTTCTCTGTTACAGGAAGTCAAACTGTACAAGAACGCCCGTGAGAGAGAGAAGTATGAACTGGGGGCTTGGGCACAAGCAATCTCGTAAAAGCGAGGGGAAGGGGATTAGGATCAGTAAATGGAGAATGGTTCCAGCCTCTGTTTTGTGTTCAGTTTGCACCATGACATTTAGCTTGGTGTAAAACATACTTTTCTAATGCTTCGTTAATTACCATAATCGGTCGTCCAAGACTCACATTGAAACCAAGCCAGGGAGATGGGCATTGGTGGGAGCACTTTGGAGTTAACTCCTTAAAGCGGCTCTGTCACTAAAAGTAAACTGGGTCTAACCTGTTTCTATCGAGGTTCCCGTGACTAAATCTCTTATTTTTTTTTTATCCCTGATGTTTCATAAAATACATAAAGAAATTCAGGAATTACTTCTCCTCATGTCTAGCAATCAAGGTGGCACGGTTATACGCCAGTTCTAACATTTAACCACATTCAAATCAATAAAATAAATACAAAATGGCTGTGCCCGGATAGTATGATCCAACACAAGGACAGAAAGATAAAAAAAAATAAAGACAAGGGGGTGGTGATAGTATAATCCTTGAGATACATGGGGCACCAGAGATGATAAATGTCTGGGCCGCTTTAAGGTAAGACTGCACCGAGATCTTCATTTAACCAATGAGATGAAGTCATTCTGGTGCCCGGAGTGTTTGTGTTCTAACTTTGTATGAAACTTGTAACGCACCGTGATTTTTGAAATTGAGTCATGTTTGTTTTGTAGGAGTAATTAATCTGATATGTGGGTCTTCTTCTCCATCAGGAGATACCACGTCCCATGCAGCTTAAAGCCTAAACTTCTAAGGATACTTTGGGGTTAGTGAAGTAGATTGACATCATTGTAGCATACCCTGCCCTGGTCGCCATACTGAGACTGGTTTATAATAACCCATCTTCTGTAAGCTGTTGGAATAAAAACCTTGTATCACTTTAAACAGGAGAAATAAATCTTTGAGAAATAGCCCTTGTTTAAACTCCTAATGAGCATCGGTAATGGCTAAATCTTTCATCAAACCAAATCCATCAACAAAACAAGTTACCTCTGCCCTGACACAAACCCCTCTGCAAGTTTAAATGACAGCGTTGTTTGTACCATTACTACGGCAGCTCACAGTTGCTTTTACACGTATCCAATGCAGCGCATGCACGCCCAGAAAGGATCTCACATTCAGCTACTCGTGTGATCATTACTCACAGCCTGGTCTACAAATTGGTGATAATTCGGAGCTCCCAGATAACCTACTTCTTATATCTGTATATTAAACAAAGGACATAGGCACCCAGACTATTTCATCTCATTGAAGTGGGCTGGGTGCAGTGCCCCTGTCCATGTAACCCTGCAATTGTAATTATTGTTGATATTGAGAAACTGCAATAATTACTTTCCAGGGTTAACTGGTACACAACCACTAGAGGGACTTCCGGTTTCTAACGGAGGTTTGGTCGCCTAACTGACGCTGGACTTCCATACGCTATGTACAGTTGCAAGAAAAAGTATGTGAACCCTTTGGAATGATATGGATTTCTGCACAAATTGGTCATAAAATGTGATCTGATCATCATCCAAGTCACAACAATAGACAATCACAGTCTGCTTAAACTAATAACACACAAAGAATAAAATGTTGCCATGTTTTTATTGAACACACCATGTAAACATTCACAGTGCAGGTGGAAAAAGTATGTGAACCCCTAGACTAATGACATCTCCAAGAGCTAATTGGAGTGAGATGTCAGCCAACTGGAGTCCAATCAATGAGATGAGATTGGAGGTGTTGGTTACAGCTGCCCTGTCCTATAAAAAACACATGTATGTATATACATAAAAAGAGTGCGCATAATAGGTGTAACTCACAAGAAAGATGAGAGTAACTCGCCAAGGGTGCCTCCCCCGATCTGGGGGGGGCTAAACCCATTATCTGATATTTAAAGGGATAACCACTGGGATGTCCCTGGAGGAAGCTATAACAACTGTCTATTAAGATAAGGGTGTTTTTCACCATCTATCATTTGTCGTTTATGGGGGTGATCATAGTTTTTGTGTTTTTGCTTTTTAAACATATCAATGTATTTAGCTTGCCTGTTGTGAGGAAGTATGAAATATAACTGCTAGGTTTTTTTCTTCCTTTTAAAATCTTAAGCAAAAAGAAAGGAAAAAAAACTAAATCTATATATAATTGTTTTAATTCCTTTTTTTAAATTATATTTATGGGTGGTGAAGGAGGGGGTATGGTTATTAGGTTAGGAAAGATGGTAATATTCAAGCAATAATTTTGAAGTGTCTCTTATTCATTTTATATTCCATCCACAGTTGTGAGACGTCAGATTTCATTTGGGTTTAGCTGAGAATTTTTCCATGTCTTGTACGATGTGATAATCTCCCCTTTTTCCAGTGAGTTTGCCACAAGTTCCTGGAGGAGCCTGCTTGCGAGCCTCCTGCCCACAGACAATGGACCTTGTATATAATGTGATATAAAAGTCTCAGTAAGTGTATTTGGATTATGTGGTTGGGGAACCGAACAGCCGCACAAACCGGAGACCACCCCGGAGCTAGTTAAGCCTAATTGCTACATTGTAACAATTTCCACCTCAGTGTTCTAAGTGTCTGGGTGGCTGCAATTCCTATGGACGACCACGAGGTGGTGACCATCTTGTTCGCATGAACGCAGGCAGCGGTGTTTGGGCATGAATCTCATGGAACTAAAATCGGACACAAACTCCCGAACACTGCTGGTCTTCCATCCTCGTCTGCGTTCTGTTCTACACAAGTTAGAAGTGCACTGTTCGGTGGAATCATTTGTCTGATCAAGGGGAACAAGCTCCAGAGTATAACCATTGACTATGTTCGCTGGAATCGTTTGTTCGTTTTTAAACTTCCGAACTAGACCGACCGCTAGCCCTGATTCTGTTTTGGGCATGGGTCAAAGAAATAACTTCCAGGAAATTCATGAACCTCTGAACTGATATGGGTGATTTTTGGAGATGTTGGTCACTCAGATTGGGGCTATCAGGGGATGTAACTTTTGTGGGGTTTTATTTATTTTTATGGTACTTTTGGGGTGTTTTGGAAAAAGTGTGTTTTTTCTGTGCTTGGAGATAATTAGATTAGTACAGATCCTGATCCAATTATCTCCCAGGCACAGAGGAGGGATTATTTTATGTATGGGAGTGTCCTGGACCTGTACACATGTAATTGTGTATTGGTTCTACTGTGGTTTACTCTCAGGTCCAGAGGGGAGTGCCTGTTGTGGCTTCCATTAAAGTATTCCAGCTTGTACTCCCAAAACTATGTGTCGTCTGGTTACTGGGAGGGGAAAGGGCTAATCACTGTTCTAGTGTGGAGGATTCAACGGGGAAAGTCCTTGTAAGGACTAGAGCTCCCAGAACGGAGTGTCGTCCAGTGCCTGGGGGTTGCTAGAGCGAGTTCCCCATTCGTCTTCAGTTCAGCTACTCAGGAGAGAGCGGTTCCAGGGCCCCAGTCAAGCCACGGTGACTGTGGGCAGAAGTGCTTTGGTTTGTCCTCTGTTCTAGCTAGGAAGCGGTCCTTGGCGGAGGTACCCAGCCAGGGTACAGGGAGCTCCTTTACAACATACGATATTTACTTTTTTTTATTTTTTTTTTTTTAAGTATATCTAATGATATTTACATTTTTTGGGTGATACATCTTCTTCCTGCAGTACAAACCTTATGGCAGAGGGATAATAGTAGCGTAAGAGAGTCATTGAATGGTAAAACCTAAATTGGATCAGGAATTATGTTTGTCTCTATAATGTCACCTATTAAGTGAAAAACACACATCCAGCAGGTACATAGAAACATAGAAACATAGAATGTGACGGCAGATAAGAACCATTCGGCCCATCTAGTCTGCCCAATTTTCTAAATACTTTCATTAGTCCCTAGTCTTATCTTATAGTTAGGATAGCCTTATGCCTATCCCACGCATGCTTAAACTCCTTTACTGTGTTAACCTCTACCACTTCAGCTGGAAGGCTATTCCATGCATCCACTACCCTCTCAGTAAAGTAATACTTCCTGATATTATTTTTAAACCTTTGTCCCTCTAATTTAAGACTATGTCCTCTTGTTGTGGTAGTTTTTCTTCTTTTAAATATAGTCTCCTCCTTTACTGTGTTGATTCCCTTTATATATTTAAATGTTTCTATCATATCACCCCTGTCTCGTCTTTCCTCCAAGCTATACATGTTAAGATCCTTTAACATGACAACCACATATTGTAAAATGTGGGATGTTCTCCACATCCGATTGGACAAAATGGAACACTACCTTGGAAAATAGGGGACAGGATCTAAGTACCATTTCAGAGTCTATGAATTACTGAAATTGACCCACTATCAGAGAAATTACATTTCTACAGGTGTTCAAAAGGCATCTCATGAGTCCATACTCTCCAGGTTGGTAATGATTCTGGACAAGAACAAATCTGTCCAAGATTTGTTAATGTTCGGGGTATATTTACAGTCTTCGCAGTAATGGATTAAACGAGACAAGCAAAGTCACCCATTGTCACTAAATTGTTTCGCAACCATCAAGAACAATTGTCTGCTGTCCTGTTGTATCTTAGGTGGAATTTTGTGTTACCTATTACCATGATTATTGGTGATTCACAAGTGGACAAGTTATCTCGATAAACACTTTTCTTCTAGAGAGAATAGAACATAGAGGTTAGAAGGGAAGGGTTTTTTTTTTTTTTCACACCCTGATGCTACTCTTTACCAGCTCCGTGTCAGGATTACTAGTTGATCCAGCACGCAGAAATCGTATCACACCTGGGACTAAGGATAACTTATAACCGGACCTTAGAATGGCCGGACTTAACGTACACAAGAATAGTCAAAATACTTGCCGAGGTCAGGAACACAGAATCAGACACAACAATGAGGGAAAGCCAAAAGTCAAGGATACCAGAATTCAGGGAAGTCAAAACTATAAACCAAAATCAAATACCAGAAATAATACGATCATGAACACACTCTCAGATAACCAGCAAAGGGAAACCACGACAGGGCACTGATGAAAAGGCAATTCGGGTTTAAATAATGCTCCTAGAGCTGTAATTGGCTGTATGTGGCCTCTGACCCCAAAACGTGTGTGCACGTCTGATGGGACGTCGCACGCAAGTAAGCGTCATCTTTAATGTGGGCAAAGGCTTTTTCCTCTTTAAAACCGGAACCGCAGCGGCCGGCGTTTTCAGGAACGCCGCACATGCTGGGGACCGGGACGGAAGGAGGTCGGGTAGTGATCTGCCGCGAGCAAAGTAACTATGTAATATTTTTGTCGGTGTGACCGCTGAGTTTCCGTGCGGTAACGCCGACAGAACCCCATGGCACTCCGCTAACCCAAACCGTAAACACCAGCCTTTGCCTAATGTTAAAGAGGTTTACAAACACTAAATCCTTGCACATCCAATTAAAACAAAAAAAATCTACTTGTGTTTACTGCCAAGATGGTAATCCAGCCCAAATGTTGACATGTCTGACATTTTGTAGTTTATTCTGTGGGATAACTGCTCATCTTACTGCGTGCTGGTATACGAGGTAACTGCCCAGCTTACTGCGTGCTGATATACGAGGTAACTGCCCAGCTTACTGCGTGCTGATATACGAGGTAACTGCCCAGCTTACTGCGTGCTGATATACGAGGTAACTGCCCAGCTTACTGCGTGCTGATATACGAGGTAACTGCCCAGCTTACTGCGTGCTGATATACGAGGTAACTGCCCAGCTTACTGCGTAGCGTGCCCTGCTGCTGATATACGAAGTAACTGCCTAACTGCCCAGCTTACTGCGTGCTGATAACGAGGGAACTGCCCAGCTTACTGATGCTACTAGGATAAGGTAACGCCCAGCTTACGGCGCGGCTGATATATCGCAGGTAACCGCCCAGCTTACCGCGTGATGATAATGAGGTAACCGCCCAGCTTTACCGCGCGCCGCATATACGAGGTAATCGCCCAGCTTACTGGGCGTGCTGATAGATAATGAGGTAACTGCCCAGCTTACCGCGGCTGATATACGAGGTAACTGCCCAGCTTACTGCGTGCTGATATACGAGGTAACTGCCCAGCTTACTGCGTGCTGATATACGAGGTAACTGCCCAGCTTACTGCGTGCTGATATACGAGGTAACTGCCCAGCTTACTGCGTGCTGATATACGAGGTAACTGCCCAGCTTACTGCGTGCTGATATACGAGGTAACTGCCCAGCTTACTGCGTGCTGATATACGAGGTAACTGCCCAGCTTACTGCGTGCTGATATACGAGGGAACTGCCCAGCTTACTGCGTGCTGATATACGAGGGAACTGCCCAGCTTACTGCGTGCTGATATACGAAGTAACTGCTCAGCTTACTGCGTACTGATATACGAGGGAACTGCCCAGCTTACTGCGTGCTGATATACGAGGGAACTGCCCAGCTTACTGCGTGCTGATATACGAGGGAACTGCCCAGCTTACTGCGTGCTGATAGACTAAGTAACTGCTCAGCTTACTGCGTACTGATAGACTAAGTAACTGCTCAGCTTACTGCGTACTGATAGACTAAGTAACTGCCCAGCTTACTGCGTGCTGATATACGAGGGAACTGCCCAGCTTACTGCGTGCTGATATACGAGGGAACTGCCCAGCTTACTGCGTGCTGATATACGAGGGAACTGCCCAGCTTACTGCGTGCTGATAGACTAAGTAACTGCTCAGCTTACTGCGTACTGATAGACTAAGTAACTGCTCAGCTTACTGCGTACTGATAGACTAAGTAACTGCCCAGCTTACTGCGTGCTGATATACGAGGGAACTGCCCAGCTTACTGCGTGCTGATATACGAGGGAACTGCCCAGCTTACTGCGTGCTGATACACAAAGTAACTGCTCAGCTTACTGCTTGCTGATACACGAGGGAACTGCCCAGCTTGTAACCGCTGGTGGTTCCCTTATTTACCAATATAATGTCTTAAAGCATAGAACTTAGTAGGGCTAACCATACAGATATCTTAGCCATAATTTTATATAGTTGGTAAGAGATCCTCTATTTAACGTATATAAATAATTGAGAATACAATATAAAATAAGGATTGTCTTGGAAGCAATAGTTTTGTCTTTTTGGATATTTATTATATAAATATAAAATCCATTATAGCAGAGTTTATAAGATTAAACTAAATGCTTGCAAATATCATTAATAGGTTAACATACCCTTCTGAACATGTCATCATGTCAGCCTCTGTCATTTTAAGATGGAGCAGCGTCTGTCTCCAAGTCTCTCCTCTGTGTCTTAACATTTAAAAGTACACCTATTTATACCTTAGGTGTCTCCATTTTAGGGTTACTGTAGTTCAAATATGAAAAAGTAACACTTCTTTTACTTTATTCAATTTAGGACCTCCCTTAAGTTGGCAAACATACAAGGCCATAACTAAAGGGTGCAAACGTCATGGAAATTTTCCTGACTTAGTTCAAGATGGCATCTTAAAGTCTGAATAGTTTATCTGTTGTTTATACTAAGTCGTAAGTGTACAGTCGTGGGAGATTCCCGGATTTGGGGAAGTTCCATTAACTTGGGGTTACCACATTATATTGTTTACTGCAAGTGTCGTAGTATAGCCTTGAAGCTTGTTTATGCATTATTGTTATTGTAATTCGTCTGGGACAAAATGGCGCAAACATATTATGCACTGAGGTTATTGCTTAAAGAAACATCTATGAAAAGCAAAATGTTCCATTTCTAACACCTGGTCAGTTTGCAATATCTCTTAAAGACAAAGTACACAGTTTAAGAAATACAGCATTTCATTCTAAAACTTGTAATATTTGCATTTGCCCATAACAAGCTTACTGCTTGCTGATACACTAAGTAACTGCCCAGTTTTCTGCGTGCCGGTACGTGAGGGAACTGCCCAGCTTACTGCGTGCTGATACATGAGGTAATGTCACATATTCATCCGCTTATAGAAATGTGGTTAATGACATTTACTGTCCACACAGGAAAAGTTGTGCCGAGCAGCAACCTAATCCACAGAAGGGTTAATGCTGAGCAGTAATTGTGCAAATGAAACCTGGTGTCATGTATTCATCCGCTTAGAGAAAAGTGATTGACATTTACTGTCCACACAGGAAAAGTTGTGCCGAGCAGCAACCTAATCCACAGAAGGGTTAATGCTGAGCAGCAATTATGCAAATGAAACCTGGTAACTGATTTTGGGTTCAAAGGCCGGTTATAGCCTATCAGAACTAAAGGAGGGGTATTTAGGCCCAGTTCTCAGCCTGCTCAGTGCCCTGTCGTGGTTTCCCTTGTGGTTGTCTGAGAGCGCATTCCTGTTTATAGTTTTCTACCTGGTTTTTGACTTTGGCTTTGTTTATTGACTTCTCTATATTCTGGTATCCTGACTCCTGGCTTTCCTCATCGCTGTGTCCCTTTCTGTGTTCCCTGACCTCGGCTAGTATTTTTGACTATTCTTTGTACGTTAAATCCGGCCATTCTAAGGACCGGTAATACGTTACTTATTTGTCATCCGTGCTGTACAGTTCTACGTGCTGGATCAAACAGTAATCCTGACATTACGACATGGCCATAGATCCTGTAGAACTGTGTCAGCACATAGCTGCTTGCGAGAGGAAATTAGAGGAGAATGATCACCGCATGGATCAATTCACTCAGGCTTTAAGTACGCTTCTCGCTAGAACGGAGCATCTGCAGCCTGCAGCGTCTCCTCCTATAGCACCTCTACCCTGTGTACCTCCACCCACTGTTAATAGGACTCCTTGCATCTCCTTATCACCATCCCTACAGTTTGATGGCAATATCCAGGAATGCAGGGGTTTTCTTAATCAGGTGGAGTACCATTTTGAGGCCTCACCAGGGTCATTCCCCACGGACAGAGCAAGAATTGGTTATCTAATGAATCAATTAAAGGGCAAGGCCCTTGCCTGGGCTAATCCGTTGTGGGAGAGTAATCGGAGCATAGCTCATAATTACCAGGAATTCCTTGCCGAATTCAAGCTCACGTTTGAGCCATTGGGTAGAGAGGATGACGCCTCCACTGCCCTAATGCACATCAGACAAGGTAACCGGTCTATCTCGGATTATGCTATTGAATTCCGTACCTTAGCTTCCGAGGTAGACTGGACTAACAATGGGTTAATCTCAGCATTCAAAAAGGGTCTCTCAGAGACTATACTAGATGAGATAGCCGCTAAAGAATTACCTAAGAGTCTTAACGAATTTATTACGTTTGTCATGCATATTGATAATAGGTTAAGACTCAGAGAAGTCACCAGAAGCAAGACCAGACGTACGGCTATGTCCCTAGCACCTCAATTCTCTAAACCTGTTTTGTCTAACCTCCCTGTACAGTCCGAACCCGAACCTATGCAGTTGGGGGTCACTAGACTGTCAGAGGCCGAAAAACAGTATAGGAGAAGGGAGGGGTTATGCCTATATTGCGGTAGAAAGGGACATATGATAACTAATTGTCCAGTGCGTCCGGAAAACTTCCGCACCTAAGAACCTTAAGGGGACAGATCTTAGGTGTGATGGAGTTGTCCTCTAACAAAAACAAAAGTAGATTCCTCCTTGAGGTATCTATTTCCCTTGATAACAAGAAGTTTTCTTGCAGTGCCCTAATGGACTCAGGTGCTGCTGGAAATTTTATTGATGTCCAGTTTATTAGGGGTAATGAGATACCGGTCAGGGAGAGACCTACGCCGCTAGCTGTAGAGGCTATTGATGGTAGACCACTCACACAACCGCTTATAACCCACGAAACTGTCCCTATTACGATCTCCATTGGGGCCTCCCATAGGGAGGAGATGACGTTTCAGGTTATTACTTCTCCATCATGTCCTATCATATTAGGGTTTCCGTGGCTGAGTAAGCACAATCCCTATATTGACTGGGCTAATGGGGAGATATTAGAATGGGGTAAAGAGTGTATGGGGAGATGTATAAAACCAGTACTAAAGAGATTGGATACTATTGACCTTCCCACTACCACTCCCCAAACTCCTGGAGTTCCCATACAATACCGAACTTCAGGAGGTGTTTAACAAGGCTCAATCCGATGTATTGCCTCCCCACAGAGCATATGACTGTGCCATTAACCTGTTTCCAGGCGCTATGCCACCTAAGGGGGCAGTTTATGCCTTATCTCCCCAGGAGAGTAAAATAATGGAGGAATACATCAAAGAATCCTTGAGCAAAGGGCACATAAGAAAGTCATCCTCACCAGCTGGTGCAGGATTCTTTTTTGTTGAGAAAAAGGGTGGTGAGTTACGCCCTTGCATAGACTACAGGGCACTTAATAAAATCACTGTAAAAAATGCATACCCTATCCCACTCATTTCCGAATTGTTCGATAGACTTCAGGGAGCTAAAGTATTTACTAAGCTTGACCTTAGGAGCGCTTACAATTTGGTTAGAATTAAAGAGAATCATGAGTGGAAGACGGCATTTAATACCCGTAGTGGACACTATGAATATCTGGTAATGCCATTTGGGTTATGCAACGCCCCGGCCGTATTCCAAGACTTTATAAATGATGTACTCAGGGAATTCATTTACTCATTTGTCTTGGTTTATTTGGACGATATTTTGGTGTATTCCCCTGATCTTCAAACTCACCACTCCCATGTGAAACAGGTTCTGCAGACGTTGTTGAAAAATAAACTTTATTGTAAATTAGAAAAGTGCATATTTGACCAGCCTGAAGTCCACTTTTTGGGTTACAACATCTCTGCATCGGGATTTCAAATGGATCCTAAAAAACTAGAGGCTGTACTACACTGGCCATTACCCTCTGGTTTAAAAGCCATTCAAAGGTTTATTGGTTTTGCCAACTATTACAGAAGATTCATCAAGGGATTTTCTTCTGTAATAGCCCCAATCACAAATATGACTCGCAAAGGGGTTAGTAGCACGGTATGGTCCAAAGAGGCTGTGAATGCTTTTGAGACTCTTAAACAAAGATTTGCCTCTGCGGACATACTAAAACATCCTGACACCAGTAAACCTTTTATATTGGAGGTTGATGCATCCGAGACAGGGGTAGGGGCTGTTCTCTCTCAGAGAGAAAGCCAGGGAACACCATTGCATCCTTGTGGCTACTTCTCCAGAAAGATGTCTCCTGCTGAGCGCAACTATGATATTGGCAATAGAGTACTGTTGGCCATTATTCTTGCCCTCAAGGAGTGGCGACATCTTTTGGAGGGTTCCAAGGACCCCCTGTTGATCATAACCGACCACAAAAATCTGGCATATATAGGGGATGCCAAACGTTTGTCTTCCAGACAGGCTAGATGGTCACTGTTCCTTTCACGTTTTAACTTTCTCATTACTTATAGACCTGGTTCTAAAAATACCAAGGCTGATGCCTTGTCCAGGCAATTTGATAATGAGTCAGCTCCGGAACAGATGACATCTCCTATTATTCCAGCAGAGTGTATTATTGCTACTACTGTCCTCTCACTGTCTTCTCCACTGCTTGGCACCATACTGGAGGCCCAGCCTCAGGCGCCCAGTGGTAAACCGTGTGATAAACTGTTCGTTCCCCTATGTGAAAGGGTTAATATCATGAAAGTGTTCCATGACAATATAACTGCTGGACACCCGGGCATCAATAAGTCCACTGCCGCGATCACTAGATCATTTTGGTGGGATTCACTCAGGAAAGATGTAAAGGAGTATGTGCAGGCATGTTCTGTGTGTGCAGTTTCTAAGGTGACTCATGCACTTCCTTGTGGCCTGTTGCAGCCTCTTCCTGTTCCTGAGATTCCATGGTCCCACTTATCCATGGACTTTATTGTTGAGCTTCCTAGCTCTGCTGGGTTCACTACTATTCTCATGGTTGTAGACCGATTTTCTAAGATGGCTCACTTCATTCCTCTCAAGAAGTTGCCATCTTCGCAAGATTTGGTCCTAATTTTCATACGTGAAATTGTCCGTTTGCATGGCATCCCCCACAATATTGTGTCTGATAGGGGCTCTCAGTTTGTGTCCAGGTTCTGGAGGGCGTTCAGTAAACAATTGGGGATTGATCTCTCCTTCTCCTCCTCCTACCATCCACAGACCAATGGTACAGCTGAGAGGGCTAACCAGTCATTAGAAGTTTATTTGCGTTGTTTTATTAATAGCACACAAGACAATTGGTCCGAACTACTCCCGTGGGCCGAGTTCGCTAGAAACAATGCTGTTCATGACTCCTCTGGGCACAGTCCATTTTTTGTCAATAATGGTAGGCATCCTACGGTTCTCCCTGCGGTATTTTCTGATACTGCCATTCCTGCTCTGGATGAGCGTCTGGCCTCCATTCGGGATACCTGGGTTAAGGTTCAAACTGCTCTAGGGGCTGCTGCTGAACGCTTCAGACATTTTGCTGATAAGCGTAGGAGTGCCAATCCGGTGTACCAAGTGGGGGACCAGGTTTGGTTGTCATCTCGCAACATCAAGCTTAAGGTCCCTAGCATGAAGTTTGCCCCCAGATTCCTTGATCCTTGCTTCGTAGGATCAATCCAGTGGCTCTTCCTGCATCTTTAGGGATTCCCAACACTTTTCATGTGTCCTTACTCAAACCTCTTGTCTGCAATACATATACTGTTCCTTGTGTTCCTCCCCCTCCGGTGGTGGTGGGTGGTCAGGAAGAGTATGAGGTATCTTCTATCGTGGATTCTAGGTTTTCTCGGGGCACTTTACAGTACTTGGTTGTTTGGAAAGGTTACGGTCCTGCTGATCGTTCTTGGGTTTCGGCTCCTGACCTGCATGCGGGCCGTAAGATCCGCGCTTTTCACGCTAAATTTCCTCTCAAGCCTGGTCCTGTCCGCCCGGTGGGCGTTCTTCAGGTGGGGGGTAATGTCACATATTCATCCGCTTATAGAAATGTGGTTAATGACATTTACTGTCCACACAGGAAAAGTTGTGCCGAGCAGCAACCTAATCCACAGAAGGGTTAATGCTGAGCAGCAATTATGCAAATGAAACCTGGTAACTGACTTTGGGGTCAAAGGCCGGTTACAGCCTATCAGAACTAAAGGAGGGGTATTTAAGCCCAATTCTCAACCTGCTCAGTGCCCTGTCGTGGTTTCCCTTGTGGTTGTCTGAGAGCCCGTTCCTGTTTATAGTTTTCTACCTGGTTTTTGACTTTGGCTTTGTTTATTGACTTCTCTATATTCTGGTATCCTGACTCCTGGCTTTCCTCATCGCTGTGTCCCTTTCTGTGTTCCCTGACCTCGGCTAGTGTTTTTGACTATTCTTTGTACGTTAAATCCGGCCATTCTAAGGACCGGTAATACGTTACTTATTTGTCATCCGTGCTGTACAGTTCTACGTGCTGGATCAAACAGTAATCTTGACAGGTAACTGCCCAGCTTACTGCTTGCTGATACACAAGGTAACTGCCCAGCTTACTGCTTGCTGATACACGAGGTAACTGCTCAGCTTACTGCTTGCTGATACACTAAGTAACTGCCCAGCTTACTGCTTGCTGATACACGAGGTAACTGCTCAGCTTACTGCTTGCTGATACACGAGGTAACTGCTCAGCTTACTGCTTGCTGATACACAAGGTAACTGCCCAGCTTACTGCGTGCTGATACACGAGGTAACTGCTCAGCTTACTGCTTGCTGATACACGAAGTAACTGCTCAGCTTACTGCTTGCTGATACACGAAGTAACTGCTCAGCTTACTGCTTGCTGATACACGAGGTAACTGCTCGGCTTACTGCGTGCTGATACACAAGGTAACTGCTCAGCTTACTGCTTGCTGATACACTAAGTAACTGCCCAGCTTACTGCTTGCTGATACACGAAGTAACTGCTCAGCTTACTGCTTGCTGATACACAAGGTAACTGCTCAGCTTACTGCGTGCTGATACACGAAGTAACTGCTCAGCTTACTGCTTGCTGATACATGAGGTAACTGCTCAGCTTGCTGCGTGCTGATACACGAGGTAACTGCTCAGCTTACTGCTTGCTGATACATGAGGTAACTGCTCAGCTTACTGCTTGCTGATACACAAGGTAACTGCTCAGCTTACTGCTTGCTGATACACGAGGTAACTGCTAAGCTTACTGTGTGCTGGTACAGAAGGCATCTCATAGTGAGGTTTTAGGACTTGTTTAGTTAGATGATAAGCAAAGGGAAACAGCAAGGAAAATATTGAATGTGGCCATTATCATGGTAACGGAAGGTGTGCTTTTCACCAACACTATTACATATGTCTGTTTTAAGGATTAGGGTTAAGACCTGTGGAATGGCATTTGCAATGGTAGATTTAAAACTACCTCAGAAAACTTTTTTCTTTCTATTATATCTTTAAACCCATTTAATTTCCCTTCTCTTCAGCATTTGCACGTTTTACTTATTAAACCTACTTTTGTCCCAGTAGTAAGTGTGCTTTTTGGTTCACAGGTATGATAACATGGCTGAATTGTTTGCCGTAGTGAAGACTTTGCAAGCTCTTGAGAAGGCCTATATTAAGGACTGTGTTTCTCCCAGTGAGTAAGTATCTGTATATGGGCTATGTGTATGCTCAGCTTACTGCATGCTGATACACAAGGTAACTGCTCGGCTTTCTGCTTGCTGATACGCGAGGTAACTGCTCAGCTTACTGCTTGCTGATACGCGAGGTAACTGCTCAGCTTACTGCTGCTGATACACGAGGTAACTGCTCAGCTTACTGCTTGCTGATACAGGTAACGAGGTAACTGCTCAGCTTACTGCGTGCTGATACACGAGGTAACTGCTCAGCTTACTGCTTGCTGATACGCGAGGTAACTGCTCAGCTTACTGCTTGCTGATACTAACTGCTCAATACACGAGGTAACTGCTCAGCTTACTGCGCGCTGATACACGAGGTAACTGCTAAGCTTACTGCGTGCTGATACACAAGGTAACTGCTCGGCTTACTGCGTGCTGGTACACGAGGTAACTGCTCAGCTTACTGCGTGCTGATATACGAGGTAACTGCTCAGCTTACTGCGTGCTGATACACGAGGTAACTGCTCAGCTTACTGCGTGCTGATACACGAGGTAACTGCTCAGCTTACTGCGTGCTGATACACAAGGTAACTGCTCGGCTTACTGCGTGCTGATACACAAGGTAACTGCTCGGCTTACTGCGTGCTGGTACACGAGGTAACTGCTCAGCTTACTGCGTGCTGATACACGAGGTAACTGCTCAGCTTACTGCTTGCTGATATACGAGGTAACTGCTCAGCTTACTGCGTGCTGATACACGAGGTAACTGCTCAGCTTACTGTGTGCTGATACACGAGGTAACTGCTCAGCTTACTGCTTGCTGATACACGAGGTAACTGCTCAGCTTACTGCTTGCTGATACACGAGGTAACTGCTCAGCTTACTGCTTGCTGATACACGAGGTAACTGCTCAGCTTACTGCTTGCTGATACGCGAGGTAACTGCTCAGCTTACTGCTTGCTGATACGCGAGGTAACTGCTCAGCTTACTGCTTGCTGATACGCGAGGTAACTGCTCAGCTTACTGCTTGCTGATACACGAGGTAGCTGCTCGGCTTACTGCATGCTGATACACGAGGTAACTCTCTCTGTATTACGCTATCTGTATATGGGCAATGTGTATGTGTCTGTGTTACGCTCTCTGTATATGGGCAATGTGTATGTCTCTGTGTTACGCTATCTGTATATGGGCAATGTGTATGTCTCTGTGTTACGCTCTCTGTATATGGGCAATGTGTATGTCTCTGTGTTACGCTCTCTGTATATGGGCAATGTGTATGTCTCTGTGTTACGCTCTCTGTATATGGGCAATGTGTACGTCTCTGTATTAAGCATTGTGTTCTTTCAGGTACACAGCTGCTTGTTCTCGCCTCTTGGTACAATATAAAGCTGCTTTTAAACAGGTGCAAGGAGCAGAGGTTGGTTCCATAGATGATTTCTGCAGAAAGTACAGAGTGAGTTACTTTATTATTATTATTATTAGCTATAAGGAGTGATCAATACATGTCTTGCCATAGATGGTGTGTTGGTGTGACTGTCTGTTGTACATGTCCTGTTTAGATGATGTGTGGGTGTTAATAGAGCAATAGAGCTAGTCCCCTATCCTGTTCCAGGACAGAGAGGCTCCAGGAGAACCCCAGTCAAGCCACGGCGACTGGGGCAGAAGCGCTGAGGTTTTCCCCTTTTCCAGCTAGGAAACTGTCCTTGCCCAGCCGGAGTACAGACAGCTCCCCTACAGATGGTGTGTCTGTGTGACTGTCTGTTGTATATGTCTAGTAATAGATGGTGTGACTGTCCGCTGTACAGGTCTAGTTATAGATGGTGTGTTGGTGTGACTGTCTGTTGTACATGTCTAGTTATAGATGGTGTGTCTATGTGACTGTTCGTTGTACATGTCTAGTTATAGATAGTGTGACTGTCTGTTGTACGTCTAGTTATAGATGGTGTGTCTGTGTGACCGTTGTATATGGCTAGAAATAGATCATGTGTTGGTGTGACTGTCCATTGTACGTATTTAGTTCTAGATGATATTTTTGTGACGTCTTACCAATGACATGCTCTGTTTCTGTAGCTGGATTGTCCTTTGGCTATGGAGCGGATTAAAGAGGATCGACCTATCACCATTAAGGATGACAAGGGAAATCTGAACCGGTGCATTGCAGACATTGTATCTGTGAGTCATTACTTTTATTATTTTTTTAGAAGTGAGTAATATGAGGGCGGGAGTGTGTGGGTGCTGGGGGTAAACGGAGTTAGTATGTGCCGAATACCAACTAAGTCGTTGAGTGTGAATGTCTAGGTGTGGGGTTATATGTGAGTAAGGAGAGTGGTTGAGGTGAGTTCTTTGTGAAAAGTAAGTGAGTGTAAGTATCCCCCAAATGCTGGATGTTTAAATATCTGTGGATCTCCAAGTCAATGTGAGGTGTGCATTCCTGCATTATTACATGTTATGTCTGTGATACCGAGCAATAGGTTTCTGGTTATGATTATTGGTATAGTGAGTACAGTGTGTATAGTATCTTTGTGATACCTGTAGTATATCGCGGGGATAAATATGGGTGTAGCCTGTTCAGTCTATATTTGACTTCTGCCATTCCATATTATCTTATTCAGTATGAAAACAGTTGTAGCCTATGCAGTGTTATTGAATCCTTGTGATAATAACTGTAAAATAATTTCTGTTACAGCTTTTTATTACTGTGATGGACAAGCTGCGTTTAGAGATTCGTGCCATGGATGAGGTAATATATTTTATTGGTCTCATGTGCTTGTATAGGAAGCGGAATTTGTTCTCGTACTTTGCGTTTCCTAACCTTGCTTCCTTGAGCTCAATAATAGGTTAATTTAACTTTATTGATCTTTATTATCTGATCTGTCACCCCTCTGATCTCCGCTATGATCTGTCACCCCTCTGATCTCCACCATGCTGGGCTCTGATCTGTCCCCCCTCTGATCTCCGCAATGCTGGGCTATGATCTGTCACCCCTCTGATCGCCACCATGCTGGGTTCTGATCGGTCACCCCTCTGATCTCCGCTATGATCTGTCACCCCTCTGATCTCCACCATGCTGGGCTCTGATCTGTCACCCCTCTGATCTCCACCATGCTGGGCTATGATCTGTCCCCCCTCTGATCTCCGCCATGCTGGGCTCTGATCTGTCACCCCTCTGATCTCCACCATGCTGGGCTATGATCTGTCCCCCCTCTGATCTCCGACATGCTGGGCTCTGATCTGTCACCCCTCTGATCTCCGCTATGATCTGTCACCCCTCTGATCTCCACCATGCTGGGCTCTGATCTGTCACCCCTCTGATCTCCACCATGCTGGGCTATGATCTGTCCCCCCTCTGATCTCCGACATGCTGGGCTCTGATCTGTCACCCCTCTGATCTCCACCATGCTGGGCTCTGATCTGTCACCCCTCTGATCTCCACCATGCTGGGCTATGATCTGTCCCCCTCTGATCTCGACATGCTGAGTGATCTGTCACCCCTCTGATCTCCGCTATGATCTGTCACCCCTCTGATCTCCACCATGCTGGGCTCTGATCTGTCACCCCTCTGATCTCCACCATGATGGGCTCTTATCTGTCCCCCTTCTGATCTCCACCATGCTGCGCTCTGATCTGTCCCCCCTCTGATCTCCGCCATGCTGGGCTATGATCTGTCACCCCTCTGATCTCCACCATGCTGCGCTCTGATCTGTCCCCCCTCTGATCTCCGCCATGCTGGGCTATGATCTGTCACCCCTCTGATCTCCACCATGCTGTGATCTGATCTGTCACCCCTCTGATCACTACCATGCTGCGCTCTGATCTGTCACCCCTCTGATCTCCACCATGCTGCGCTCTGATCTGTCACCCCTCTGATCTCCACCATGCTGGGCTATGATCTGTCCCCCCTCTGATCTCCGCCATGCTGGGCTCTGATCTGTCACCCCTCTGATCTCCGCTATGATCTGTCACCCCTCTGATCTCCACCATGCTGGGCTCTGATCTGTCACCCCTCTGATCTCCACCATGATGGGCTCTTATCTGTCCCCCTTCTGATCTCCACCATGCTGCGCTCTGATCTGTCCCCCCTCTAATCTCCGCCATGCTGGGCTATGATCTGTCACCCCTCTGATCTCCACCATGCTGCGCTCTGATCTGTCCCCCCTCTGATCTCCGCCATGCTGGGCTATGATCTGTCACCCCTCTGATCTCCACCATGCTGCGCTCTGATCTGTCCCCCCTCTGATCTCCGCCATGCTGGGCTATGATCTGTCACCCCTCTGATCTCCACCATGCTGTGATCTGATCTGTCACCCCTCTGATCACTACCATGCTGCGCTCTGATCTGTCACCCCTCTGATCTCCACCATGCTGCGCTCTGATCTGTCACCCCTCTGATCTCCACCATGCTGGGCTCTGATCTGTCCCCCCTCTGATCTCCGACATGCTGGGCTCTGATCTGTCCCCCCTCTGATCTCCGACATGCTGGGCTCTGATCTGTCACCCCTCTGATCTCCGCTATGATCTGTCCCCCTTCTGATCTCCACCATGCTGCGCTCTGATCTGTCCCATGATCTGTCACCCCTCTGATCTCCGCCATGATCTGTCACCCCTCTGATCTCCGCTATGATCTGTCACCCCTCTGATCTCCACCATGCTGGGCTCTGATCTGTCACCCCTCTGATCTCCACCATGCTGGGCTATGACCTACTCTCCTGTCATGTCTTTATTATTTCTCTCTCCGCTCAGTTCTTTAACACCTTTTCTATTCTTTCCCGTCAGATTCAGCCTGATCTGAGGGAGCTCATGGAGACAATGAATAGGATGAGCCATCTTCCTCCAGACTTTGAAGGGAGAGAGAAAGTCAGCCAATGGTAAGGTTACTTCCAGATTTTTCCTCCTATTTTGCTCAAGCACTATTTTGCCTGTCCTGGAATCCTTGAGTGTACGTAGCATAGTTGGCCTCTCATGAAGGAATCCCCGTGGTGGTTATATTTCCCAGAATCCCTTCTAATTTAGGGATTGGCTGTCCTGTTCAAATCTACATAGAGCTCTTAAAAATGGATGGGGGGGGGGAGGGGGGGAGGTGCTTTGCTGCTTTCTGCAATTTATCTGAGCTCCCCTAGCTACATCCCCTTTCACACAATGTATTCCCAGACTGGCCACTGCCTCTTGGTATATTCTCAGACACTGAGAGCATTGTGAGCTGAGTTGCTGGGAGATAGAGGATGCAGACTGGAGTAGGAGGACAGCTTGGGAGACACATGGTGCTGATTATTATTACTACATGTATGTCAGTCTTTTTTTGTTGTTCATCCTTTGGGTGTCCGTTCCGGGGGACACAGAAACCATTAACATTTTAGATGTATATTTGTGCAATAATCTAGTATCTAGTGTTTTACTTTGGAGCATGATGGTAAGCTGAGGATTCCTTGGAGGGAGGGAAGGATTTCACGATTTGGGCTGGGCAGATCTCACTCTCCATTCTTGTTTCAGGTTACAGAAGCTCAGCAGTATGTCTGCATCCGATGAACTGGATGACTCCCAGGTTCGACAGATGCTGTTTGATCTAGAATCTGCATACAACGCGTTCAACAGATTCCTGCATTCGTAACTTACCATTCCCACCATTCAGATAGTCTTTGGGATTATTGGTTCTTTCCCTCAGAAATGAATCTTTTGTCTGTTCCCAGGAGCAATGTGGTAACACTAGTTGTAAAGATAACCCTTTGATAGAAGAGACAACCATTTGATTTCGTAGCTGTTCTTCTCGTTGTGAGTTGGGTTCAGCCTTAATGACAGGTTTGGGTGTAACTATATGGATTGTATTTATTAAATCTCATCTGTTAATGTATCTTACCAGGAGTTGTACGCAGTGTATTGTAAGTAAATGCAACACCTAAAATAAATCTTCTAATAACCTTCCGCACCTGTGGTTCTGTTAAAGAAAGAAGTATCTGCATCGCTCATCACGTTTTATCACATTCAGGGAACTAATACCAGGAACAATTCAGGTATCCACTTTATAAATGACCTGAAATTAGCAAATCATTTCATCCTATTGGTTAAACCATATGATAAATGGCCGTGGATTCCAACGTGGAATGTAGAGGATTAAATAAATCAGTCTGAAATGGTAACGCAAGGTCCCATTACACGACATCCGTATAAAACCCAGCACTCAAACCACTGAATACACACCAGACAAATGGATGGGTAGATGTGTGTGTGTGTGTGTGTGTGTGTGTGTGTATATGTGCTTAAAGGAAATAATAAATCGCTGTTTAGTAGGTATACCCCCAATGATTATTCGCATATCATTTTTATTTTTTTAGTATTTACTGTGAGTATATCTTAAAAGAGCTTGCAATAGCTGCAGTTCTTTGGAATTCTACCTCTTTTTCCCATGAAGAGTCTTTCAGTCTGAGCGTGCTCAGTTCACAATGATTGTCTGTTCTGAGGAGATCAGGAATGCGGGCCAGTGCAGGTGTGCTAAAGTAGTGTGACTTTCGTGACTTTCGTTGGTTTGGGGGAGCTAACCGAAGCAGGATGGAAACCTCACTGGCTGTTTGGCAGACTGGGTAATATTAAAAGTGTAGATTTTTCATAAAATTGTTTTAATAGGACACTCCTCACCAATAAAACTATGAAACACTTCAACAATGCTTTATGCGTGTTGAGTGCTCTTTTAACACGTGCTCTCCCCCTCCCCCCCACCCATGGAAAGCTCATACAATCCATATAGAACTCCACTTACATTTTATTAGAGGCCAAGCGTTCTGCTGGAGATATTAAAGAACAATATTAACAAACAAAAAAACTATGAACTTCTTTTCCACCTTCTCTCCTCAAACATCAGTGGGACTCCAGCCACAACAGAACTCCAATTTGCTCCTATAATATTGATTTACCAATTTAGAGCTGAACAGATCTTTTTTTACCTCAGAAAGAAAATCCTAATTTTCCTTCAGAGCTCCGCAATTCTGGAATTAGACTGGGTAATATTAAAAGTGTAGATTTTTCATAAAATTGTTTTAATAGGACACTCCTCACCAATAAAACTATGAAACACTTCAACAATGCTTTATGCGTGTTGAGTGCTCTTTTAACACGTGCTCTCCCCCTCCCCCCCACCCATGGAAAGCTCATACAATCCATATAGAACTCCACTTACATTTTATTAGAGGCCAAGCGTTCTGCTGGAGATATTAAAGAACAATATTAACAAACAAAAAAACTATGAACTTCTTTTCCACCTTCTCTCCTCAAACATCAGTGGGACTCCAGCCACAACAGAACTCCAATTTGCTCCTATAATATTGATTTACCAATTTAGAGCTGAACAGATCTTTTTTTACCTCAGAAAGAAAATCCTAATTTTCCTTCAGAGCTCCGCAATTCTGGAATTACCTCACAGACACAATCAAATCTTCCTCTAGTCTAAAATCCTTTACTAGATCTGTCAACATATCTCCATACAGAATGCACCTGTAATCATGGTGAATTATATTTCATACCTGTTCTGTGATCCATTTATATTTGTATATTAATTTTCTATTATATTGTACCCTATTGTAATAATGTAATGTTTGTGGGCCCAGGATGAGAGAAATCTCAATGCATCCTTCCTGGTAAAATATTTTATTAATGAATCTATTTTGGCATAATAAAAGTGGTTAGTGTGGCGGAACACACCTCGCCACGTGTTCTTGGAGGGGGCTGCTTGCCCGCCTCCTACCTTCTGACTATGGCCCTGGGATATATGGCATTTGAAAACACTATTTGTGCCCTGTGACAACACTGGAGATTGAAAAGAGTAGCCGGTAACCAAAGGCAACCAGCCAATGAGTGTGTCTGGGGGATCCCAAAAAGGGGGTAACCCTTACATACGTTTGAAAAATAAAAAAGGTATAGGAGGATCTAGATAGAGAGGAGGATACACCTCGTCCTTACACTAGGTCAACCAAAAAAGGAATCCCCATCCTAGTTGTAATGCTGGAAAAATCAATTGAATTAAAACTTAACCTTTATTGTTGATGGATAAAACTGTAAATACACGAAAAATAAAAATAATGAATAATAATATATGGAGTGCCACAACTGTGGGTATGAACAGTGAAAATAGAAGGTATAGATAATAATGGTAATGATCCTTTTCAATATCCTTCAAATATCACTTGTAGAGAAATATCTAGCTTGAGTCTAAAAGCCAAAATAGGGTAAATTATAGGGAGGAGAGAGAGAGGAGAATTGTGAACAATGTTGTAGGCTGCTTGTAGAAAAAAGGAAGAAAAAAGGAAGGTAATAGGTTACTAAATAGCAAACTGTATCCAGGGCGAAATAGAAACTAAGTTACACTATATGCCAATGACCACTGTGTGGTGAGGGAAATAGATAGTGTAGCAAAAACCACTGCAGTAAGAGGGAAATAAACTGAGTGGAGAGGGATGCACTGCGGAGATAGAATAAACCGGAGTCCTCCCCTCCTCAAGTGCCCCCCAAAGAACCTTTCCGCTGGTAACAAAAAATCTGGAATCTAAGTAGCCGTAAACGCTTGAATCTAACCTATCTAGTGGCAGTAGCTAAACGAAACTGCCTTGTAAATCCCCCCAAAAAGTCCCTTGCACTAGCGGCAAAATACTGGAACCTAAAATGCTCATTACACTCTCTTAGTAAATCCCCCCAAAGATCCCTTGCATTGGCGGCAAAATGCTGGAACCTAAAATGTTCGGGCTCTCTCTAAGCTAGATACAGATGTGGCAAACTCCTGTCTAAACTACCTAACACGCGTTTCAGCGCTAACAATGCGCCTTCGTCAGAGGTAAAGAGGTAAAGCAACAGGCTGTCCCCCTCCCGGTCCTTAAATAGGTATACCGGGTCAGTGAAAATTATGTGGGTGTGTCAAATGTTCGCGCCCAAACGGCGTTTGAACACGCTCCTCCCCCTAATGTGAATGATTGATAGAACATGCTAATGTTCCCATTAGGGAACTATCACCTAAACATTGCACTGGTCATAAATGAAATATATGAGATATAGATAAATACCAGTATATACAATCTAAAGGTTGTTCATTTAAAGTACTACTGTCAGGTGGATTAACCAAATACAGTAGAATAAAGAATAAAGAAAACGGTTTACAAGAATTATGTGCTTTTCATAATAAACAATCATAAAGGAAGTATGTTTATACTGGCACATAAAGAGCTTATGATCCTAATCATTCATGGTGGGATAGCAAATAGTTGAACAGTAAAAAACTGATGACAACGCTTCACATATACTTTAAAAGGGGACAGGGCTTTTCAATCTATTTAAATCAATAAGAAACAAAAGTAGTTACATATATGTGTATATATAATAATGATGCATTAGTGAAGATGTTTATATATTATTCACTGTGTAACTCATTATTCAATGTAGGGAGTGAACGTAAACCCTTCATTTAATCCATTAGGGGCCAATGTATTGAATTTATAAATCCAGAAACATTCCCTTTTGAGGAGGGTGCGATCCAGATCACCTCCTCTACGACCTAATTGCACCTTTTCGATACCTGCAAATTTGATCCCTCGTGTGTCACCATGATGATCATTTCTGATGTGTCTAGAAACTGGGGTATCTCTAAAGTTTCTGACAGAGTGTATGTGTTCCATGACACGTCTCTTAAAGGGGCGGATGGTTTTCCCCACGTATCTCAGGCCACATGTACATGTCAGTAAGTATATGATACCTTTCGTATTACAATTGAAGAATTGCTTAATCTGGCACACTGAATTGTCAGTTAAATCTGAAAAGACTTTTGAGTCTTTCATCATGTACTGACAGGCCACACATCTGCCACATTGGTAGGTGCCCTGTACAGAGAGCCAATTTGTAGTGGCATTCTTAGTGGACAAATGACTAGGAACCAAAACTTCTTTCAAATTTCTGCCTCTGCGTGCTGTGACAGCCTGTTGCTTTACCTCTGACGAAGGCGCATTGTTAGCGCTGAAACGCGCGTTAGGTAGTTTAGACAGGAGTTTGCCACATCTGTATCTAGCTTAGAGAGAGCACGAACATTTTAGGTTCCAGCATTTTGCCGCCAATGCAAGGGATCTTTGGGGGGGATTTACTAAGCATTTTAGGTTCCAGTATTTTGCCGCTAGTGCAAGGGACTTTTTGGGGGGATTTACAAGGCAGTTTCGTTTAGCTACTGCCACTAGATAGGTTAGATTCAAGCGTTTACGGCTACTTAGATTCCAGATTTTTTGTTACCAGCGGAAAGGTTCTTTGGGGGGCACTTGAGGAGGGGAGGACTCCGGTTTATTCTATCTCCGCAGTGCATCCCTCTCCACTCAGTTTATTTCCCTCTTACTGCAGTGGTTTTTGCTACACTATCTATTTCCCTCACCACACAGTGGTCATTGGCATATAGTGCAACTTAGTTTCTATTTCGCCCTGGATACAGTTTGCTATTTAGTAACCTATTACCTTCCTTTTTTCTTCCTTTTTTCTCCTTTTTTCTACAAGCAGCCTACAACATTGTTCACAATTCTCCTCTCTCTCTCCTCCCTATAATTTACCCTATTTTGGCTTTTAGACTCAAGCTAGATATTTCTCTACAAGTGATATTTGAAGGATATTGAAAAGGATCATTACCATTATTATCTATACCTTCTATTTTCACTGTTCATACCCACAGTTGTGGCACTCCATATATTATTATTCATTATTTTTATTTTTCGTGTATTTACAGTTTTATCCATCAACAATAAAGGTTAAGTTTTAATTCAATTGATTTTTCCAGCATTACAACTAGGATGGGGATTCCCTTTTTGGTTGACCTAGTGTAGGGACGAGGTGTATCCTCCTTTATTTTTCAAACACTGGAGATTGTGCACAAATATGACTATTGTCCATATTTTTTATGATTCCCTTCGTTTGTTGCACTGTTCCCCATGTGTTTCATCTGTTGGTCCGCCTGGATAGACTACCAGACAAACTGTGGAGCTACTGGGTGGCCACCATTTCATGTATCAGAGGCACATGGTGAGAACAATGGATGGAGGCCATTTTAACTCACAGACACTGTTTGGACTTTTCTACATGGTGCCATCTCGCCGGTATTTGGTGCACAAAGACATCGTGCAGTAGTTTTAAACTATACAACAGGGGACACATTATACAGTAATTATTTTTTATATAGCCTGTGTATGTTCTGCGGAATCTGCATTAAACTGTGTCTCCCAAGCTACTGAACGGATCAGGGTGAATTTTGGATATGTGGTTCACCCAGATCCCCCGGTTCGAGGATATACTTTTTATGGGGTTTTTGCATGTTTTGGGCTCCCTGTGATATTTTTTATAAAACTGTATTGCTCTGCCTGTGATAATTATATTAACCATTGTGTTCAGTAAACATATCACAGGCAGAGGGAAGGATTTTGTGTGGGAGTGTCTGGGTGTATTGTACGGATTGATTGGTTGTATTTCAAAACCCTGTGGACAGTACTATGTTTGTGGATTGTGAATAAAAGAGGCTGTATGTGCCAGTACAGTCAGTTCTGCTTGACCTCAAAACGAAGTGTCGTCTCGTTATTGGGGAATTGGATTGTATGCTGATTGCCAGGAGTGTAAGCTGATTGTATGCTTTTCCTGTTCAGCTGCTTACAGCATTCATATGCTTGAGAGCATTCGTATGCTTCTCCAGTTCGGTGGTTGTGGTGTCTGCTGCAGTGCTTGGAGTCCTCGGGAAGCGCTAGGAGCATCCTTCAACGGATGTACTCAGTCGGGGTGCCAGGTGATCCGTTACAGTTAGTTTACACAATACACATGCATACCTTAATTTATTGAATAATAAAAAATAAACCCACCTTCAGCAATTAGTGCATTAGTCCTCCGGGTCGATCGGGGAACAGAGCCTCGACACAGTTGCCAGTGCCACCACCAGAAGTGCTGCCACCATTAGTAGTATTTACCCTCAAGAGGGTGGGATTTGCATGTCTGGTCCATCTGATTAACCAGCCAGGAGGATAATGTTTTTTTCCCTCCTTGGTTAAGTCCATCTCTATCTGCTTTTGAATCACTCTATCTGACGGAGAGGGTTGGAACATAATCTGCTACCACTGCCATAGATAGCTCACCACTGTCATTATCACCACCACGACTTGCCATTAGTCATCCAAAGCAAGTTTTACTGGAGCCTCTACTGCCACCCTCATCTTCAGCAGCAACAAGGCGAAGGGTTGAGGCTAATGTATTGTGCCAAGGCAAAGTTTGGGATCATTTTGGATACATCCTAGATTGGTAATTTGCAAATTGTGCGGAAAGGAAGTGGGCATCATCTCACTAGTGTCAGTATGAATCTATAGCTAAAAAAACAACGCAAGTCTCTACTGGGAGAAAAAGAATGTACTCGGGCAGATGGCCCACTGGTCCTTTATCAGATTCTGCCCAACCAACTACCACCAACGGTACCTCCTCCACTTTTAACACCTCCAGGCAGAGGAAGGAATATGTGGAGTATAGTGGCACTAGGCAACAGGGACAGACAGACTCACAGTCCTCGTCATTGCAGGGATGTGTAGGCCATTCCACTCTTAAATGTTTTGTTGGATTTTATTCCAGTGTCAAAAGTGCAGGCTTACAAAATTAACCATCTGATTGCCCAGCTGATTGATGTAAGGAGAGCTTATTTCTTCATAATAAAAGGGGAGCCCTTTCAGCAACTGATATGTTGATATACAATTTGCTGCACAATATGTCATTCCCTCTCGATCATCTCACTTTCAGCAGGAAGAGAAGTCCTATCACTGTACCATACCTTTTATGATGGTATTGCCGAAGCAGCTGAGCTAATGCTGTTGGTCTGTGGGTGCACTGCAGCACAGATTTATAGAGTGCTCCTAGAGGACAGCATGCCTTACTCTTCTCTCCTGAAAGGCACATTGATGGCAGCCCATAGTGCCTGTATATGATGGTGTCTGTGGAAGAAGTCCAAACTTAGCGGCAGGCCCGGACTGGCCATCGGGCACACCGGGCAAATGCCCGATGGGCCGCGGTGGCCGTGGGGCCGAGGCCGGCAGGGGAGGTCCCAGGATCTCCCCTGCCGGTCTATGCAGGGCCGGGACTCTCCTAGCGCCGGCCCCGCTGTTTGCCACGTCGGGCCGGTGGGGAGATCAAAGAAGGAGCTCTAACTTGCAGCTCCGCCGGGTTCCTCTCACGAGATCCGGTGCGTAGCCATGGCAACGACCGGATCTCGCGAGAGTGAACTCTAGCCTCACAGGCTAGAGTTCCCTCACCCACGAGGACCACCAGGGAACACTGCCTCCCAGTCACCAGTGTGCCGCCCCCCCCCCCAGGCTAAAGGTAAGAAGGGAGGGGGTTACATAATGCCTGTTTTGGGTTTTTTGTTTATTTACCACTCCCTTAACACACACACAATAACATTTATACAGCACTCTCACACCCATCACCCACAGCACTCTCTCGCACAGCACTCACAGCACTCTCTCACCCATCACACACAGCACTCTCTCTCACAGCACTCTCTCACACACAGCACTCTCACACACACAGCACTCTCACACACACAGCAACTTCACACACACAGCACACTCACACACAGCACTCTCACACCCAACACTCACACACAGCACTCTCACACCCATCACTCACACACGGCACTCTCACACCCATCACTCACTCACTGCACTCTCACACACATCACACACACACGGCACTCTCACACACACCGCACCCCTCACACACACACATACTGCACCCCTCACATACACACAGAACCCCCCTGTAACGGATCACCTGGCACCCCGACTGGGTACCTCCGTTGAAAGATGCTCCTAGCGCTTCCAGAGGACTCCAAGCACTCCACCAGACACCATAAGCACCGCAGGCTGCAGCTATCTCCCTTCAGAACAAAGCAGGAACAAGCTCTTACAAGAGCTCAGTGATTATAGCTAGGGAATATGCCTAGCATAGCAATCCCTTGTAGCAGATTCCCCCAATAAGAGACAGGACTCAAGTTGAGGGTAAAAATAGAACTCTCTGGCTGCTAGCTTGCAGCCCTTTTTATTAGGTGCTCCCATGAAGGGGAGGGACACACACAGTAACGTACATTAACCAATCACACAATAGTTACATCCCACACATAGCCCTCCCCTCTACCTGTAAACTAATTATCTGTACACACAGGGAAATACAATTATCATAGGTAGGGAAAATACAGTTTTTACACAACATTCATAACTCCCAAAATATACATCACATTCGCATAAAAATACATATTCACAATCAATCCATTCAGGGGAACAACATATTAAAAAATGGCATGAATCAGACCAGGGGTTCAAAAGTTAGTAAAAGTATCTTTTGTTCCCCCTGGCTCAAACAGTAAAAGTAAAACATCCCCACAATGCATCCTGGCTTCCTCCCTTCTGCCCTGGAGATAATTGGAGAAGGAATCTAATTATCTCCAAAGACAGAGCCAAACTCCATTACCCACATGGCAGACAAAAAGACAGTAAAAGACATAAAATTACATACTGACACATTTAGTACATAAAACACACATTTCTACATATCCCCAGATAGCTTGGATCTGACTGCACATTATTAGATGAATGGCACTCAGATCACACGAATAAGCCTTTCTGCAGGGAAAATAAACAGTTTAACCTGCAGGGCCATAGTCCAAAGGCAAGAGGCGGGCAAGCAGCCCCCTCCAAGGACACGTGGCGAGGTCGGTTTTGCCACACCCCCCCAACACACTGCACCACACACATACACAATACTTCCAAATATATATATATATATATATATATATACACACACACTCACTACACTCTTAACATACACACTCTGGATCCCCTATACACACACTAGATTCCTTTTTAAGCAAACACATACTACACCCCTAAACACACACTACATCACCTATACACACACACACACACACACTATAGCCTGTATGCACACACTTGCTATATCCCCAATACACACATTCTCTACAGCCCCTAGCCACATATGCATTACATTACACCACAAACACAATACGACTAAAACCAACCTTATTACACAATACCACACCACGACCAGCTCACTCTACACACACGCAATACCACAAGCAGGCTCCAAACACATGCACAATACTCTTTCCTGGCCCTTTTGTCTCCTGGTATCTATTTATAGAGACACCAGAGACAAGTTGCAAGGAAACACAGTGCAAGCATGTTATTAAATTTGCTTGCACTGTGCAGAACAAATACAGGGCTTTTTTCTCATGCTAGAGCTCTTCAGCAGAGCTCTGCGCATGGTCTGCCCTGGAAGAGCATTGAACCAACATGCTCACTTTGAGAGGAGGCGTGTTTGTCATTGGTGATGACAAAACACACCTCCTCTGCCCCGCCCCCTTTTTAGTAGGCCGCTGTGATAAAAAAATGCCTGGGCCGAATTTTTCTCCCAGTCCGGCCCTGCTTAGCGGTATGGCAGGCTGAGAGTGGATCTTTAGGGCAGCAGGGCTATCAATCTCTCCTGCTGTGTGTTGACGTGATGGAGGAAAGCAACATTTTATAAAACATCTTGACATCGTGCCAGATTGTTTGGCATGGCAGGCAAAGTGCACCATCTGCATGTTGTGTTTGTGGTCAGCAAAGGAGCTACTAATGTGGTCAAAGCTCTGCAAGATGGTTTCTTTGTAGGTGTGTGCTGTTCCATACATATTCTGCATCATGTACTGAAGGCTGCAATTCCAGCAGGCAACACAAAGGTGATAACCATCCTTGAATAAATCAGAAATAAGTTGGCAAGAGCACACTAAAACACATGCATACTACCATCCATGTATACATAAATGAATCCTGCAGATAAAACAAAACAGGAAAACCAACATAGGGTAATAACATTTAAAATAAGTGAAACCAGTAATGAAATTAGTCTCACTCACATGGTCATGAGCCACTTAAGCTGGCTCAGACTAAGGGTATTGAAATCAGTACAGGTGGTCTCAAGGTGCCAGACTGCCTTCTCCGTGTTGTCCTTATGGGTATTTTACCAGATATTCCAGGATGCATGATATCAGCAGAAAAATAAATTTATTGGACAAACTATTACAAGACCGCATTAAAACCAAATGAAGAGTCCACTATACATGTAACTTGACGCGTTTCGGCATTAGCCTTTTTTCAAAAGTTCATTCTCTCTGTTCAGATCTTGAAATATGCCAGTATTGGCGTCTTTTTTCTGAATGGAGACTCCTCCTCCTTCCGTTTTTGGCGCCAAGACTGCATCCTACGTCCTGGCGCCCTGTCCATCTAGTTCCGCTTTCATCATTAGTGACGTCATGACGCTGCCCCTGTCACATGATGCCATGTTCTGCGGATCAGTCTGGTGATGGCTTCCGGTATCCAGTACTCTTTTTACATTTCTTGTTTAGTTTTTCTTGGTTTTTCTGGTTTTCTATTCTATGTCTGGTTTTCTTTATGCTGGGTTTTTCTGGGTCCATTCCTGTAATCCATCCCTGTGATTCCCAGTCTCCAGGTTTCCTTTAAATGTTTGTTTTATTTGCCACATCGGTTTGTTTTCCATTTTCCTTTTGTTTCAGTCTGGACCTGCAGCAGTGTTTTAAGTCTCTGCCCTTTCTTGCAGGTAAGTGCTATTGTGGTTTAGTATGGCTCTTTTAGCGAACATTAGGCAGTGTAGGACCTGCCAGATATGGGGTACATTGACGTTGTTGGCAGGCTTATGCAATGTATGATCACATGATGTGACTAAATCCCCATACTTTTCATATATAGTGCTTAGTTATTTCTCCTCTTGTTTTGCCTATCGTATCTTGTCTTGTTTTATTTTGTATTCCCAGTCCATGTACAGTCCTGTCCTGCCCTGTTTAGTTAATGTTCCCTTATGTATTGTGTACTTGTTCTGGGTTTAGCTTCCTATCCTTCTCTGGTTCTGGGTTCTACTAGTTCTGTCCTGTTTTCATGTTTGGTGACTATCCTAGCCTTGCCTTGTTTCTGTACTGAATACATGTCTGGATACATCCAGTTCCTGGGAGGTCTGCATATCAAGCTCCTAGTTCCTGGGATCCGCTGTAGCTGCATCAGGGTTCTGGTTTGTGGCCGCACAAAAGCTGGTGCTCAACACCAGGGGGCATGCGGTTACCCTGCACCGGGCCCTATAATCCACTTCCACGCTGAGACTCCCAACTCCACTTCAGGCACTCAGGGGTCCCGGTTTCCATACTGCCACCCGTGACAGCCCCTCACCTCTGCGTCATGACGTCTATCGGGCGGGGTGAAGTTCTCGCCAATTTTCCCTTATCAATTATGAAGGTTTGATTATTAAGATTTTGACATGTCTATCTTCCAAATAAGAAAGAAATGGCATAAAATATGGAAGAGAAATTTGAGATAGAAGATAATGATAGAAATTAGAATATTCTCCTAAATAATGATCTTGATACTGTATGCCAGAAATTGGAGAAACTCTTAATTAAAGAAATGAAGATCAAGTGGGAAATTTTTACTTTGGAGAAGTATATCAGCCTCCAATTTTTTAAATTGCCCACATTTGATCAAGAAATGTATATTTTTATGAGGAGCTGGAATAGGGCATCAGACTCATTTTCAGCACATATGATGGGAATCTATATAGAGCAAAGAACTCTGACTCTTCATGAATTGGATGAAAGTATGCAGAAAATCCAGACCCAATTAGAACCTTTTTCAGGTTTAGAAGAGTTTGAAAATCTCACTAGACTGATGATTAAAAAGATTAATGACATAGAAGTGTCAGTAATTAAAGTTAAAAAAAAGGCAATTAAAGAGGGATCAAGATGACTATAAGAACGGTAACGTCAGACCTCCTTAAAAAACTAATTTTAATGATAACCCTCAGAGAAACTATAATCACAAAAATAGAATAAAAGGTGCTAACAGATCAGAGAAAAAACAAGATAGACGGCCCTTTCAGAAACAAATTTCAATACCTTATAAATATAAAAATCCAGAAAGGGTTAAAAAGAACGACAAAGAAGAATGGACAGAAGTAAGATATAGGAAACCCTTTGGAGGGAGAAAAAGAGGAGAATCTATTGGTAGAGAAAAACAACAGATTCCCAATGTTCACCTATCTAATAGGTTTGAAAAGTTGAGGAATTTAGAAAGAGAGGATCCTTTTTTATATCCTGATTTTCAAAGGAAGATGGAAAAAAAGGGAAAAATGTACACCACTATAATAAGGGTTAGGGAACAAGAAGAGGGGGAAGTAGACAGAAAAGGAGGAGAGAGGAGAGAGGATGAAAGAGATAAACCCTAAAGAAAAGGGAAACCGTCTTAGAATTTTTAATTTATCAGATAAAATTAAAGTTTTAAACAAAGGTTTTAAGTTCGCACACCCAGTTGTGGCATCAATAAATTTGAATCCTTTTTAGATATTAATCGTTTTACAAGAAAATTATGTCTGAAAAGTTTTTTTAAGAATATGCCAAGAAAGGATAATATTGTAGAGGAGGATGGTTTTAAACACACTCATTGAAGAATAAGTCAACTTTTTATCCGATCAATTTGAAGACAGATTCAATTTTATTAAAGACCCGGAGGCTCTATATACCCTCAGCAGCAAAGAATACATTATTGAAGAAAAATAAACATTTGAACTAGGTATAACATCATAGTGACAATGTCCGCCTAGCAACATGACCATCCAATCAGTGTCGTCCTTCTCCTATAGTAGGCGGAGCATCAATGACCATTTCCTCTTTCTTTGCTGCTACCCTCAGATAAGTAGACCTCTCACAGTGCTCCCAATGTGGGATTCTTTAATGCTAATTCTATTTGATATGCTAATTGTACTTAAATTGTATTTAATTGTTTTCTTTATACTAATACTAGATTACACTATTAGTAGTCTGTTATAGTAATCTACATTCATGGGTACTTTTTATTGGTACTGATGGGATTGTACCTTTAAATAAACTTTCACCTTTATTGTACATTTAAATACATTTTCAATGTTCCCCTATTCCCCTCTGTCATGACTTGACCCTTTATTCTGGTTGCCCAGATATTCAGGGACTTTGCCGGTCTTGGGGGTATTTTCTCCAGTATCAGTTTATTTTCGCGGGCATTTGGCCCAACCGCGCATGCACGTCCAGTCAGGGACACCCCCAGCGGCCATCTTCCGATTCGACTGTATGCTGCGGTCGGATTTAATTCTGACAGCGCATCCAGCCGCACTACACCTCTCCCTCCCCGTGCGGTGGTGTATCTGTCAAGTACCATTACCGGCGGTCACCTCGTTCATACGCAAATCGCATTTTACATTCTGCTTTTAACCGCGGCGGCCATCTTTTTGGTTTCTTGCTGTCGCAGCGGCCATTTTCTTCTGCCTTTTCACTCTGGAACGCCCACTCTGTCCCTTGATCGGAGTTGGTGTCCAGTATTAGTGGCGGACGGTCCCCTTTTCTCCTGCTCCCCCCATTATTTTGATAAATAGCTGTGAGTAATTATATTGCCTTGCTTTTATTACTTATTGTGTTCTGGTATTTTAGCTGGGTTACTTAACCCTGCTTCCAACTCTTGCTATTAAAATCATTGACAAATTTCTGCCTATCAGTTAAATTGCACTAATGCAATCTTCTAATGATTTACTTGGTCCCTCAGGGACAACAGCTGACCCTCAAACTGCCGTGGGTTTTCCCCCTGTAGTTTATGGGGATGAACTGGATTTCCCAGCATCAGGGGAAATTCAGGCTATCATAGACACTACTGTGTCCAAGTCTGTCTCTAAAGCCCTGGCATCTGCCATGGACATTATGTCTTCCTCTATTTCAAAATCATTTACCCAAACACTAAGGCAGGCCCAATGAATGGTCCCTCCGACCGCCATGCCAGTCACGATACCATCCATTTCTCACCCACCACGCCCCGGCCGCAAAGCCTCGGCAAAAATCAAGCACTCCTCCAAATTAACGATGGACAGTAAAACACCTGTCACAGATGGCGCGAATATTGATCCACCGCGCAAAAGAGCCTCTAGCCGGGCAAAAGCGGCTAGGCACTGGAAGTGGGCTAAAGCCCAACCTGATTCCACTGAGTCAGAACTCAGTTCAGATGAGGAGAGTGCCCCTACCCTAGACTCAGATCAGTCTAACGATTTGTCCGACCTAGATTCGGAGTACGGAATGGATGAGGTGTATAATCCCTCCACTAAAATAAATACCACTGGCAAGTCCAGTTCTGATTTGAACAAACAAGGAAAAATCCTTGACCCGCAGGGCGAACCATTGTTTGAGCCTGATGACTTACGTAACCTCCGCTCTGCGAAATGGTCACCGGCCGAGCATGTGGCGCAATATGTCGTCTCACGGGTCCGTAAGCCTCTGGACAAGGCAACACGTAATAAGCTGAGGGCTGAATGTCCACGCCCCACCGTACCAGTCAAGGTCTGTAAGACACCCCAAGTCGATCCCAAGATCCCAATTTTTAAGCAAAACTGGTTGGAAACCTAAGAAAGGTTTAGGCATTTCGCTTTATAATTGCCAAGACAAAGTCTTGGATATCTTAGGTCCATCGACCAAAATTTTTGAATCTGTGGAGGAATCCTTAGCGCAAGATGAAGCCTTAGATCGCCTCACTATTAGAGGTTGGATTCAGAGGGTGATATGCCTCATAGGCAATGCCAATATGGCTCTTGCTACAGAGCGTCATAAATCTATTCTAATTAAAATAGAACCCAAGCTCGTAAATATGGCAATTACTGAGCCAGAAGCCCTAGCAAAAGGGTATCTTTTTGGAGAGTCTTTTGTGAAAGACCTGGGCTCTTATGTACAAACATTCACGGCTTTAGACAAGGCACAATCAAATCTAAAAAGGGTGTTCCACCCAAAGATTTTTGGTGGGGCCGGCAGAGCAAGGGGCCGTCTGTCCGGCAGAGTCAATAGAGGCTCGCGCCCGAGCCGAGGCTCCTATGTGGGGAGAACTCCTTTTCCCGACCAAAGGTCCGACCTTCTTCCCCCAACGAGGCAGACCTTGGGTGTCGAGAGGTGCACGAGGCGCTCCTTCCGGAAGACGTCCTTACGGTAAGCTACCTTTCTCAATTTTCTTCACACATTTTTCCATGTCTGGGCTCTCATTACCTCAGATGCCTGGATACTCAGGGCTGTCCACGGGTACCTAATAGACTTTATATCCCTACCCACCCAACTCTCCCCACCCAGAGAGATTGTTTTTTCCCCTCTAGACACGACCCTCGTCTCCGAGGAAGTCCGAGACTTGGCACTCAAAGGTGCTATTCAAGAAATCCCGATGCATACCCCGGGTTTTGTGAGCAACCTATTTACTGTCCCAAAAAAGGGGGGCGGATCCCGCCCAGTTATCAATCTCAAACACTTAAATACCTACGTAACCTACCATCACTTCAAGATGGAAGGCATTCATTGCCTACGAGATTTGCTCCAGCCAGCAGACTGGATGGTCAAACTCGATCTAAGAGACGCTTACCTCACGGTACCCATTGCGCAGGTGCACCAAGATTTCCTGCAATTCACATGGCAAGGAAGGAAATGGTGGTTCCGCTGCCTTCCCTTCGGTCTGTCTTCCGCACCTTGGTGTTTTACCAAGCTCATGAAGCCCGTAATTGCCCTCCTAAGCAGTCGGGGGATACGCCTAATCATATATTTAGACGACATCCTACTGCTATCCCAGTCAGTTTCACTACTCCATATTTATCTCGGTTGGACCACAACCTTGCTACAGAATTTGGGATTCATCATAAATTGGGAAAAGTCCATCCTAGTCCCCACTCAACAAATAGAGTTCCTAGGACTCTTGGTGGACTCAGTTATGCAAACCTTGTATTTACCAACACCCAAGATGAAAAATATCAAGAAAGAGATAAGACGAGTTCTTACCTGTCCACATATAGTTCTCAAACATCTGGCCCGCGTGATCGGGCTCCTAGAAGCCTCCATACAGGCCATATTCCCGGGCCCCCTTCATTACAGAGCCCTCCAACGCCTACAGGTGTCATACATCAGAGGTGGCGCCTCATACGAGGATACTCTGACTCTAGACGCAGAAGCGAAAGAAGAACTCCACTGGTGGCAAAGCCATCTTCGGCTCGGCTCCAGATGTAGTCATAGAGTTGGACACAAGCTCTTACGGTTGGGGTGCACGCTGAGGAGATATTTCCACAGGTGGACGCTGGTCGGAAGCGGAGTCCACACTGCATATAAATTGCCTGGAACTCCTCGCAGGGTCCTTTGCGATTCGCAGCCTCTCCCCGACATTGTCCCAATGCTCAATCTTACTGAAGATGGACAACATATCGGCTGTCCGTTATATCAACCACCTCGGTGGCACGAGATCCAAAATTCTAGCGAATTTGGCGCGGGACTTTTGGCAGTTTTGTCTGCAACACAACATGGCAGTCAGAGCAGAATACTTGCCGGGGTTGTCCAACACTACGGCGGATTTGTACTCCCGCCACCTGCGGGATTCCAGCGACTGGCACCTCGATCCCCAAATCTTCCAGCGCATTTGGGATCTGTGGGGTCCTCTGGAAATAGACTTGTTTGCCTCTCGTTTGAACACCCAACTTCTGACCTTCTTCAATTGGGCTATGAATGCTTTCTCCTGGTCAACCACCAAGACTGGTCAACCACCAGGAACTATGCATTCCCTCCTTTCGCCCTCATCCCTCGGTGCCTCCTCCACCTACGGCGCCAATTGGGCTGCTTGGTCATAATAACCCTCTTATCACCGTCGCAGCCCTGGTTCTCTTCTCTACTGGAGATGGCCATAGATCGCCCGCGGCTCCTCCCGGATGCCCAATCTCTACTACGAGACCCCGATGGGAACATCCACCCCCTGATCCGTCAGGGGCTCCTCTGCCTCATGACGTGGCTGATTTCCGGGGACCCTGGTCGATCGAGGGAGTTTCGCAATCGACTCTCTGACTTCTCGAGGGTGCATGGGCACCCGGCACGAGACAGTCTTACAAGTCTGCTTGGCGCACATGGGATGGTTGGTGCGTGGCACGCGGTGTGGATCCCCTATCAACTCCTGTGACAACAGTCCTACAATTCTTAACATCCCTTTATGACAACGGGAAGGCTTACAGGACAGTAAACCTCTACCGCTCGGCCATCTCGGCCGGCCATACCGGCATTGACGGGGCCCCTATAGGACGACACCCAATTGTTTGTCGTCTTCTCCGAGGCATTCGCTTTGCAAGGCCACCCCAACCTCGCTATTCCTCCCTATGGGATGTCTCCCTAGTATTGAATTTCTTGACTAGGTGGCCAGACGAGTATTTATCCTTGAAACAGCTCTCAGCTAAACTAGTTATGCTGTTGTGCCTAATCTCATGCAAGAGAGTGTCAGACGTTAGAGCACTCGATGTCAATGCCCGATCCTTCTCCCCAGAAGGAGTCGTCTTTGACATCTCATGGAGGACAAAATCGTCCTCCCGGGCGGTCCTGTATCCAACTTTTCCTTCGAAGCCGCTCCTTTGCCCAGTAGCGTGCCTTCGGGCGTACGAAGCTCGTACCGCACCCCTTCGGACAGGGTCGGACCCCCAACTCTTCATCTCCTTCCGTAAACCGCATGCTCCGGTCTCCTCTCCTACCTTGGCCTGCTGGGTGAAATGGCTCATGTCCTTGGCAGGTATTGATACCTCCATTTTCTCTCCCCATTCGGTTCGCGGTGCCATGGCCTCTAAGGCCTCCTTTGCTGGTTGTCGTTTGGAGGATATATTGAAGGTGGCTGATTGGTCAGCGGAATCTACCTTCCGTAATTTCTATTTCAAACTAATCCAGCATTTAGCAGAAGCCATGATATCACGGCGGATTTGTACTCCCGCCACCTGCGGGATTCCAGCGACTGGCACCTCGATCCCCAAATCTTCCAGCGCATTTGGGATCTGTGGGGTCCTCTGGCAATAGACTTGTTTGCCTCTCGTTTGAACACCCAACTTCTGACCTTCTTCAATTGGGCTATGAATGCTTTCTCCTGGTCAACCACCAAGACTGGTCAACCACCAGGAACTATGCATTCCCTCCTTTCGCCCTCATCCCTCGGTGCCTCCTCCACCTACGGCGCCAATTGGGCTGCTTGGTCATAATAACCCCCTTATCACCGTCGCAGCCCTGGTTCTCTTCTCTACTGGAGATGGCCACAGATCGCCAGCGGCTCCTCCCGGATGCCCAATCTCTACTACGAGACCCCGATGGGAACATCCACCCCCTGATCCGTCAGGGGCTCCTCTGCCTCATGACGTGGCTGATTTCCGGGGACCCTGGTCGATCGAGGGAGTTTCGCAATCGACTCTCTGACTTCTCGAGGGTGCATGGGCACCCGGCACAAGACAGTCTTACAAGTCTGCTTGGCGCACATGGGATGGTTGGTGCGTGGCACGCGGTGTGGATCCCCTATCAACTCCTGTGACAACAGTCCTACAATTCTTAACATCCCTTTATGACAACGGGAAGGCTTACAGGACAGTAAACCTCTACCGCTCGGCCATCTCGGCCGGCCATACCGGCATTGACGGGGCCCCTATAGGACGACACCCAATTGTTTGTCGTCTTCTCCGAGGCATTCGCTTTGCAAGGCCACCCCAACCTCGCTATTCCTCCCTATGGGATGTCTCCCTAGTATTGAATTTCTTGACTAGGTGGCCAGACGAGTCTTTATCCTTGAAACAGCTCTCAGCTAAACTAGTTATGCTGTTGTGCCTAAACTCATGCAAGAGAGTGTCAGACGTTAGAGCACTCGATGTCAATGCCCGATCCTTCTCCCCAGAAGGAGTCGTCTTTGACATCTCATGGAGGACAAAATCGTCCTCCCAGGCGGTCCTGTATCCAGCTTTTCCTTCGAAGCCGCTCCTTTGCCCAGTAGCATACCTTCGGGCGTACGAAGCTCGTACCGCACCCCTTCGGACAGGGTCGGACCCCCAACTCTTCATCTCCTTCCGTAAACCGCATGCTCCGGTCTCCTCTCCTACCTTGGCCTGCTGGGTGAAATGGCTCATGTCCTTGGCAGGTATTGATACCTCCATTTTCTCTCCCCATTCGGTTCGCGGTGCCATGGCCTCTAAGGCCTCCTTTGCTGGTTGTCGTTTGGAGGATATATTGAAGGTGGCTGATTGGTCAGCGGAATCTACCTTCCGTAATTTCTATTTCAAACTAATCCAGCATTTAGCAGAAGCCATGATATCACGGCGGATTTGTACTCCCGCCACCTGCGGGATTCCAGCGACTGGCACCTCGATCCCCAAATCTTCCAGCGCATTTGGGATCTGTGGGGTCCTCTGGCAATAGACTTGTTTGCCTCTCGTTTGAACACCCAACTTCTGACCTTCTTCAATTGGGCTATGAATGCTTTCTCCTGGTCAACCACCAAGACTGGTCAACCACCAGGAACTATGCATTCCCTCCTTTCGCCCTCATCCCTCGGTGCCTCCTCCACCTACGGCGCCAATTGGGCTGCTTGGTCATAATAACCCCCTTATCACCGTCGCAGCCCTGGTTCTCTTCTCTACTGGAGATGGCCACAGATCGCCAGCGGCTCCTCCCGGATGCCCAATCTCTACTACGAGACCCCGATGGGAACATCCACCCCCTGATCCGTCAGGGGCTCCTCTGCCTCATGACGTGGCTGATTTCCGGGGACCCTGGTCGATCGAGGGAGTTTCGCAATCGACTCTCTGACTTCTCGAGGGTGCATGGGCACCCGGCACAAGACAGTCTTACAAGTCTGCTTGGCGCACATGGGATGGTTGGTGCGTGGCACGGGGTGTGGATCCCCTATCAACTCCTGTGACAACAGTCCTACAATTCTTAACATCCCTTTATGACAACGGGAAGGCTTACAGGACAGTAAACCTCTACCGCTCGGCCATCTCGGCCGGCCATACCGGCATTGACGGGGCCCCTATAGGACGACACCCAATTGTTTGTCGTCTTCTCCGAGGCATTCGCTTTGCAAGGCCACCCCAACCTCGCTATTCCTCCCTATGGGATGTCTCCCTAGTATTGAATTTCTTGACTAGGTGGCCAGACGAGTATTTATCCTTGAAACAGCTCTCAGCTAAACTAGTTATGCTGTTGTGCCTAATCTCATGCAAGAGAGTGTCAGACGTTAGAGCACTCGATGTCAATGCCCGATCCTTCTCCCCAGAAGGAGTCGTCTTTGACATCTCATGGAGGACAAAATCGTCCTCCCGGGCGGTCCTGTATCCAACTTTTCCTTCGAAGCCGCTCCTTTGCCCAGTAGCGTGCCTTCGGGCGTACGAAGCTCGTACCGCACCCCTTCGGACAGGGTCGGACCCCCAACTCTTCATCTCCTTCCGTAAACCGCATGCTCCGGTCTCCTCTCCTACCTTGGCCTGCTGGGTGAAATGGCTCATGTCCTTGGCAGGTATTGATACCTCCATTTTCTCTCCCCATTCGGTTCGCGGTGCCAAGGCCTCTAAGGCCTCCTTTGCTGGTTGTCGTTTGGAGGATATATTGAAGGTGGCTGATTGGTCAGCGGAATCTACCTTCCGTAATTTCTATTTCAAACTAATCCAGCATTTAGCAGAAGCCATGATATCACAGCTTTGAAATAGCATAATCGGAGATCCGGCTCTTTAATAAAATTCAATGATTTTACAATTATAATGACGGAAAGTCATGATTTTTTTTAAAGACACGGAGGCGAGTATTATCCAATCCACCCGCCCTTGGACGGTTTGGATGTGGGGTGAGGTAAGTTACAGACCTATCCATGGTAAGTTCAAATTTGGCGATACTGAGGCCATCACATGCATTAGGGCATTATTTAATTTGAGACTCATTGCCACGGTTGTCCTCAAATTAGTAGTTCCTCTTACTACGTCTATGCTTTATTGTCACTGTTTAGTCAAACTTGTGGACCTCTATGTATGATAAAACCTATGAGTTCAAGACATTACCATTTTTTCTCGTCTCTTTTAGCATGACTGGGTTGAAAGACCTCTCGGAGTCACATGCCTTGTTACGGCTCGTTGGTTTATCCGGTTTTCCTGTTACGAGTTTTGAGTTTATTCTTCAGGATACGCAAGAAAGAAAGAGGAAATGGTCATCGATGCTCCGCCTACTATAGGAGAAGGATGGCACTGATTGGATGGTCATGTTACTAGGCGGACATTGTCACTATGATGTTATACCTGGTTCAAATATTTATTTTTCTTCAAATAATGTATTCTTTGCTGCTGAGGGTATTAAAGAAAGAGTGCAGCATAATACTCGCCTCCGTGTCTTTAATAAAATCATGACTTTCCGTCATGATAATTGTAAAATCCTTGAATTAACGTGTTTGAAAAATCTTGCCTGAAGGAAATTAGAAAAATTTAACCGTTAATAAATATCAAGATAATCTTACAAAAAGGGAAAAGTGGGCCTTAAAAGATTTTCAGAAAGATAAAACAATTGTAGTGAAACTTCTGGATAAGGGAGGAGAAGTAATTATCTGGCAAAAAGAAAAATATATAAAAGAAATATATAACCAATTAGGAGACCAAACCACTTATGCGGAACTCCCCTTTAATCCCTTAATAGGAATTAAAAAAGACAACCAAATATTTAGAGATAAAGGATTAGAGGAAGGAATTTTAAATAAGAAAGAAAAAGTTCCATTCATTTTTAATTTTTGCACAAATAATCAGGATTTGAGAAAGATTCTAAATAAAAATTGGCACATTCTTGAAACGGATGAAAAATTGCTTGACTTCATCGAGGACAAACCCAGTTTTATTTTTAGGGGAGCAAAGAATTTTAAGAGAATTTTAACACAGAGTTTTTTAGATAAAGAAGATAAAAAGGAAGTTAATTTTTTGAAAGAACAAAAAGGTTTTTATTATTGTAGGGGATGTAAATTAAGAAAAAAATAAAAATAAAAAAATCCTTAAATTTGCATCACAAAAAAAGAATACAATATAAAATCTTTTATTATCTGTAACACTAAAGATGTAGTTTATATGTTGACTTGCCCCTGTGGTTTCCAATATATAGGAAAAACTTCACGCCTTTTAAAAATTCGTATTAGGGAGTATATTTATAATATTAATGGGAAATTTACTAACCATAGCGTCTGCAAGCACTTTATGGAATAGTCAATTAGCCCTATAATTTATAAGTGGGATATGTGGTTTTACTGAACTGTACTAAACTCAATAATCGCCAGGCACAGAAAACATATATTTTACAATAACCTGAAAGTACCCCCAAAACACATGGAAACCCCACAAAAGTTATATCCACTGATCGCCCCGATCTGGGGGACCAACATATCCAAAAATCACCCAGATGGTTTCAAGGGTTCGGGATTTCCATGGAAGTCATAATTTTGGTCTCTCTTTCTGGAGTACAAAAGTACATAAATCACATACGTTTTTAAAGTGACCATAGTCTTTTGGCAGGATGCTGGCAAGCAGACCCCTTCAAGAACACATGGCAGAAGCATCCCCCGTGCCACACTTCCCCCGCCTCAACTCCTGGAGGAGGGAGCTCAGACAGGGTCCATAGAGGAGGTACAATTAGGGGACTGACTAACCCAGGAGGAACGCAGCCAGCCACAGCGGATGCTGGCTGCCAGGAGGGAGATGTTCTCCAACCTCCCTGGGGTTACCACCAGTGGCGTACATACCAGGGTCGCAGGGGTCGTGGCTGCAACTGGGCCCGGCCCACCAGGGTGCCCGGCCGCCCTGCTACTCGGTATGTATGCCACTGTGGCCAGCCTCTTCTCCTGGGGGGCCCAGGAGCTGGCCACCTCTTCAGTTCCCTCGCGCACCGCACTGATACCGGAACCGTAAGAAAACGTCATCTTCCAGCTCCGGCATCAGTACGCGGCGCGTGAGGGAGCTGAAGAGGGAACACACAGGGGTGACACCACTGGACCACAGGGAATCCCCTCAGCTCTCCCACAGGTAAGGAGGCTGGGGGGATTAAATTTAAAAAACAAAAAACGTGAGTGTGTGTATGTTAGTGTATGTGTGTGTGTGTTAGTGTTAGTGTGTGTGTTAGAGTGTGTGTGTGTGTTAGTGTTACTGTGTTCGTCTGTTAGTGAATGTGTGTTTTGTAAGTGAGTGAGTGTGTGTCTGTCTGTCACTGAGTGTGTATGTATGTCTGTCACTGAGTGTATGTCTGTTAGCTAGTGTGTATGCATCTGTTCGTGAAAGAGTGTGTGTATTTAGCACTTACCTTACTCCAGCGCCGGACTCCCTTGGCGCTGGGGATCTCTCCGCCCTGATCCACCTCTCAGCTCCGAATGCGCATGTGTGGCAAGAGCCGCGTGCGCATTCAAACCGCCCATAGGAAAGCATTACTCAATGCTTTCCTATGGACGTTCAGCGTCTGCTCACTGTGATTTTCACAGTGAGAATCGCGGAAGCTCCTCTAGCGGCTGTCAATGAGACAGCCACTAGAGGCTGGATTAACCCTCAGTGAAACATAGCAGTTTCTTTGAAACTGCTATGTTTTCAGCTGCAGGGTTGAAACTAGAGGGACCTGGCACCCAGACCACTTCATTGAGCTGATGTGATCTGGGTGTCTGTAGTGGTCCTTTAAGTGTATGTGTACTTGCATGCACTGGTGTACATACCGCGGTCACAGCCCTGCGACCAGGTGCCCGCCGCCATGTGTTGCGGCCCCGGCCCGCGCAGAGTAAGCACGTGCTGGGGGGATGGGGTGGCCCACGGATCGGTTTTCGCACCGGGGCCCCATGGGTTTTGTGTACATCACTGGTTACCAGCAGCCCCTGCGGTAAAGCCCGTACTGAATTCCTGAGGCAGTACGGGAGAGCATGAGGCAGGATATCCAAGAGATGATCCACTTAGGGGTCATTGAACCGTCCAAGAGTCCTTGGACCTCCCGGGTAGTGCTGGTCCCCAAGCGACATGGGACCACCCAGTTCTGTGTGGACTACCTGAGGCTCAATGACAAGACGGTCTCGGATGCCCATCCCATGCCTCGCATTGATGAGCTGTTAGACAGGATGCAGGTACCTCACCACCACAGATCTGTGCAAGGGATATTGGCAAATACCCCTAGCTGCAGAGGCAATTCCCAAGTCGGCTTTCGTCTCCCCATTTGGCCTGTACAAATTTAGAGTAATGCCATTTGGAATGCCCCGGCCACTTTCCAGAGGATGGCAGACCGGCTACTGGAGGGCCTCCAGGATTATGCCTGTGCCTACCTGGACGACATCGCTAAATATAGCGATACCTGGGAGGAACACCTGGCCTATGTAGAAGCTGTGATTGACCAGATTAGAGAGGCAGGGTTGACCCTAAAACTGAGCAAATGCAACCTCGGGATGGCAGAGGTGCAGTACCTAGGACACCGGGTGGGGTGTGGGGCACAGAAACCTGAATCGGCCAAGGTAGAGGCAGTAGTCAGTTGGCCTCATCCCCGAACCAAGACCCTAGTGCTGGCCTTCCTAGGAACTGCAGGGTTCTACAGAAAGTTTGTCCCCAATTATAGTGCCATAGCTAAACCCCTCACTGACTGCGACCTGACCTGCAAGAACCTACCTTGGCAGGTGACCTGGACCCCAGAGTGTGAGCAGGCATTCTAAGCCATCAAGGACGCCCTGGTAAATGCCCCTGTCCTGGCTGCTCCTAATCCCAAGAAATGTTTTCTCGTCCACACAGATGCCTTCATGTTCGGATTGAGAGCAGTACTGAGCCAGGTCGGGGACGATGGTGGAGAAGACCCCGTGGCTTACTTCAGCAGGAAGTTATTGCCCAGGAAGGTAAGCTCCATCGAAAAGGAGTGCCTGGCAGTGGTGTGGGCCCTCAAAAAACTACAGCCATATCTGTATGAACAGCCATTTACCCTGCTCATGAACCACAATCCATTGGTATGGCTTAACCGGATCTCTGGGGACAATGTCAGTTTTTTTCAGTGGAGCCTGGCCCTACAACCATATGACTTTACCATCCATTACAGATCTGGTAAGCAAAACGGCAATGTTGATGGGCTGTCCAGGCAGACCGCTCTGGAGAAGTGATCCGTGGGTGCTTCCCCCGGACATCCACAGGCTAATCCGTTGGGATCTGCCTGCGGATGCTGGCTAGTGGTTAAGGAGGAGCTGTGTATCGGGACTGCCACTAAACTGTTAATATGATTTCCTGGTGTATGTGTGTGTGTACTGTCTTGGGGGCAGGGGTTCTCCCTCCCTTTTGTGTATTTTCCCTATCATGCTCCTGTAGTTTACTCTGTGTGTTCATCTAAACTGCCTGCTCTGCTGACACGAGGGGAGTCCATTCCCTTCCCAAACGGGGACCACCTCGAAACCACATTTAGTATGTTGTTGTAGAATGTTCGCACCCCGTAACCGCAAACCGCAAGGGAAGCCCCGGCGCCTGCCTCCCCGGGGTGGCAGCCCATTTGTTAGACAAATGCCATCCAGGGGGAGCATTCGTGGATTGCTTCCCACCTCGTTCGGTTTCCGAACAAGGACCTCCCCAGTGCCCCTTGGAGTGTTCTCACAAATCAATTAGAACTTTGGAATCTCGCAACATAAGTGTGAAACCGCAAGGGAAGCAATTAATGAGTGCTTCCCTGGGTGGCTGCTATTTATACAGATGAATGTAAGCCAGGGGGAGCATTTGTATCCCGAAGACATGCTTCTCTTGCCTGGTTTCACCCAGGGACCATGCGAACGGAGGCTGTTCGTGGCAGTTACCGTCATGGAAGTCCCTAAGATTGGTAGGGACACTTCTTTGGGTAAAATGGCGGTTTAGAGGGCTTTCTGTAGCTGGGAGACAAAGAGTCAGGCAGCTTTCTCACGATGGGGCTCCCATGTACAGAGGTTCATGGGATAAAGACCACTTGTCACCAGAGGTGGGAAGCCCTGAGCATGGGTCGCAGGAGCAGGGGACAAAAGGACTGGAGTTCATCAGGAGCCCCAGGGAGGGTGAAGACCCTGGGAGGGGACACAGAGTGGCAGGAACAGGGGACAAAGGGACTGGGGTTCTGGTGCCATTATAAGACCCCTGGGAGGACCCGGGGAGGGGACATTGTCTTTATGTGCAATCCACCCCTTGCATGGGGAAAGTATAAAGTTGAGTATGGCCAATAAAGTTGTTGCTGTACCTCTGGAACTGTGTGTCGTCCGGTTACTGGGGGAAATGGGTCTTTTCATTCATTAATAGCGTAGGTAACCAGCGGGGTTACCCAGGGTCCGCTACAATTGGACCCACTGTCCCTTCACAGCAATCTCTGGTTACATCAACACAGCCCTTTGCTGTACTAGATAGACTTGCTGGCTCTCACAGCAGGTGGTCACTCACAGTGCAGCATTTAACTTGATGAACCCACAATATACATTTCACACCAAACTATACTTTATGCTTGCATAGAGAGCGTGACAAAACCCCTGTTTAATGGATACCAGTGCCCTTTTCATATGCTGTTTGTGCATTTAGCACTATTTATTCACTTTTATTTTGTTTACCGAACAAACCGACAAACAGCCGGACCACCTGCAAGTGGAGTGTGAAGCCTGTTAACCTCCCAGAAGCTGTGGTTAACCGCAGCTTAATTGACGAATGGCTGGGTGGTCGCTGTTCGTATTAAACTGTCAAACGCCCACTGGTGTTTTGTCGTCAAACGCATGGAACTGTTTTCGGACACTGTTTCACACGAACACCGCTGGGACTTCCAAACTTCCAGCCATTCATTTCTGTTAATACAAACGCAGCATTGTTCGATACATTAAAAACTCACGAACTAGACCGACCCTGATAGCTACAAACCATGGAACTAATTCTGGACAAATTTATGCCGACGTGCGGTGAAAACCCTCCAACTCCCTGGTGACATGTTCATGGGATCTGAACGCTTTTCGGATATATTGAGCGCTCAGATCCAAGCTATCTGGGGATATGTCAAATATGGGGGTTCAGTTATGTGAACGATGATTTATGTATTTTAATGTGTTTTGTTACATTTATAAATTGGAAATATTTTCTGTACCTGGTCACTTAACCCAATTATCTCTAGGATAGAGAGGAGGGATTATACTGTTTATGGGGGAGTGTTTCACATTGTAACTGTATGTTAATTGGTTACTGTAAATTGTGTCCAAGTCCTTCAAAAGGTCCATGTGGGCGTACACCTAGTATGGGAACCTGCATAAAAGGCCAGCTGTGGCTTTCATTAAACAGAATGCTTTACCCCTTCATGAAGTCTTGGCTCATGTTTGGGGTATTGGGAGTTATAATCACTACACCTTCTGCTATACTTGGATTTTGGGAGATTCTGCATGGATATACTCAGTTAGTATAGGGGATCCATTACAGAGAGCTACTGTCCTCCCCCTCTGTTGACCCTCAGCTGCATATACAGACACACACACTGCTCTATGTATAATACAGATACACAGACAGGGCCGTCTTTAACGTGGGGCAAACGGGGCAGCTGCCCCGGGCCCAGTTTCTCTTGGGGGGCCCGAGGCACCTGCCCCGTGGGCCCCGCTGCCCTCATCAATTTATTTTTTCCCCATCCTCTGAGTCCCACCGGGTGGCCCATGCACTTAGGGCAGTGGCGTACATACCAGGGTCTTCCCCTGGGGGGCCCAGGAGGCGGCCACCTCAGGGCCCCCCCGAGGCTGGCCCTGCTGACCCCGGTGCTGCTGGGCTCCTGGGCGGGTGGCCGGTCGGGCAGGAAGGCGGGCGCGCGAGGGAGCACTCAGTGCTTCCTCTTCAGCTCCCTCGCGCACCGCACTGATACACAAGATGACGTCATCTTCCGGCGCCGGCATCCCTAAGCGGCGCGCGAGGGAGCTGAAGAGGAAGCACTGAGTGCTCCCTCGCGCGCCCGCCTTCCTGCCCGACCGGCCACCCGCCCAGGAACCCAGCAGCACCACTGGACCCCAGGGAATCCCCCCCAGCAGTCCAAAAGGTAAGGAGGCTGGGGGGATTACATTTTTTTTTAAAAAAAAGTGTGTTTGTGTGTATGTGTGTGTTAGTGTATGTGTTTGTGTGTTAGTGTATGTGTGCGCTGAAAATAAGCGCCTAGTGTGCATGTGTGTGCAGCCCAGGCGCCAAGTGCCTGCGCGTTGTGCGTACGTGCAGCTGCCTGTGCGTGCGTACGTGCGTGCTGTGCGCGGCTGTACGCGTGCAGCCCGTGTAAGCAGTACGTAGTGTTAGCAAGTGCGTCTGGTGCGGCTGCAGTGTTAGTGTGCGTGTACGTGTATATGCATGCGTGTTAGCATGTGTTGTGGGGTGTGCGTGCGTGCTCTGTGCGTGCTAGTGCCAGTGCGCCTGCAGTTGTGTGCATCCGTGTGTTGCATGCGCCGCGTGTTTCCAGCGTGTTAGTGTACAAGTTAGTGCGTGTGTTTGTGTGTTAGCGTATGCGTTAGTGTGTGTTTGTGTATGTGCGTTAGTGTGCGTGGCTGTGCATGTGTTAGGTGCGTGGGTTAGTGTGTGTGTTAGTGTGTGTGTGTAAGTGCTCAGTGTTAGTGTGTTAGCTTCAGGTATTTGTGTGTTAAAAATCCAGTGTTAGTGTATCTGTGTGTTAGTGTATCTGTGTGTGTGTCAGCATGTCTGTGTGTGTGTCAGTATGTCTGTGTGTGTGTCAGTATGTCTGTCTGTCTGTGTGTCAGTATATATGTGTGTGTATATCTGTGTGCGTCAGTATGTGTATGTGTCAGTATGTCTGTCAGTGCGTCAGTATGTCTGTTAGTGCATGTGTATGCATGTGTCAGTATATCTGTCTGTGTGCCAGTATGTCTGTGTGTGTGTGTGTGTCAGTATATCAGTCTGTGTGTGTCAGTGTATGTGCCTGTGTGTGTGTATCAGTATTTCTCAGTGTATGTGGGTGTCAGTATATCTGTCAGTGTGTGGGTGTCAGTATTTCTGTCAGTGTATGTGTGTCAGTATGTTGATCAGTGTATGTTTCTGTGTGTGTGTCAGTATGTCGGTATGTGTCTGTGTGTCAGTATGTCTGTATATGTGCCTGTGTCAGTATGTCTGTCAGTACGTCTACCAGTGTATGTGTCTGTGTGTGTGTCAATATATGTACCTGTGTCAGTGTGTCTGTCAGTGTATGTGCCTGTTTATCTGTATGTGGTCAGTGTATGTATCTGTGTATCTGCTTGTGCGTCAGAGTGTGTACCTGTGCATCTGAGCCGCAACTTTAAATACAAATACACCCCTCCATTCAAACTTCAGCACTACATATAAAACACACTCCTGCATTGAAACGTCAACACTACATACAAGCACACTCCTACATTCAAAAACAAACACTACACATAAATGCACACTTGCATTCAAACTCCAGTACCACATACAAACACATTCACACAAACATTCTCCATACAAACACATGCTTACATTCAAACATACAAACATGGCTCAGTGCTAAATACAACCCTGCAAGCATGGGAAATTGGTAGAGTCCCAGCTGTCAAAGCATTGTTGAGTTGCACGACAGATGGGGTTCTACCTTTAGTCCAACCTTGCAATTGGGGGTCCCAATAAAATTCATTCTACTTTAGTACCGCCACTGCGTTGGGATGGATGCCGTGATTGCATACCAGGGAGTGAGGGGCGAGAGCGGCAGGGCACAGGGGGCCCAAGCAAACACTTGCCCAGGGTCCATTCGTTATTAAAGACGGCCCTGTACACAGATGCCTGTAATACCACTTTGCAACCTGCCAGGAGAGCGTTTTTTGGAGGGAAGATGCCTAAGACTAAGGGGAACAAACGCTACCTGAGAGCCAGACGGGGCTCCCTGTATTTCAGATGCAGGAGCTCCCAAAAGTTGACTGGCAAAAGCACCAATCACCCTGGAACTATTTTGGGCATAGGACCACATGTGCGGCAGGTCAGAACTTTAAGATGGTGGTGTTTCCCCTAAACTGCATGGATCTGAGCGCTATTTGCAGAACCTGGGCGGTCAGATCAGGGCTTCCTGGGAGGGGCTTGTGTTGAATACAATGAAGACTCCCTGTTGGGGTCTATGCATAAAAGGCAGAGTTTGGCTCATTAAAATCAGTTGACTCACAGAACTATGTGTCATCTAGTTACTGGGAGGAGAAGGGCTATAATCACTGCTCAGCACCTTGTTCCAGCTCGTGGAGGATTTAGCAGTGAATGTCCTTGTAAGGACTACAGCTCCCAGGACTGTGTGTCATCCAGTCCCTGGGAGGGAATAGAGCTAGTACTCTATCCTGTTCCAGGACGAAGAGGCTCCAGGAGGACAACCTTTATAGTCGTGATGGATTGCACCTAAACTGAAGAGGGACTGCTGTGCTGGGGGTTAGGATGACTAGAAGGTTGGAGGAGATTTTAAACTAGTAGAGTGGGGGGAGGGTCAAAGCAATCTAGAAAATGGAGATAGGAAACAAAGGAGAGGGGCTTTAGCGTTGAACAAAGGGGGTGGAGATGGGGCGAGGGGAAAGCTCAGGACAGAGAAGCTATGTAATGTTGATAATTCACAAAAAATACAAGTGACTCATGATATTAAATGTATGCTTACTAATGCAAGGAGCCTAAATAACAAAATGGGGGAACTAGAGGCAATAGCATACACTAAACAATATGATATAACAGGCATAGCAGAAACATGGTGGGATGAGACACATGACTGGGCAGTTAACTTAAATGGGTACATGTTATTTAGGAAGGATAGGAAAAACAAGAAGGGTGGTGGGGTATGTTTGTATGTCAACAATGAGTTAAAGCCAAATCTTAGGCATGTGGAGTGTAACGAGGAAAATGTTGAAGCTTTATGGGTAGATATCTGCTTGGGACAAACGAAGAGAAATCAATTAATGGTTGGGATATGTTATAAACCACCTAATGTAAATATTAATGAGGAAGAACAGCTGTTAGAGCAAATTGGGAAAGCTGCAAATCGGGGTAACACGTTAATTATTGGAGATTTTAATTACTCCGGACATAAATTGGGATAGATGGACTAGTACTTCAGCAAGGGGAATCAGGTTTTTAAATGTGTTAAATGACACCTTTATGTCATAACTGGTACAAGCACCAACTAGAAAGGATGCTTGTCTGGATCTTGTTATAACAAACAATGTTGATCTTTTAACCAACATTCAAGAAGGGGAGCATTTGGGAGATAGTGATCACAATATGGTAATTGTGGCAAACCTAGCCACTTGAACTATAACTAGAGACTGTGCCTTTAGGGGTTGCCTACAGGTCTGGGGAGATATGCGCTTTATTCTTATGTATGTGCTTGATGTATTTTTTGCAGAGACTGTAATTACTGTTTAGCCGAATGCTAATGGCGGTTTGTATGGGGATTCCCGTTCGTTTCACGAACGGCACTTTGGAGGGCCGTTCGTGAAGCGAACGCGATACCCCCTCATAGCCCACACACTTAGAGGCGTGTGGCGCTAGTTAACCGATTGCAACATTGTTGCAATCGGTAATTAGAGGCTCTCCTGGGTGGCCGTCGTTCGACTACCGGCCATGCGGCGGTCGGCCATCTTGGATCCTTTGTTCCTCAGCGGGTCCGTGTTGTCGAACGCATAGTATTACCAATAGCTATTCGACGGCACGAACACCGCTGAGCCTCCAGGACGTTCGGGAGTTTCAGAACCGTGTTCACTAAAAGTAATCGGTTCTTTTCGTATGTTTTGAAATAAATGTGTTTTCTGTGCGGCGTTCGGGTATTCTAGCTGGGATCTGAGCGGCAATCTCACGAATGATGCGCCCAGACCCCAGCTATCTACCGAACGTCCATTCGTGCAAATCCACCGTGTATTTTAAAAGTTATAGATTTTTGTGTGAATTGCCGGTTCTGCTGCACGAGGGGATAATCCCCTTAACGGTGCATTCTGGGAGGATGATCCCTCTTGTGCAGCAGTGCCTGATGGGAGAAATATGTTGTACTGTAAGTCCCCCATGTAGTCCCCTCTGGGAGTGCCCCTGGGGAGGGACTCAGGAAACCCCTTGCATGGGGACTTGTATAAATTGTCGTGCCGATTAAAGGATTTTTCAGTTGACTCCCAAAACTGTGTCTCGTCCGGTTATTGGGAGGTTGGGGATATTGCCTTGTTGTTTCAGCGCTTGACTGTGGATTCGTTTCTGAACCAGCGGAATTCGTGGATTTATTATTGGCGTTCCGCTACAATTGGTGGCAAGCGACAGGATCCAACTCTACAGCCGAATACAGCGCATTCGAATGAAAGGAACAACCGAACGGAAAGGCAATTCGTATGAAACAAGCAGACGAAAGCGATCAGTGAATGGGTACTGATTATACGGCGTTAAAGAGACAGACGCTAAAGGAGCTGCTGGAGGCTAGAGGGAAAAGCGCTAGCAATAAATCGAAAGCAGTACTGATTGCAGAGCTAATGGAGGGCGACCAAGCGCACAGCAGTCCACCCCCACCTGCCAGAGAAGAAACACCATACCAGAGGGAACTGAGAACCCGGCTGGAATTTGTACCACAGCCAGTAACCCTGGACATCTTAACCGTACTGATGGCGGACGTCCAGGATTATATTATGGCACAGCAACACCAGAGGTCACCATCCAGGGCAGAATCCATCGTCAACTCCTTCTGCGCTCCAGTGAAGCAGAAAATACCTTACCAGGCATTTAAAGCATTCTGCGAGGAGAAAGATGAGATTGACGGATACCTGCAGGATTTTGAGCAGTTGTGCGACCTACACGATCTGGAACAGGCTATGTGGATACCCCTACTGGCAGGCAAGTTGGCAGGACGAGCAGCCGAGGCGTATCGCGCTGTGCCCAGAGAAGATAGCAAGGACTATTTTAAAGTTAAGAGGGCAATTCTGGAGAGGTATGCCATAACCCCGGAGACGTACCGGCGTAAATTTCGGGGATTGAGGAAGCCCGAGAAAGATTCCCACGCTGAGTGGGCACCTAAGCTCGACCAAGCGTCGCAAGGATGGATTCAGGCGAGCCAAGCTACCACAATGGAGGAACTGCGCCAACTCATCCTGCTGGAGCAATTTTTTAACGGACTGTCACCCGAGGCACAAGAATGGGTAAGGGACAGGAAACCCCTCACCCTAAACGAAGCCGCCCGGTTGGCGGATCAGCATTTTGACGCCAGAAGGCATCATGGGCTTCTCAACAGGGCTCCCCTGAAACCAGCTGTACCACACCACCCAGCCATCTCCACACCCGCCAACGCTACTCCATTCCGGCCACCACCAGGAAACCCCCCACCGCCATCACGCTACAATGGCAGGGCCAACATACAATGCCATACCTGCCGGCAGTGGGGGCATATGTCCCGGGAGTGCACCCAGAATCGTAGCAGGCAGGCGTGGAACCAGGTACGGCAGAATTCCGTTCCCAGGGCGGCGGCCCATTTCTACCACGCAGAACCTGACCACTCGGAGCTGACAAGTCTACCAACCGAGGAACCATTGGGGGTTCTGTACGAGGTGATGTCTGTGCAAGCCACGGACAACCGGCAGCATCACCGCCAAGTTGTGTTTGTGGGAGGGAAAGAAGTGCAGGGGCTGCGGGACTCGGGAGCCACCTTGACCCTAGTGGCCCCCCATTTAATTCCAGATACGGCCCACACTGGCGGATCAGTGGCAGTCTGGGTAGCAGGGGGAGCCATGTACCGGTTACCCACGGCCAAGGTACATTTGAATTGGGGTGCTGGGGAGGGGGTTGTGGAAGTGGCC
>OW240912.1:618138-631929 GCA_933207985.1 Pelobates cultripes
GAATCCAATACCCCCAAGTACGAGACCAAGCTCCGTATTGAGGGTTAATCAGTGATCTGATTTAATGTGGGCTACCTGCCAGGTATTTATGCAGGCTTTCCACCGGGTGGACACTCCCCTAGGGGACCTGGTGGAAAACAGTAGCCAATCACAGTGGCTCAGGCATAAACACTCTTTAGCTGAAACAACCCTCCTCCCTATCCTGGAGATAATTGGGGAAGTAATTAAATTATCTCTGAGGATAGAGGCAAATCGCCATTTTACATGTAACAGTAAAAAAACACAAAAATGTATAACAGGAAAAATACCGAATGCATCAGGAACGATTAAAGTATCCCCAGATAGCCTAGATCTGAGCACACATTATTACTGAATGGCGCTCAGATCACATACATACAGTTCAATCGCCATGGAGCCAAAGTCTTTCACATTGTCTTTCGTTATACGATAGGGCTCCATAGCATAGCTATCTGGGTTAAGATCATTCGTGCAGAAAAAGTACCGAACGGGCTGGCGTTCGTATGCGGGATGCTAGGAAGGAAGGTCATGGTTTCAGCGGTGTTCGTGAGAAATAGTGTCCGTTTTTAGTTCCAGGCGATCGTCGACGAACACCGCTGGTCATTCATGCGTCCAAGATGGCCGCCGCCTCGTGGTCAGCATACGAACGATGACCACCCAGCCTACCTTTGACGAGGTGTCTGCGGTTAACCACAATGTTCGAATGAGGCCAAGAGATTAGGCAGCAGCACACTTCCATGCTGGGTGGCCGGCCGTTCACCAGTTTATTCGGGAGTTAAAGAAATAAACGAACGGGGGGTACAGGCAACACAAAAACATAAAAATACTCCAAAACATCATAAAAACATACAGTGGCCCCTCAAATAATTCATCCCAAACTAGCCCTGATCTGAGTGCCCAAGTTCTCCAAATAGTGCTCAAATCCATGAGGTAAATGCCACCAAGTTCTGACCAGCCGCACATGTGGTCCTCTGCCCAAAATAGTTTGAGGGTGATTGGTGCTTTTGGGAGCTCCTGAGTCCGAAATATGGGGTGCTCCATCTGGCTTTTTGGTAGCGTTTGTTCACTTAGTCTGAGGCACCATCCCTGCAAAAAGCGCTCTCCTGGCGGGTTGCAAAGTGGTTCAAAACCCCGGACCAAGTTGTCCTGGAACCACATAACCTCATGCCGAAAACAGTTCCATAACATTCGGCTATGTACCGCTTAGGTGATCGGGGACCCACAATGCCAAAATTATGTCTTATGCCAAAATTAGTTCCACAGCAGTCGTGGCCAAGTATCACTGAGGACCATTCGTGGGTTTGGTTCATGCGAACGGCTGCCAGGGAGCCAGTTTTCAGTTCCATTCATGAAAAGTGCCAAATCAGGGGTACCCAGGGAAAGCTGCTAATGGCGGCTGGGCAGGGTAACTTCCAAACGGTGTCTCAGACCTGCACCATAGTTGGTGGGCAGGAAACCGGCTTCCACACTCTTCCAGGAGTCTGTGGCAAACGTTCGTGGGAAGAAGCGTGTGACGAGACCAATCTCGCCACATTACATTGGAGAAGCCTGGTTGCTCACCTGTTGCCTTTGGATTATGTCCCCATGTTAAAAGGCTTGATTTTCACCTGCAAAGACATGAAAGCCGGGTTATTTGGTGCTTGCCCTGTTTGAGCGGTGATACCCCAGATAGCTATGCCATGGAGCCCATTCGTATAATGAAAGACTATGGGAAAGACTTTGGCTCCATGGCAATTGAACTGTATGTGTGTGCTCTGAGCGCCATTCAGTAATAATGTGCGCTCAGATCTGAGCTATCTGGGGATATGTTGAATGTACCTGTTTTGTGCAATGGCTGCACAGTTATATGTTTTTATGTGTTTTATTGTCTTTTGCTGCCATTTGTTCAATTGAGTTTTGTGAATGTGATGCATACTTTTCAAGTTATGAATAATGTGGAAAAATTGTATTTCTCTGCTTGTTATAATTACATTACCCAATGTGTAAGGTAATTGAATCACAGGCAGAGGGGAGGATTTTGTGTGGGAGTGTCTGAGTGTATTGTATGTGTTTATTGGTTGTGTTCCAAAACCCTGTAGGTGGTACTAATGTGTATATGAGAACAATAAACCCACAGCTCTGTCTGTTCACTACTTGACCCTCAAAACAGAGCCTTGTCTCGTTCTTGGGGGGATTTATTGTATGCTGTTCCAGTTTGACTGCTAGGAGTGTAAACCTATTCATATGGTTTTTCCTATTCGGCTGTTTATAGCATTCATATGGTTTCCTGTTCGGCGGATTGGTGTTCTGCAGTAGCTGTGCCTGTGCATCTGAAAGGGGAATATCGCCTAAACGGTTTTTAACCTCTTGTGGGCAAAACGGTCCGTTACAGAGCTTTTGTAACAATGACTTTCTACTAACATTTTCACAGATTGTCTGGATTTAAGTCCAGTAAGTATGGGTAAGACAGAGAGTTCCCCCTATTAGGCTGGATATCACCACAGGGTCTGGAAACCGTTATGCTGCCATGGACTTATTGACCAACAAAGAAGTTTCTGCTTTCCTTTATCTCTATATGAGCTTTAAGGAATACTCAATGAAGTCACACCACTCAGATGTAATATCAATAAGCATAGTACATCGTATATATAAAAAACAGTTTGTCTAGGGGTGTTTACATCAATGGCAACATTAACCAATCATGGAAGTCTCAGAACTGAAAGTATAACTTTTCATATAGCATTACATTTTGCTATTAGTTAGTCTACTGTTCATTGATGCAAGTGACAGACTTAGATTTAGGAACCAAATTAAAAATGGCAGGTGTTAGAAAGAGTGCTATTTTTTTCAAGTGCGGTATGTGTAGTAGGCCTGCTGACAACCCGTCTGGTTGTCCCTGTTCAGCCACATCTTGTCCTTGGAATGGAATCAGTTATAGTATGGAGAGACCCATTTCCCACCTAGTAACTAGACAACACGCAGTCCCGGAGGTACAACAACTACTTATTTGGCCACACTCGACTTTACACTTTCCCCATGCAAGGAGTGGATCTCATAAAATGACAATGTCCCCTCCCAGGGGTCTCCTGACAGAAACAGAACTGTGTCCCCTGTTCCCACCACCCATCCTCAGGGCACCACTCATCCCATGAGCCTCTGTACCTGGGAGTCCCAGCACGGGTAAGCTTCCTGCCTTTGTGACTCCCAGCCACAGAAAGCCCGCCAAACCGCCATTGTCCCCAAAATGGTGTCCCCACCAATCTCAAGGACCCCCAGAACGGTAACTGCCTCCGTTCGTGGGGTTCCTGGGTGAAACCAGGTGATGGAAGTGCCTTCTTTCGGGGACACAAATGCTCCCCCTGGCTGCCGCTCATCCATATGAACGGCGGCCACCCAGGGAAGCACTCATTAATTACTTTGCTTGTGGTTTCACACTTATGTTGCAAGTTGCCAACGTTCTAATTGATTGGTGTAAACACTCCAAGTGCACTGGGGAGGTCCCCGTTCTGGTACTGAATGGGGTGGAAAGCAATCCACAAATGCTCAAGTGGGCCGCCACGCACCGAGGCTTCCCTTGCGGTTTGTGGTTTCGACACCTCGTTACGAGGGAAACGTTCTAAGACAACATTCTAAATAAGGTTTTGTGGTGGTCCTTGTTCTGAAGGCGAACGGAACCCATTCACATTGACACCTCCCGAACGGGGAGCAGGTAAAACACATGACTACAAGACAATACAGGGGAAAACACAGGGAATATCTCATAGCAATTCACGAACAGGCAGCGGTCCTGCCACAGTATGTTTATAAAAAGATAGCGAAAGCTGGTGTCAGATGCAAGAACACAAGAACAGAAAGATATTGTATGTTTAAATAACGTGAGTTTAACTCTCAAAGCATGAGTATCTTATATTATAATCAGGCCTACTGACCATTCGGTCTTTCAAGCTGTATATACAATAATACTTTAATACTTTAGCTACGTACTAAGAAATACAGAAGTAGAAAGCAGGACATGAGACTGATGCCCTGTATCATAAAATGTATATATAGCTCTGTAAGTCTAGGGGAATATTCACTAAGCATTGCATAGGTAAAGAAAATTTTCCAACACCCATTATCCAATCCTTTTTAATTTATCACTTTACCTTCCTCTATTCTGATCCTCCCAGAACCATTTATTATCCTACTGTAGTATATATATCAAACCCTACAGCTTGTGGTATACTTGTGTGTATCAGTGAGTTTGTAGTGTGCTTGTATGTGTGTCAGTGGGCTTGTAGTGTGCTTGTATGTGTGTCAGTGGGCTTGTAGTGTGCTTGTGTGTTAGTGAGCTAGTAGTGTGCTTGTGTGTATCAGTGAGCTTGTAGTAAGCTTGTGTGTATCAGTGAACTTGTAGTGTGCTTGTGTGTATAAGTGAGCGTGTAGTGTCCTTGTGTGTATCAGTGAGCTTGTAGTGTGCTTGTGTGTGTCGGTGGGCTTGTAGTGTTCTTGTGTATATCAGTGAGCTTGTAGTGTGCTTGTATGTGTGTCAGTGAGCTTATAGTAAGCTTGTGTGTATCAGTGAACTTGTAGTGTGCTTGTGTGTGTCGGTGGGCTTGTGTACTTTTGTGTATTAGTGAGCTTGTAGTGTGCTTGTGTGTGTGTCAGTGAGCTAGTAGTGTGCTTGTGTGTATCAGTGAGCTTGTAGTGAGCTTGTGTGTATCAGTGAGCTTGTAGTGTGCTTGTGTGTATCGGTGAGCTAGTAGTGTGCTTGTGTGTGTCAGTGAGCTAGCAGTGTACTTTTGTGTATTAGTGAGCTTATAGTGTGCTTGTGTGTGTGTCAGTGAACTTGTAGTAAGCTTGTGTGTATCAGTGAATTTGCAGTGAGCTTGTGTGTATCAGTGAGATTGTAGTGTGCTTGTGTGCAGGGCCGCCATCAGGCGGTGACAACCATGACGGTTGTCACAGGCCCGGCAGCCCTGGGGAGCCTGGTCGCCCGGGCCCCACGTGTAGCGGCGGAATTGACGCCGGTGTAGTTGCACCAGGGCCCGCATGCTGATGGGGCCCATCAGGTGGCCCATGCACCTAGGGCCATCCGATGGGCTTTATATCTTCAGGGGCACGGTCAGCGCTGTGGCCGCAATATAGTCTATCAGTATGTATATATCTATCTATATGTCTATCAGTATGTATATAGGTCTGTATGTCTGTCACTATTTATGTCTGTATGTATTCCAGTATCAATGTATGTCTGTATGTCATTATGAATGTATGTCTGTATGCATGTATGTCAGTATGCATGAATGTATGTCAGTATGTATGCATGCCAGTATCAATGTATGTCTGTATGTCATTATGAATGTATGTCTGTGTGTGTATATGTCTGTTTGTATGCGTGTATGTCAATATGCATGTCTGTCTGTTTGAATGTATGTCTGTCTATCAGTATATACAGTTGCAATAAAAAGTATGTGAACCCTTTGGAATGATATGGATTTCTGCACAAATTGGTCATAAAATGTGATCTGATCATCATCTAAGTCACAACAATAGACAATCACAGTCTGCTTAAACTAATAACACACAAAGAATGAAATGTTGCCATGGTTTTATTGAACACACCATGTAAACATTCACAGTGCAGGTGGAAAAAGTATGTGAACCCTTGGATTTAATAACTGGTTTAACCTCCTTTGGCAGCAATAACTTCAACCAAACGTTTCCTGTAGTTGCAGATCAGACATGCACAACGGTCAAGAGTAATTCTTGACCATTCCTCTTTACAGAACTGTTTCAGTTCAGCAATATTCTTGGGATGTCTGGTGTGAATCGCTTTCTTGAGGTCATGCCAGAGCATCTCAATCGGGTTGAGGTCAGGACTCTGACTGGGCCACTTCAGAAGGTGTATTTTCTTCTGTTTAAGCCATTCTGTTGTTGATTTACTTCTATGCTTTGGGTCATTGTCCTGTTGCAACACCCATCTTCTGTTGAGCTTCAGCTGGTTGACAGGTGGCCTTAAGATCTCCTGTAAAATGTCTTGATAAACTTGGGAATTCATTTTTCCTTCGATGATAGCAATCTGTCCAGGCCCTTACGCAGCAAAGCAGCCCCAAACCATGATGCCCCCACCACTATACTTCACATTTGGGATGAGGTTTTGATGTTTGTGTGCTGTGCCTTTTTTCGCCACACATAGTGTTGTGTGTTTCTTCCAAACAACTCAACTTTGGTTTTATCTGTCCACAGAATATTTTGCCAGTACTGCTGTGGAACACCCAGGTGCTCTTGTGCAAACTGTAAACGTGCAGCAATGTTTTGTTTGGACAGCAGTGGCTTCCTCTGTGGTATCCTCCCATGAAATCCATTCCTGTTTAGTGTTTTACCTATTGTAGATTCGCTAACATGGCTGTTAGCATTTGCCAGTGACTTTTGTAAGTCTAGGATTCTTCTTCACCTCATTTCACCTCATTGAGCAGTCTGTGCTGTGCTCTTGCAGTCATCTTTACAGGACGGCCACTCCTAGGGAGAGTAGCAGCAGTGCTGAACTTTCTCCATTTATAGACAATTTGTCTTACTGTGGACTGATGAACAGCAAGGCTTTTGGAGATACTTTTATAACCCTTTCCAGGTTTATGCAAGTCAACAATTCTTAATCGCAGGTCTTCTGAGAGCTCTTTTGTGCGAGTCATCATTCACATCAGGCAATGCTTCTTGTAAAAAGCAAACCCAGAACTGGTGTGTTTTTTTATAGGGCAGGGCAGCTGTAACCAACACCTCCAATCTCATCTTATTGATTGGACCCCAGTTGGCTGACATCTCACTCCAATTAACTCTTGGAGATGTCATTAGTCTAGGGGTTCACATACGTTTTCCACCTGCACTGTGAATGTTTACATGGTGTGTTCAATAAAAACATGGCACTATTTCATTCTTTGTGTGTTATTAGTTTAAGTAGACTGTGATTGTCTATTGTTGTGACTTAGATGATGATCAGGTCACATTTTATGAGCAATTTGTGCAGAAATCCATATCATTCCAAAGGGTTCACATACTTTTTCTTGCAACTGTATATATGTCTGTATGTCTGTCACTATGTATGTATGTATTCCAGTATCAATGTCTGTATGTCTTTATGAATGTATGTCAGTATGCATGAATGCATGTCAGTATGTATGTATGTCTGTATGCCATTATGAATGTATGTTTGTGTGCATGTCAGTATGCATGCATATATATATATGTATGTCTGTATGTCAATATGAATGTATGTCTGTGTGTGTATGTCAGTATGAATGTATGTATGTATGTCTGTCAGTCAGTATGTATATCTGTCTGTCACTATGTATGTATGTATTCCATTGTAAAAATGTATGTCTGTATGTCATTATAAATGTATGCATGTATGTATGCCAGTATAAATGTATGTGTGTGTGTGTGTGTGTGTGTGTGTATGTCAGTATGCATGAATGTATGTCAGTATGTCTGTATGTATGTATATATGTATGTCTGTATGTCAGTATGAATGTATGTCTGTATGTATGTCTGCTTGTCATTATGAATGTATGTATGTATGTATGTGTGTATGGATGTCAGTGTATGTATGTCAGTATGAATGTATGTCTGTATGCCATTATGAATGTATGTATGTATGTGTGTATGGATGTCAGTGTATGTATGTCAGTATGAAGAAGACAACAAGTAGAAGGGCTGCTCTCCGGATTTAAAACAAAAAATTTATTTAAACATATTTAAAAACCTACGACCAACGTTTCGGTCCCCGCTCGGGACCTTCCTCAGGGTCAAAAGATAGAACAACAGAACAGTACAGTAAAGTGCAATCATGGACAATAAATACCTAAATCTATAATGAAAGTACTCACTCAAGTGTGTTCCCCCGCGTTCCCGCCGACACCCTGTGCTCTTCCGGGTATGCGCGCGCATGTTAATGCGTCACGCCCCCTCACAAGGAGCAAGGTCAGAGGTGAAGATCTTACAGGAATAGGAGAGGGCGCAAGGGCAAAAGTAGCGTTGAGGGGAAAGCCCCCACATCGCAAGTAACCCCAGTATTTAATCTTTCCCACAGACAGCTCAGTGAACAAGAAAATAATATTCTTAGCAAAGGTCTTTCTTTTGTTCCCACGAGTTATGCTAATTCCTTTAAGTGGAGCACGGAGCTGTTTAAGATGGGTAGAAACATGAGACTTAAAGAATTTTTTCATACTACCCATAAGGAAAAAGTACAGAATATGCCTATAGGGTATGGGAAATTTAGAGTGAAATCTACTTTTGACCCGCCATCCACCAGAGCATCCATTAAGACTTTTCTGACGACTACATCTAATATGGCACAAGACATCTTCTCTAAAACTGACAATAAGGCACACAATATTTCTAAAGGTGAACGTTTAATACTTAAAAATCTTGCACAGGACCACTCTATAGTTATTCGTCAAGCGGACAAAGGAGGGGGCATTGTTCTTATGAATTACACAGATTATGCCGAAGATTTGAAACGACAACTCCAAGATGTGAGTACATATCGTCCCCTAGTGGGAGATCCTACTTTGGAGATCCAAAGGAAAATTGTGGATGTATTAGAGATGGGCCTTAGAGCGGATTTTATCAGTTTGGAATTATATAGATTTTTACACAAACTATCTCCTCGTACTCCAATTATTTACAGCATTCCCAAGATCCATAAGGATATCAATAGACCCCCTGGTCGGCCTATTGTCTCAGCCATCGATGGTATTTTGGAACCTATAGCCCAATGGCTTGATTTTGTTTTTAAGGGGCCGTTGAACAACTACATACTTGCATTAAAGACACGCAAACATTGCTACACAGAATTAAAGAGTTGGATTTCAATAATACAGCTCCAATTTTTATCACCATGGATGTAAAAAGTCTATATACTGTGATCCCCCATATAGGGGGCATTGAAGCAATGAGACAAGTATTGAGTGAGTCCTCCATTTATCAAGGACCACCTACTGAGTTTGTGTTGGAGTTGCTGTCTCTTATACTTCATAACAACTATTTTCGGTTTGAAAACCTATGGTATTTACAGGTGGCCGGTACATCAATGGGGTCGGCGATGGCTCCTATGTACGCCAATGCGTACATGTATGTATATGAATCTACACACATTTTAATCCCTTATCAGGATCGAATCATCGGGTACTATCGCTATATAGATGATTTGCTGATCATTTGGCGGGGTACATATATGGAAGCAGCCACTATGGTGGAAGAGTTGAACTCATTACCGCAACCTATAAAGTTTACAGCTAACATTAGTGCTGATTGTGTCCAATTTTTAGATTTAGAACTTTCTTATGGCAATAATAGTGTCCAGTATACTTTGTTTTCGAAGCCTACGGACCGTAACACGTTATTGCACGCTAGAAGTGCACACCCTCCTGCCCTGAAAAAATCAATTCCAAAGGCTCAGTTCCAGAGGGTGATCCGGAACAATTCGGATAAAGATAAGGCTGAAGTACAGCTTAAGGCTATGACCCAGAAATTTTTGGAAAGAGGATATGATACTCATGTGTTGGATGATGCTCTGTTGAAAGCCCGTTTGGCTCCGGTACACCCAAGAAAGACACGTGAACCAAGTTTGGTTTTTCCAATGACCTTCCATAATTCGTCTGGCCATTTATCAGCTATTGTTAAGGACAATTGGAAGATGATTTCAGCGGACGATACATTGCCAAAGGTCTTTAAGGAAAGACCTCTTATCTGTTACAAAAAGAACAAGAGCCTTAGAGACATATTCATACCGATTCTGTGGAGAGCTATACAGAGTTGGTGAAACATAACATACGTGGAAGTGTACGCTGTCTTGGGTGTGTGACGTGTGGACATATGACTCCGGCGAAGAAGTTTAACCATCCACATACGAATAGGATTTTTGATATAAAACATACTATCACTTGTAAGACTCAATTTGTTGTATATAAGTTAGTCTGCCCGTGTGGGCTTCATTACGTGGGTAAAACAGAGACACAGTTGTGTGAAAGGATCAGAGGCCACCGGTCGAGCATTAGATTAGCCTATAGGGACGGGTCATCGGACAAACCAGTGGCTCAGCATTTCCTTGACCAAAAACACCCATTGGCATCACTGAAGTTTGTGGGCATAGATCATATCCCTCCCCCCCGTAGAGGTGGTGATAGGGGAAAGATGCTACTCCAAAGGGAAGCCTTTTGGATCCACCAACTAAATACAGTGGCTCCTATGGGGTTAAATGAAAGTAACACATACCATTCTTTTATATGAAGGTTGACAGCTAGTTAAGTTTTAATTTTTATATTTATGTCTATTATTTTTTCGTTTTGCATTTTGTGATTTTAATGTATGGAAAGTGATTATAATTGTTGTTATATATAATTATGTTATGTATATATAGATGGCAAAGCATACCATGATCTGTTAAGCACTTTATGCAGTAGCACTTTTATATTGCACTTTATTTGCACCATCAGCACTTTATTGACACTATTAACACTTTAGACTATTTTATTTACTTTGCACTTGGATCACTTTCTGGCGTAGTGTTGCTTTATTTAAATACCCAGGATGGGTTAATTTATAAGTCATTTGGGCATTGAGTGAGTCACATTCATGTCCCTATAATGTTTAATGATATCTATAGCTATTTAATAGCTTACTATACACTCTAATCACTTTCTTACACCTAACACTCTTTGTACTTTTAGATCCCCAGGTTTACATTAATTGTGTTATTTATTATTCAGTCCGTCGCACTGGTTTGCATGAATACATGGATTTGTTTACATGGTTGCCGCGGCAACGGTAGTATCCGATACGTAGGCACGCAACGTGAGGGGGCGTGACGCATTAACATGCGCGCGCATACCCGGAAGAGCACAGGGTGTCGGCGGGAACACAGGGGAACACACTTGAGTGAGTACTTTCATTATAGATTTAGGTATTTATTGTCCATGATTGCACTTTACTGTACTGTTCTGTTGTTCTATCTTTTGACCCTGAGGAAGGTCCCGAGCGGGGACCGAAACGTTGGTCGTAGGTTTTTAAATATGTTTAAATAAATTTTTTGTTTTAAATCCGGAGAGCAGCCCTTCTACTTGTTGTCTTCTACATGCTTTGGAGCTCTGGTGGTGCGCCCGGTATTGGACCATGTTGCAAGCGTGAGTGCAGGGGATATTTTGATTTTTCTATGTCAGTATGAATGTATGTATGTATGTATGTATGTATGTTTGTATGGATGTCAGTATATGTCTGCATGCATGTCTGTATGCCAGTATCAATGTATGTCAGTATGAATGTATGTTTGTCTGTCTGTATGTCATTATGAATGTATGTCTGTGTGTGTATGAATGTCTGTACGTATGTATGCGTCTATATGTATGTATGTTAGTTTGTGTCTGTCTGTCACTATGTATGCCTGTGTGTCTGTATATGTGTGTATGTCTCAGTATGTGTGTCAGTATGTATGCCTATATGCGTGTATGTTTGTTTTTAGTATGTGTGTCTGTTAGTATGTATCTGTGTGTGTGTATCTGTGTCCTTTTGTATCAGTGTGTGTGTGTTTGTGTCTGTGTGTGTATTCCTGTGGGCGGGATTTGGAGGTGGGCCCTGTGGGCGGACTTGGAGGCGGGCCCCTGGGGGCCCAGACCCTGAGCTGAGTTAGGGGCCCCAAAATTTCTGGGGGAGGCCCTGCTTGTGTGTATCGATGAGCTTGTAGTAAGCTTGTGTGTATCAGTGAGCTTGTAATGAGCTTGTGTGTATCAGTGAGCTAGTTGTGTGCTTGTGTTTGGCAGTGAGCTTGTAGTGTACTTTTGTGTATTAGTGAGCTTGTAGTGTGCTTTGTGTGTGTCAGTGAGCTTGTAGTGTGCTTGTGTGTATGAATGAGCTTTTAGTATGCGTGTGTGTGTCAGTGAGCTTGTAGTGTACCTGTGTGAGTATTAGTGAGCTTGTAGTATGCATGTGTATATTAGTGAGCTTGTAGTGTGCTTGTGTGTGTGTCAGTGAGCTTCTAGTAAGCTTGTGTGTATCTGTGAACTTGTAGTGAGCTTGTGTGTGTCAGTGAACTTGTAGTGAGCTTGTATGTGTGTCAGTGAGCTTGTAGTAAGCTTGTGTTTATCAGTGAGCTTGTAGTGAGCTTGTGTGTGTATCAGTGAGCTTGTATGTGTGTCAGTGAGCTTGTAGTAAGCTTGTGTGTATCAATGAGCTTGTAGTGAGCTTGAATGTGTCAGTGAGCTAGTTATGTGCTTGTGTTCGTCAGTGAGCTTGTAGTGTACTTGTGTGTATCAGTAAGCTTGTAGTGTGCTTGTGTGCGTGTCAGTGAGCTTGTAGTAAGCTTGTTGGAGCCAACTCCAATAAGTACCCTGCCTGAGTGTTCATATGGGTTCCCAATGTTTATTCCCACAATTTTCCCTTGTATACTGGCCACATGGAAGTCCATGCCAACCAATGGGAGAAGGAGCACCCATTCAAACTGGGTTCGCGACATTCTCCTGGTTGGTTGGCACGAGTGAGTGCTGATTGACCTTCTTCGGATTGGGTGGCAAAACTCCTCTCCTCGACCGAGTGCTGATTTGGTTCGCACCCTTTCAGCTGATAGGTTGTTGCTTGGTTTAGGCGTGAAGTTTGAGTTCACTGGACTAAACCAGGTAACTCCATGGAACTAATTTCTGGGATGTACAGAGCCTCGAGCCCCAGATTTAGACGCTGATATCTCGGGTTCTGTACATCTGATAGCCCCGCTATTTGCAGGGATCCCAGACGGGACCCGGGGCTATCCAGGTATAGGTTTTATCTGTGTTATCCCTTCCCTTCTTGGGGTGCCAAGACCCAAAGTATACCCCCTGTATGTAATATGTTTTAATATGTGTCCCTGTGTGCTGTGGTATCTCCCAGAGCAGGAGATGGCTATCTATAAGCCAGCCCCTCCTGCCTGGGATTGTATTGTGTTGAATGGAGACCAGCTGCCGGGGTCTGTGCATAAAAGAAGCCTGATTTCAATAAAGATTGTCAGTATTTTAACATCCAGAACTGTATGGCCTCCGCTTACTGGAGGGAAGGGAGATTTAAGTCTGCTGTTTCAGCTTGCAGAGAGATGCAATGGGGAAGTCCTTGTAAGGACTAAGAGAGCTAGTTCCCCTATCCGATTCCCCTGGGATACAGGGAGCTCCGTTACACTGGTGGCAAGCGGTGGGATCGATTCCTAGCCATGGAGTAACAAGCTCATCATCGCAGACACCCACAGACACAAGAGAGGCACAAGCGGACGGGCAGCGGCCCCTTACGAAGAGGAATTCCACCAGAGGCTGCATGCGTTCGAGTAGGGATTGAACTGGATCTTAGGGACCAGATCCAAAAGGACCTCAGGAACGAAGCCCAAGTGGTTCTACAGGTTCTCCAGAGGGGAATGCCTTCCAGCTCTGGAACAGCGGCTACAGGATCAGCTGGACCTGCAGATACCTCTCATGAGAGAGCAGCCCCAGGAGGAATGGGTGAGTGAACTGGAGCGGCTGGTTCAGCAAGAACTGTGGATCAATGATGGTTACCGAGATTTACGAAGGTATGCGGTCCAGCTGTATCCCTGGATAGCCAAGTGCGGCCCGAGGGAGACGACCACGATGGCCCTGGCCTTTGTTGGGATTAGTAGGGAGATCCCTTCGGATTCAGAGATCGGAGACCCAGACCGTTCCCACTTCTGCTACATCAGAGAGGACCGGGAAGAATGCTTGAACCTGGCAGGGATCACAGAGCTGCAGCCAGATCTGGATTATCTGGTTAACCTAGAATGAGAGCTCAAACAAG